>JAWNMK010000398.1:3330000-3930000 GCA_035044105.1 Drosophila nr. perissopoda 5 BK-2023a
GAGTAACAAAAGTTAAAATTTCAACGTTAACAGCCGATACCAACAAACGAGCGGCTTACTCAAAGCCACAGACTGGAAACGGAAACCGCATTCCCGCTGTCATCGATGTGTTCAATCGCGGTTTTCCAGCCGAAGCGATGGAACAACGTGTGGGAATGTGATTGAAACAGATATTGGCTAACTTCTCACTGGCCTCGATCCATGATGATAACCCAATAATAACTTCATTTAAATGGTTTTACACATTCATATATTGGGTTTTTATTAATGTTAGTTTTGAAAATAATAATAATTATAATAAAAATAATAATAATAATAATAATATATTAATTAAAACAGAAGAGGTTATCTTAGGCACGACGAAGATTAAATACTCTTTTCTGCTGTTGAATTTGTATTTTTTTTTTGTGGAAGTACAAATATTTATTATATGATATCGGTGTCAGTGTCTGATGATGATGATTTTTAATTAGAATTAAAAAATGTATATGGGCGGACATAATGACATGGCTATATCGACTTTAACACATCTGTTGAATCAATATGTAAAATCTATAAGTGAACTCTGCTCAGTGTAAAATTGCTGCAACGGAGTTCTCTATTTCTATATACACAAAATGAATTTAAAGCTCGCTTTTAGATCTGGTAAAATCTGGACTTTGAGTTTGGAATTTATGTTTTATATTTATATATAGCTTTTTTTATAACAGAACTAGCCAATTCTTGTCCAAGTCTAAGACGGTCTAGGCGGTTCTTTAACCTGTGTATATATCGATATATACAGTGAAAGACACCTTATTAGGCACAGAGTCAAAGAAAACAAGTAATTGCCTGCCATAAACTAATCATTAATTATTTTTCAAAAATTCCAAAGACCGATGGTAGGTACAGGTATTAACCACCTAAATTAATATATGACCCCAATACACTGGGGTTTCCCCACCTGCTGTGTAGGATTATGTAAGAAAGTAGCCTATTTTCTTTGACTCTGTGCCTAATAAGCTGTCTTTCACTGTATGTATATTTTTTATTTCGTATTTATTTTCTAGCAAATATCTTAGTTTTGACTTTACGTACGATCGCAGAAAACTTTCAATGTTTATATTTTATATATATTTTTTTTATTTCAGTATTTGTTCACGAAATATTTGCTCTAAATATTTAATTGTGCTAGTTATTTGAATTTACCTCGCTCTCTGCGCTTCCAAACTGTCTACCTCTCTCCTCTCTTTCTCTCTCTCTCTCTCTCTCTCTCTCTCTCCCTTCCTCTCTCTCTCTCTCTCTCTCTCTCTCTGTTTCTCTTGCTTATAAGACTCGTTTTGGTCTGTGCAGTTGCATATTTGTGGCATGTTCTTGCTCTTTTCAATTTTGGAAATGTGCTTTTTGTTGCTTCTTCTTTGCATTTCTAAGCCATTGTTTCGATGTTGTTGTTAAGTTTTCTTTAGCTGTTCTTGTTTTCATGACGCAACTGGCAACTGTAAACACACAACATTCTTGTTTTTTTTAGTTGGCAATAGTGCCTGGTATTCACACACACATGCATAAATACGCACACAGAAATTTCTGATGCGGCTTATCTTATTCGCTTATGCGCCACTAATGTTCGTGTGTGTGTGCTTTTGCGTGTGTGTGTGTGTGTGTGTGTGTGTGTGTGTGTGTGTGTGTGTGTGTGTGTGTGTGACGTGGCTGCTTGTATCTATATTATTTTGTGGATGGTACATTGATATGCAAATATTGTGGCCATGGCTGTTGCCTGTTGGCTTTGCGGCTGACATTACAACAGCAATAACAAAAGTGTGTTTGCAAACAAGCACAATTTCGTAGCTTGTTCCTTGTTTTTCTTTTGACTTAATTACATACTATTAGGAAGTGTCCGCCTTTGACTGCCTTGGAACTCCGGGACTATTTATTTTAATTATCATTGTTATAGTCAATATCTGTAGTCTTCGGTAGAGTTGAGTCCGGATTCATAGATAGAAGAGTAACCAGAATTTTCATGGTCGGCCTCTTGCTTGGATCTGTATCCCAACACTTCTCAATCAAGAATGTGATCGCCTCTCGATTTTTAAAACGTGTAATGGAATCCAAATTTGGTCGTCTACCTGCAGCGATACATATTTTGTCACACAACTGTTGCGATATTTTGCACGCTTTCTTACCTTTGTTGCAGACCAAATTTCTAATAGTTTCATATTCCCGGTTTCCCAAGTCATGATAAGGCTCCTTCATTGAGAAAACCTGCCACATAATTATGCCAACGCTATAAACATCACACTTCTCCGTATATTTGGGTTGATCAAAAACCTACGATTGGATGAGCAAAGATGTACAGTAGTAACTTGTATAATGAATTATGTTAAAAATACGAACTTCAGGAGCTGAATAAATGTAGGTGCCTCTGTTTGATGTCATGTTTGAAGCCAATTCTCGAACAGTGCCAAAATCACATATCTTTAATGTCCGATAGTTGTTGGTAAGTAGAAGGTTTTGTGGCTTTAGATCGCGATGAATAACTTTTGGGCTGAGACCATGCAGATAAGCAACACCCTAGAAATGTAAACAGTAAATGCAACCAGCTAGAACTAAAATTAATTTCTATAACAGTACCTCCGCCAATTGTAACATCAAATTGTGTAGTGCCAAATACGAGAGTTGTGGCCTTGCTTCCGCCTTGATGCGATCATGTAGGGATCCACAGTCTGCATACTCTATGAGAAGGTATGGCTTATTTGTTTTATCTTTGGTAGTTCCATATAATGTAATTATATTCGGATGATTGACGCGACGTAGATTTTGGAGTTCTTTCTCTAATTCCTTTTCCTTTTTTTCATCGAACCCATTGTAGTGCTTAGCCGCAACATCCATTTTTTTTGTTTTCCAATACAGTTTATAAACTTGACCACTTGATCCACCGCAAATGTACTGAAAATGTTTAATTTAATTCAACATTAGAATTTCAAGATATTTTCAATGTGTTAAGTTTCTACTCGAAGTGCTCGGCACCCTTTATCAGCCCAACTACCATTCATGACACAATTCTTTATTAGATTAAAAATGTGACTCATATTGTACAAATATAACCTTTTTAAATCTAAAGTAAAATTGTAAAATCATTTCGATTAGATTAGCAAGGGAGTCCCCCATCTCCCCCTTTTCTCCACATTTTACACTTACTTCCATTTCATTCATTAAAAATTCACTACTATCAAATTGCAAATTGTCAGACATTTTTATATTAAAAGTATGCAAAAATTACTATCACTATTATATATATATATATATATATATATATATATAAGATAAGAGGAGCGCGAATCAAAATCGTGTACTAAGGAGCCGGTAAAAATGAACACTGACGTTGAGTGAGATATGACTTAGTGATCGCAATAACTAATTCAAGTTGCAACTCGTCAATCTATCGATTTATCGCAGAGGAGCGCTGGGAATCATATTGCTTGCATGGTAACCTTATCAGATCGTAGAGTCCAATGACTATAACCTTATCACGACAATATCACGACACTACACAAATCTACACACTAACACACACTAACAAACAGCTGTATTAATGGACAGTGTCAATTCAAAATTAAAAGAACATTACCTCCGAAGTCCACCGGCGGCCTCGCTGTTCTTGCCGTAGCGGTCCCTCCCTTCCTACAGGGCATAATCATTTACGGTGGGCCCCACCCCTTTACGTGTTCTAGATCTAACGAGGCCCGACAAAATTTTACTCTATATTTCTACACCTTATATATATTTTTGCAGTCCTTTTATTATTATTAAATTTTAATTTGAAATCATTTAGAGACGCCCTAACCTACCCTTTGGAGCTCCCAGGTACAGTTGTGAGGGTATCTACTCACAAAAATAAAGGTCGAAGAAAGTCGTGCGCACAAATATATAGTTAGCGTTCTTCACATAGAAAAAAACAAAAATATAGAATTTAATATTGAAAAATAATGACTGTAAATAAAATTTAAATTTAAGGTAATATATTATATGTATATTTATTTTTTATATCGCTTTTTTTTTTATTATTTGTATTTGTATATATTAAATACCCTTGGAATATTTGTGGCGATAATTTTTAATTACTTAGAATTCTTGAGATTTTGAAGACTGTGTCCCTTTTTTTTTACTTTTTACTTTTTAATTACCTTGCGGTCAATGAATGTGTTCTGGAGTTTGCAAAGCCGTAGCTAATTGGTAGTCACTAGATGTTTGACATTTCCGAGCACATCCGACTGGCAGGACTTGGTCGCAACGAAACGAAACAATTAATTTCAACAACTGCCAGCTGCAAAGTTGCTCGGGGATAGCAAAGTAGTGGGGTGTGGAGCATTGTTACCAAAGCGTGTAACCACCAAATGTCAACAAGCATTAAATTAAAATACAGTAAATACTTATACACAATTACTATGTAACGAAAGTGGGTCAGGAGGCAGCGGCCAGGAGGCAGAAAGCAGGAGGCAGGCAGACAGTGTGGCAAGTGTTCGCCATAAGCTAAATATATCAGCAAATGGCTGCCGCAGAGATTTTGCTCGCTCAACGGTGCCTATGAGCAACAGCTGCCTTGGTTGCCTATGGTTTGCTCTTCCTGTGCCAAATTTCCCATTCCCAATTCCCCCATTTTCCCCGCACACATTTGCATTTTTCCTTGCGTTTAAGTTCCTCAGACTATAGCTTAACTCGTCTCTTGCCGCATAACTGTTCGCTGTTTATGGCACATGTTGCGTCTTGAAAAATATGTTTATTATTTATAATAATTATATATTGGGCAACTTCTTCTTGTTGCCACTTGTTAAGTGTTAAGTTGAGTGGAAAATATTTGGTTAAACAGATAATTAAACTTGGAATTTATGCTGATTTCTGGTGATAACGGTGTGATTATAATTGCAAATCTTTTTCATATGAAAGCCATACATTTTCTAATCTAAATCAAAAATGGTTCTTACAAAATCTGTTATGTTTTTCAAGGCAATTCAAAAATGTCATATGTTACTCTAATTAAGGAATAGATTTTTTTTCAATTTCGAATGTTCCAAACTCGGCAGATTTAAGATAAAATAATGAGTGCAATTTTTAAAATCTTTAAATTGTTCATCGTTATTGTTTACACTTTTTAAAGTCGTACTCTAATCTATTTCTGATAGATAGATAGCAAGTGAGAACGTTGCAGTCTTTCAAAAATTGGTAACTCTAGCCCTAAAGTTTCGAGAGATATAAGTTTTTGTGATTTTTATTTATTTTATTTATTTTATTTGCATAATCAAATTTGTTCGTTTCTGTAGATAATATTGGCGAGAATCTGGTTTTTAAATTATGGGAGATATATGGTTTCATCGATTTACGATTATCGCCCAAAATGTTGTCAGAATATGAAAAAACTGCTGCATCAATTTCTTTCTAATATCAGTGCAGCAATTGCCAATTTTGATTAGTACTTGACTGTTTACAAAAGAGGAATTTAAGCGTTTGACAAGCTTATCTGAATATGTCAAGAGAGAGATAGAGAGAGAGAGAGAGAGAGAGAGAGATAAGATTTGATTTTTCTTAATCCAATTAAATTCTTACATTTTTATCAAAGATTGTAATTGTTTTAAATTTCCACTGAGTTGTAAATATAAACGCATTACGTGGGTTTATTTCGTTTAATATTTCAATGTGTTTCCTATTTGGTAGTTTTCTCGCATGGGATATTTTCACTGCCTGCCGTCAGGTTCGTGTCTAGAATAATGTTGGAAACATATACTTCTCTGCATGTTAGTCTAATGTTAGCCGCATGTTAAAACATAGCCTCTCTCTTGTTGGGGGAGTTACACAGATAGCAAGCATAAACCGACATGAGACCAATATCATGTTGACCTGGGGCTGACTGCAGATTTGTGTAGCTGAAGCAAATGCATTGCTTAACCACAGGCCAAAAGCAAACAATGAGCGAACGCATCGAGCAGGCAGCTTTGCGCTGGGTCGACCTGGTTTCTCAATCAATATGTCAACCGTTAGGCAAATAGCAAATGATAAACAGACGCCCAAAAGGCTACTGCACAGGGTACCAAGGAGCAGCGGCAGCAGCATGAGAGAGAGAGAGAGAGAGAATAAGAGAGCGCTGAGAGCTGAGAGAGGGTCTGCAACTTTACAGAACGCTGTTAAATTGCTTGCTCTGCTATAAAAACTGTGCGCGCCCAAAAGTATGCTGTGAATTTATATTTTCAGCTTTTGTCCCGACAGACTGGCGACTTTAATTTTCAGCTGAGACATTATTTTGAGGCATTTAACTGCCTTGAAGCAAAAAGCATGCCTTTATTTTTATGAGCGACTGCTTGCAATGGCGTCTGCAGCTTGTTAGCGTAGCTTGCGAATCTGAAATGCTGAAATGCTGCTCATTAAATGCCGTCTGGATTGCCATTAAACGTGGCAGAGTGCTACCGATTTAGATCTCCAGCCAGCCTTAACGAACTGTTAAATCTTGTTTTTTTTTTTGGACAATTCTCGCGCAACACTTGACAGGGCTAATGCAAAACGGCTAAAAGTAGGTGTTAGATGCTCTGTAACGCCCATTGACTGTCAGTCAATTTGTGAATTACTATTTCACCTGACTAAGGGTCATTCGTTGTCCGTTCTGCTGTCAGTCGTGTACATTTTTTATTTGGCTTTCTCTCAAGTGGGCGGCCTAAATTCAAAATGAAAAGCTCAGCGCACAAGCCAATAAGAATGAAAGGTTGCCTTTTGGGCCCAAACGCTGATAGCATCGAAGTTAATATACACTTGAAACTTGTTTGTTTTTTTTCTATGTATGTTTCGGATTTGAATTGTGAGCTAAACTAAATAACCTTTTAAATTCAAGTGTTGAACTAAGTCACATAAATATTTGATTTATTATTATCGGTCATGTTGAACTAATTATATTTGCTTTGTTTGGGGTCCAAGAGTGAATCATAGTGTTGAGACACCTGCACTTGTAAGGGCATTTAAAAGGTCAACGGGCTTAGAGAATACAGAATCAATCATGATGGCCGGGACAAGACCCTCGGGGCTAGCTTAAATGTAAGCGGGTCGCTGAGGGCTGAAAATAAAATGGAAATCGTAGAGAATTGCCTCCGGCTGAGCAAGTGCTGGCTGAATGGAAAAGTTTAATTTGCCCTGAAAAAAAACAGCAAAATAAATCAATGCAATAGCATCTGTTAAACAACAATGGCAGCAATCCTGAAATTTGAGCATTATTCACTATTATATATTTACACAAATTGCATGCACTTACTTGCATTTTAGAACAGGACATGGGATGTGAATCGAAAATTGCACACTTATTAATCTAATAAAAAGAAAATATCCACAGAATATGGAGTATCTCATAAGCATCATGAAATGTGAGCAAAACTCAATGGTTGTGGATGACAAAAAAGTGTGAAATTAAAATAATTCTGCGCCAGCTTTCGGCAGTTTCAAAAATATTTTCTACACAAAAAATGAAATATTGGTGCTTCTGGTATTTAAATGGGAACTCATTATAAAAATAGTAGATCTATAATGGTGGAAATGTGTTTTAAATGTATTTGAATGCAATTATTAGTGAAAGTTCTGTTTACATAGTCAATTTGGTTGAAAAGTGATTTATTAATTTTTATATAATTCAAAGCATTTCAAAATTTGATTCGTTGAAATATTTGCGTATGTCAGGTACAACTTAAAATCTTAAAATTGTACTTACTTGTCGATGGAGACGATGAAAACAGCTGACGGTAACAAAACTTAACAATTAATTAAGCCATGCTTAAATTTAATTAGTGTAAAGTTATTTTTTAACAATGTTAAGAACTTAATTTAATTTGAATTTTTATGCCTTGTCATTATCTGTAGCCCCCACTGTGCGTCGTGTTATTCTTCCACCCTTAGTACAACACTTTCCTCGTAGACGATGAACTTATTGACAATTGCACGCAAAAAAAAACTTTCATTCCATTCAGAACAGTTTACCAACTTTTTGTGAGCAGTCTTCAATTATATTTATATTTATATTCATTTTCAAGCATGAAAAACCAAAAAATTGTTTTAATTTACAGATTAATTATAGTTTAGTTATAGCCGGGCACATCGGCTTTGCCTGCATTTGCCAAAAGTTTAAAGCTGATACGCTGATACAATACGTGCCTATGTTTCATGCGAATTTTTATTTAATATTTTTAAATCTTAATTTTATTGCCAAATTTTCCAATTTAAAGATTGTCACTCTCAAATGGAAGCAGGTGTAATAAGCAGGTGTAATTGATTACAGTTGTTTCATGTCCGGTCTTTTACTTGGGTGCTTATCCCAACACTGCTCAATCAAGAATGTCATCGTCGTTTACCTGCAGCGATACATATTTTGTTGCACAACTGTTGCGATATTTTGCACGCTTTCTTACCTATGTTACAGACCAAATTTATAATAGCCGCATCTTCCTGGTTTCCCAAGTCATGATAAGGCTCCTTCATTGAAAAAACCTGCCACAGAATTATGCCAACGCTATAAACATCACACTTCTCCGTATATACATATGTTTCCCTCAAAAACCTACGATTGGATGATCAAAGATGTACAGTAGTAACTCGTATTATGAATTATGTTAAAAATACGAACTTCAGGAGCTGTATAAATGTAGGTGCTTCTGTTCGCTTGTTGAGCCGGTTTCGTGTTTTATCAATCAGTTTGTCGGTCGCTGGTCGTCTGTGGTTTTGTCGAAAATCTTAAAATAGAACATGAAACGACTACAGAACTGAAATCATCAGCTGAATGGATGTATGGGTAAGGCTATTAAGCCAGCAAACAGGGTAACTTCTAGTCGAGCACTTTTAATTGCTTCGTTATGCTTTTGCGTGTCGGGAGGGAAGGATTATGGGGGAGTGGGGACTGTAGAGTTGCCCGCTTTTGCTTTTATGGGCGCATATGTTTCATAGAATTTTTCTAGGCTGCCACGGCACAAATTCGCCTGCCTGAGCTAATGAACAATTTTTTGTTTCTTTAGTTGGGTGAGCGGCTGGTGAGTGACTGTCTAATTACATTTGTACATCTCTCGGTTTGTTTGCCCAAGTTGCCCCAAAGTATGCAAAGGTTATTTAAAGCTGCTTTAACGCCAAGTTGCGTCCCCCATCGCAGTAAACAAACATTTGCCCAAATGACGCGACGTGCGACAACACAATACACTACACACACCCCATGGGCGCGGGGTGTCGGCGTTGACTGTTAGTTCTTCGCTGACACACATCTTGTTTGTTGTTGTCATTTTTGTTTTTGTATGCAGTCTGCAGCTGCCCCCTGAGAGGGGACTGAACTGAAGTACTTGAGAGTCTCGGCAAGCATTTGCGCTAGACTGGCGACAGGAGAGAAGTGCCTAAAAGCAAACACATTCCCATATGCGACTGTGTGTTCCGGAAATTATTTTCTACTTGAATTCGTACACCTGAAGAGCAAGGCAAATTTCATTACAATTATGACGGCAACTAAACATAACAGCAGCAGTTTAAGTTAAGAATTTCATACTCAAACCATAATAAATTCAACTGTTTCCGTTAAATATATAAATGCAGTTATAATCCAATTAAATAAACTATAAAACGATGGAATTGCAATTTTTTGGCGGATTCTGAGTTTGGTTGTTGGATACCTATTAATGGGTATCTGTAGTCGTTGCTTTTTCTGCGAGTTCTTCCCTCGAACCAGCTTCAGTAGCTTTTAATCTTTTAAAAAATTTATAATAATTATATGTTAAAGTGGTTTTCGATATGCAAGGGGGGGCTAACATATCGATAACACTTTCGATAACACTAGATCAGACAAATGTTGACTGTATCCTTTTTCAAAGATTGGCACATAAATTAGATGTCATTTATTTTAGTGCTTTCGGATCTTACTTCCCAAATATCTAATCAGATGAGAATATAGATAGATCGATGGAAATGTCGGTTAACGGTTTGAGAGATAAATTTAATTATATTTTGCGCAGTGTCGAAATAGATATCGCGAACTTGTTGAGCTGAATGTGAGTGTAATCCTTCAACGGATACTCTTTGCAGAGCTGCGACAATCAGGCAGAGCTGTGTGTGTTTTGCCGGGAAGCTGTTCCATTTTTATGGGTCCCTTAATTGGCGCCAACGAGGCCACGCCTTGCTGCCCAGTTCGATGCTGTGGCCATTGATTGATATGCCACGCCCCCCCATCGCCAGCCTACACTATTGAAGCGAAATTTATCATGGGCTTGGCCAAAAATCGCCGGTCAGGTCAGGGCCAAAAGCAGGAGCTGGAGGCAATTGGCCAGTTTGCGGACTGTTTTCAGCAGTTTGCCCAGTTTGCCCCGTAAATATATACAGTTCTTATGCGGGTTGCAGTCAAATAGTAAATCATTATCAGCGACAGCTGTCGCTGCAATTTGCAGCTGTGAAATCATTTTTGCAGCACTCGCTTTTGGCTGATTGATGGCTGACTGAAGCCAGAATCAAGTTTGTATTGCCTATTTGTGGGCTACTTAACGCTATTATTGCTGTCGTGCATGCTTTCACATTGCCATAGTAGTTCTCGTTGTTAGTGTTGCTTTTGCTTGTTGTTATTGTGGCTTTGGCGGGTATTGAAGATGTCAATTGATTGTTTGCCTGCCTCCAGGCAGCCTCCATTTTCCAAGCAAATCGCCTCAAAAAATGCAATTCATTGCTCGGTGCTTGCAACTGGCAACTGGCAGCTGCCTGCTGGCAGCTTGGGGAAAAGCCGGAAGAATAACAACAGCAATAATTTCCTAAATGGCTTCTGTTCGTGCTCTGCTCAATAAACACTCTGCTTATGGCGTCATTCAATTGGGTATACTCACTGTAAACAATTAATGCCTAATTGTTAAGCCTTAGATTTCCGCCACTTCAGTATCGCTTGACTCATATTTTGGGCATACATCGGAGATCTGAAGGATATCAAATTCGATATGTGGTTATCATATATGTGGAATATATATTTCAAATATCTCTCACATAGTGTTTGTGAACTAATCCATACAAATACATTTGCTGACCAGTTATATTTTAAGTTACGTTATATTAATAATCAGGAATTAACTCAAATATAACTTAGTCGAATTATCAGATAATTGCGATATTGATATTAATCGCATTTCGTTCGATATAATAACACAATTTACTAAGCATAAAGGTGTGGTAAAGCATTGATAAACTATATTTGTAAATTTGATCAAAATCGGATCAAAATATAACACTAATCCTGGCTTTTATTTTTCCATTGGGTGCTGAAACACCATATCAATAAATTGTCGCAAACAATTTGTAGAAGTTGCAAGTTAGAATCTCCTTTGGAATGAGCCACGCTCAATTTAATCCAGAAACTGCTGTGCTGTGACAATAATTCCTAATAGTTTATCTCTGTGTCTGTTTGTATTGTGTGTTTAACTGCTGGTTTATTGCTGGCCATAAACTTTCGACTTTAAGTAGTCATCATGTGTGGAAGCTCTTTGAACGGCAGCATAAAGGGGAACGTGTGCTGAAACGCAGATGTATTTTTTATGAGTGTCTAAAAACAGTGTTCGAAATGATTGGTTAGATAAAATTTATATTTTTGTGAAAGAATTGTTAAAATTCGACTTAGTCCATTAGTAGTTCGAAAAGTTTCCTAAAAACTGGCACAATATGCTAGAATGAAAATAAATATTCTAGAGCAATAAATATCGATTTTACTTACTCTGAACTCCGTCTGATAATAGCACACAGTGCATTTGAAATGTCGGCCAAAAACTATAATATGTTAATTCACAAAAAATCGCACAAAACTATGCAACGGTGACAGGCGAAATATTTCCACTTCTCGCATTCAAGCACGGCGAAGAGCACAAAGCATCGCGCATACAAAAAAGCATAGCAAAAGCCTGTCCAAGTCTGGTGTTCATTGTAGTCGAGGCGCCAAAGCAAGATAAATGGCGCTGAAGTAAACACATTTCGTGTAAAAGCTGAATAACTGGGTAAGCACCCTTCCTTCCCGCCGCAACATCAGCCTTGACAGCTGCCAAGTAAAATCAGAAACGCACCCAGTCGAAGCAGGCAAAACAATAGTCGCATTGAAGCCGACAAAGACGCTAACATGCCACAAACCGCGGGTGGAGGCGGCGGCAGCTGCTGCTGTTGATGAGCTGAGACTCACACAGCCACCGCCCATCCACTCTTCTCTGCCTTATGCTCTGACCGACAGATTAATTTATTTTATAACAAGCTGCTCCCATTCTAATCCTATCTTCCCCAAAAAAATACTGTTGGCCTTTTAAATTAGAAAAATCGGCTGAATAATTTTTGATCATATAATCGGTATTTTCATATTTTCACAGCTCTTTGAATCTGGATTAGAGCCACGCCTAACCTAGACAAATATTATTATTTTGATTTTATGGCAACCACATACAGGCTATAAATTTGATTAATTTATGGCTTTCATTCTGCTGCAACGATTGTGATTCGGGCGGGATAATAATTTTTGTGTCTGCCATAGATTAATAACTTAATATGAACGCAAATTTATTTGGAACCAGTCAGTGGTTTATGTGGCTAGAATGGCAAGGATTGTCAATAAAAAAATATGGACTCAATTTTATAGATTGTCAGTAGAAATATTGTGGCAATCAAAACTAAATTTCCTTTCTATTAAAACATGTCTGTTCACTTTCACAACGGCTCCTCTCTTCTTCTTCACCTATGCCATATGGGAAGATAAGAAATCGATACAAATCGATAATTGTAAATAGATTTATGTTATAATATATTATAATGCCTTGTTTCATCTATTTTAGTGCCTATATTCTCTCGATATAGTTATGAGGACTAAGTAATAAATTTATATTGAACAGCAAGAACACAGACACCAAATTTGAAATGCAGACTCTGATTTTTTTATTCGTACCAATCTTGAGTGAGGCAATCTGAACTAGAGACTGCTTTTATGTGCAAGCTTGTTGTACTTCAACTTTATTCATTTGCCCAAATTCTCTTCAGATCCTTTTTTTATTGCAATTCATTATTATTTCATTCAAGTTCCGCTTGCCAGCTGCTCTATTTACCAAGTTTTTTATTGCTCGACTTAATATGTTTCGAATGTCAAGTTTACCTTGTTTTCTTTCCTCTCAAACTGTAGTTTGAACAACCTTTTACCGTTGAGCGCTTTTAATCAGTTGTACAACTGTTCATGTTGTTTCCGTTGCACAAATAAGAGAGTTCTGCTTTATTAATTTTTTATTTATTAATAGGGGAGGGGGCAGAAATGGAAATCTTTTTGCCAGATTTAAAGCGTTAAGATGTTGCGCAATTCACCAATTCCATTCAACAGTTATTGTTTAATTCATTTAAAACAAAGTCAAGTGGGATATGTTAGACGTTTATCCCTGGCTTCCTTTGAACACACACTCATCCTCCCACACACACACACACACTCACGCACACACTACGCACACAAGCTGAGCTCATTGCCGCTAACAGAGCAGCACCACAAATCGGGTTAACCCCTTTCGGGAGAAGTTCTGCAAGAAAATCGAAACATAAATCCCGCTTTTAATTAGATTTATGCCCAAGTGGCCAATATGTAAGCAGCAGCAACAACTACACACTCGCAAACTCACACACACGCACACACACAGAGACATGAAGTTGTCGAAGGCTCGCAGAGACTTCAACGACGCCGCAGGGACTTCCACGCTACAAAAAGCAAACACAAAACAATAACAAATAACGAAAAACATGGAATTTTACACTTTTGTCATGCGGGCCAGAAGGAGTTGGTGCGTATCTTTTTAAGGACTGCTGCCTGAAAGTGGGCTACAGAAAAGATTTTTTTTTTTTGGCAGGTGCGTAGCATTTCAAGCAGGTCTTCTCCAAATTGCACTGTGGAAAGATGGCCACTCTTTACGGAAAAATAAATCTTATTTAGTATTTCTTAGAAATTTTGTTCAATTTATATAACCTCCACTTAAAACAGACCCTAATTTCCAATCTATCAATTTCCTATAAGTTATCCTAATTTCTATACTTCCCACTTTAAGTATCATCCTTCAACGTCACATTACATCATCAATCAATTAATTTTACTTTATTTGGATAATATATATTCGTTCGTTTATTTGAGACATCATAATTGTGCTACTAATTATGTATTATTATTCTTTGCATGAACTTTTCGACTGCTCGGTAGTTATTACAATGAGCTTTATCATGTAATCAATTACCGAACCAAATTTAAAGTCTTTGCTCAGAGCTAACAATTTCGCATCTATCTTAACTAATTGATACAAATTTTTTATTCTTGGCATAATTGTAGTATTAATTAAAGTTATATTTTATTTTTTTCTGTGTCGACTGTTATTAAACGTCTATATAACGATTCTGCTCTACGATTGTTGCCACAAATAGTCTGAATTGTCCCCATAGTAAAAGGTAGCTGTCAATTACGTAAATAGCTTTACGGTTTCGTAAATATGCCCAGTGCAGTAGTCAAAAGTTAATCAAATCAATGTTTGCCAGTCTTATCTTAGTTACGTGTCTATTTGTTATTTGTCAATCACTAAGCTACTTCATGTATGTCAATATGGGCCAGGTGCAGGACCAATCCATTCGCATCCCAATCCCTCAGCTCCCCATCCGACAGGGCCTACTTCTATCACCCGCCCCTCCAAAGTACTTTGTTCTTACACTTGACTGGCCACATTTGCCAAGTTTTTCTCTCTTTCCCCCTCTCCCTATCGCTGCCTATCGGTTACTCTGTCTGTTTGTCTATATTGGTAGGCGTCTTTTCAGTCTCTGTTTGAGCTCAGTGCATGCTCCATATAGCTCACATAACACCATTTCCAATTTGAACATAAAATCGAACTGGGACAAAGACATTGAAATTGAACTCAAAAGCAAAGCGACAACGAGAATGCCAACAGAAATGAAAACGAAAAGGAAAAGAATAATCGAACTAGAAACTGCAGAGTGGAAAGTGGGAAGTGGGAAGAGACAGCAGCACTAGCACTGAAGGCAACTTTCGATGTGTTTTCCAAATTTATCTAATCCATTTTATGTGCTCGATATGCGTCAGGTGATTATTTTAAATACATTCCATTTAGGTAAAATATTATTTTGATGACCTGAATGAGAGAATAAAATGAATAAGAACTTATGTTTCAATCGATAGCTCTTATTGTCAACTCCGACAACATGGGCAAAAAAAAGAACAGCGGAAGTAAGATACCTAATTTATTTATTTAAGTATCATAAGTCGGAGACGCCTTTTAGCCTGACATCACTATTTCCTTTTCCAGATTAAGAATATGATCTACAGTTTCAATGCAATACCTCTGCCTATTGCAGACTTAATTACAATCCTCTAGTTGTAAGCATTGCGGAATTAAGTTAATAAACATCAATTAAAAATTGAAATAATAATTAAGTTGAAAATAGTATTTACGGCTGCATAGTGTAATTATGTTAAACAACAACAAAATAGTTCAGTTAGTTGTGAATAGAGTCAGAACACTGGAAAATAGCTGCAAAGGTAGCAATTATACGAATGGAAAATGCAAAGCATACTTTTGGGGAGCATTGAGAGCTGCAATTTGTTTAGTGGCAAGGCAAGGCACTGTGAAAGTGAAGTCATTAGTTGTGATACAAGGCGCTGTGAAAGTGTAGTCATTAATTGTAATATCGCGCCTTGTTCCCTCTATCCCTCTACCCCTCTTCATCTCTCTCCACACCTGTTGTGCGGCGATTGCGGGGGGGCTGATGAGCAGGACTGAAGTTTGTTCAAATACATTGTTGCCATTTAATTGTTTCGCAAGCTGTGCGTGTTTTGCATGCCCAAGTAGGCGTGGCAGGTGGCAGGTGGCAGGTGGTTGCCGGGTTGCCTACAATAATCACTAATTTGTACATTGGCATGGCAGACACGTAGGCGCAGCGGCCGCCTTTTAATTAGCCGCCGAACAGGACAGCAGGGCAGCAGTACAGCTAAGCTAAGGAGTGACTAGCCCCTTTCCCGCCGGTCGAGAACATTGGCTTTTAGGCACTTAATGAACTTGCTCTCGGTCTGGGCTTTGAATTTGTATTCCAGTTCGAGTTGGGATCATTATCTGCGGGGCATTATGCATGCATTGCGTGGGCGTGCCATCAACTCAATTTCAACTGGATATCCCAAATGTTCCAATGCCAAAAAGTATGCTTAACCTTAAAGCGTCGTCGGATGTGAGGAAGCCAAACGAATTGTAATTGTGCTGAAAACTACGCCAACTGCCAACTGCAGTTAGCACTAAATGCACAGCACAAAAAGTGCACCTAGGGGAGCAGAGAGAGGGCCAGGGAGAAATATGGTGATTGGGAGGGTGGGTGAGGGTTGGCGCATGCCACAAGGCAACAGCGGTTGACCTCGGATCTCTGCAGGCAGGCTCTGCAATACAAACCAGTTGCTAGTTTATTTCGATATATACACTCACGCAAACACACACACATATAAAATATATATATGTATATATATATTATCGCTGTACCCAAGTATTTTTTGAGGCGTCTGGTAGAGGTTCTTTTGTTGTTGGAGCTGTCTCTAGCCGAAAACAAGAATTAAGTCTGAATCGAGGGAGTGAAAGGCTCTCGACTGAGGCGTACTCTGTTAAGAGTCCAACAAAGACTCTCAGGCTGAGTATATTTGTATACCCTTAAGCTATTTAAAAGGTTAAAAAAGGGTATAATGGTTTCATACAGAAGTATGTAACAAGCAGAAGGAAGCATCTTTTCGCGAATATCGATAGATATTAATTTCCGATAGCAGATGCTTCTAACTGATTTATAATAATTAATTTCAATTTGGGCTTGTGAATGGAAACATGCGCTGCCTTATGTTGTATACCCTTCAGAATCCGTGCCTGAAATATATATGAAATGAGAGTACTTCCAAGCACGCTCACTTTTGAGTGTGCAAAGCTTTGAAGGGGAGCATATTTATCAACTGGGCTCAGGGTATATTGTAGTCAAGCTCATTAGACTACAACCTTCTTACCTGTATTTATATCTTTTAAGGACATTATCAGTTTACGATGCTTTCAAATTTTTGTGAGCTTAGCCTTAAAATTGTTGCAGACAAAGCTATTTTCATGACTTTTGTAGGCGTGAGTGGCCATCATTTATTGGGTATAATCTTTTCAGCCGATTATCAATAGTCTTGGTGAATGTAGCTTCAACATTGTCAGAGCTGTAAAATTTTTTTTTTTTTGCCTGTTTATGTTGTGCTAAACAAACCCATTTCCTTACGCTTGCTTGTTATATTATCATGATAAATTGAAATTGTTAGAATTTCATCTTTCACTTAATTTTAGTAATGTCAGAGCTTCCAGTACTAGAGCTAGAGTATTTTAAGAGATTTTAATAAGAGCCATTTAATGTTTTTAATCTGATCTGGTTCGAGTTACATTTAAAAATTCAAATATTTAAAAAAATTATAAAATCATAAAGATAAAGATTACCAGATAAGCGAAAGATTGCGCACAAAGCCGAAAAATTAGTTCCAGTTTTATTTATATATGTAATCAACTATAATCAACTCGTTTTTTATGTACGTGCAGGGTGTATAGGAAAAAATGTTTCTGCATTCAAAGCTGCGTAAAAAATTAGCGTTCTTTCTGTTTGCCGCAGCTGCAACTATTGTATAATTTGCTGTTTGTCCATCACCGCAGCCAAATACCCTCGTTACAGTTGACAACTTGGTTAAAGAAGAAATAGAATAAAATACTCTGTTCTAAATCTCTCAGTTTGATTCATTTAATTCTCTGTTTTACGGAATGTTTTACTAATTTTCTTAAAATTGTAAGAGCTGCATCTTAATTTCTGGCTTCCACTCTTAATAACTATGTAATAAGTATGTAACAGTTAAAATGCTTTTAAATTTAAGTATTTTGCCTAACATACCCCACCCGCCATTTATTTTAGCTATATTGTACATATTTCATAAAGGATTTTATTTCTGTTTGTTAGATGTGGTATAGTTTAGCTATAAAAAAAAATATTAGTCAAGTGGTTTGCCATGCGTACCGGGTCAAGAATTAGTTTCCGTTGTTTAAGCAAAACTTAAAATATAATTAAATACAATTAAATTATAAGTTCATGTTTATGTTTCTTGGTTGTCGTTCCAAATAAACATCGTAGTGTACTTACTTACTTCTTACTTACATTTATTCACCGCAGAACGAAAATATTAAGACTTAATTTGCTATTCATATCTACATCATAAGATGCATATAATTTCATACCCAAAGTTGATCTGTAGCCGCATAATAAATTTAGGCAATTATTTCAAACAGAAAGAGAAACACGGATATTATTATATTATTATATTATTATATTCATTGTTGACACTGATGATTATCAATATCTAAATAGATACTTTTCGTGGAGCTTCTCTAATATTCTCGTCTAGTGTATAATATCAACGAAATGTGCAGTTTTTTGGTTGGATGAGTGTTTTGTCATGTGTGTGTGTGCGTATCTTGAGGACTACATCCCAATGCTATGGCAAACCCATCCCAATCCCAATCCCATTTTGCAGACTGCTAAAGTGCATGGTGAACATATTTTGCATACACTTGAGAATTTCTAAAATTTCAGGTGAAAATCGGTTCACTATCTCTCTCTCGCTCTCGCTATTGTATACATGCTCAAGGTGTGTGTGTGTGTGTGTGTGTTTATGTGTGTGTGCTTGTGCGTCGTTTTGCGTCTGTCATCAAAAAATGTTTGCCAGCTTACCCAGCAGCCAATTTGCTTTCTCTCGTTTTTACTTGCACCCCATTTTTGTACCTCACTCAGGGTACATTTTTTCGCTGATGAACAAAATAAAAACTGCACAATTATTATGATTTCAAAACGGTAATCAATGCTTTGAACTCTTAGTACACGGGATGAAGAGAGACAGTAAATGACACAAAGAAAGAGAGAGAGAGAGAGATACAAAGTGTGCGAAATTTCAGGTTGAGAGCATGCCCTTGGGCGAAACCAATTAAATTGCTAAAAAAAAATGCAAATTGGACACGAAAATTGAGTTTTGCAAGCTGCCAAAACAATTCCTCATTTCAATTAGCTAACAAATTATAAAATAAAATGTTGCACACATTTCACAATCGTTTTTCATAATTCCTGAAGCTAATAATAACTATCATAACAATAGAGTAATACAATTTAAAGATTGAATTTATTATTGAAGAGAACTTACTTATTTCATTGATGCATGCCACAAAAATATGCAATGTTAATTTGTAAACTTATTTAATTATCGATAACTGTACAAATTTTCACAATTTTTACTCGCTTGTATGTCTCATTATCACTGTTTATATCCTGAACCCATTTAAAATTCGTAAATTAAAGGCATAATGGCGCTGTGCAAATGTATGTAACAGACAGAAGCAACTATCATTCTTGTTTGTTTGAAAATGGGATCTATATAAGTTTCGTATACCCCGTGCATATCAAGTTGAGTTTATTTGATCGATAAATGCCTGCGTTTGCGAATATCTATACACAAACAATTTTCGATATCAATGAAAGCCACAATTTGAAATGCAGACGCTTCTCATTTATTTATAACATACGTTAACAAATTATATCGTAGTCGAGCTGAGTCGGTTACGGCTTTCTTAATTATTCCTGCTACGTTCCAATTAAAAATATTCGCAGCTCTGTAAGTAATTAACAAAGAATGCTACTCTCGCAACATTCTGTCTTGATTCGCACACATGCAACGCATACAGAGAGCCATCTCATTTACGTACATACATATGCAGATGTATGCGTGATAGAAGTGCTGCTCATCTCACACGTCTCTCATGCATGAAACTCTAATGATAACACGCTATGCTCCGCGTCATTCAGCCGTGAAATAAGTTGCCACGCCTGGCAGAAGCGCCAGCAGCTACCAATAAAATATCAGCACGCAATCAAAGCCATCTTCGTCTATGTCAAGTGATTCCCTTCAATCCTCCCCTGCTCTCACCATGCCACACCTGACATCACTAGAAGTCCCATGGTGGCTTTATTGGTTTTTTTTTTCCCATTTTCACAGCATTCCATTTCACTTAACATAAGTAAACGGACACACACACAACGCACTCCACATTTGGTGGCATGCGCTTCTCTTGCATTTTACAATGTAGCTTTTTATGGGTGGAGACGGGTATGGAGGAAAAATCGTCTTTCGCAATTATGCCTCTCTTAGTTGTATGGGCCCACACACATTGTAAAGGCGTTTCTATTATTGCCCCAAAAATAGACAAATTTTTTGTGAACCACAAGTTGACAATAGAATTTTATGCTGAACTCGGCTTTGATGGATGTTCTACAATGGCAAAAAACCTGCATACACAAAAATTGCAGGTTGTAAGATGAGCTTCTGTAATTTAGTACACAATTGGAAAAGCTTTAGACAAATTGCCACAAAAAGGGAACTCAAGCAGAAGCAAAATCTACATTCTGATCAATCAATCAATAAAAATAAATGCTTGGAGGTTAAACTAATTCTCACAGTGTCGCTTAAGGCAAAAATTAAAATGTCAATTAAAGCGTAAAATTCATAAATTGCATGCATTGGATTTTATGTATAGTTATAATTAAGATCAAATTTTCTCGAGCTTACAGCAACATTTTTCGATTTGTTCGATTTTCTGTTAAAATGTTTTTCCTTTTTTTAAACAAGAGTTTACATGGGTTGGCTTATATTCGAATAAAACATATATATATACATATATACTTTATGAGGTCGCAGCGACGACAACAATATATTGTAATAACTTATTTTACTTGCAGAGCAAGTATTAAACACAATTCACCTACAACTTCAATGGTCCCCAGCGAATAAGCGTCGATTAACTAATTAGTGAATATTACACACTTTCTGCGAGTAGATTTTGGTTTGCTATTTATTTGATCGGGGATATGGGGCGACCACCTAACTTATTTATTTACTAATTACCTTCCTCTTGTTATATTTTATTCTATCGTACTAATGTATGCTGATGATGTCAAGTTGTGCCTTACAGTAATTTGAGCACCTTTTTACGACCAAAATACTGTTCAGTTGTCTTGTAAGTTCAATACGGATCTTGAGTGTGGTCTCTTTAATATCCGATTCATCAAAGTAGATTGGAGTCTGTGCAGAAGAGTTTCTTACTTTTTGCTCTTCGCCTTTATGACTGGGGTGTGCTGCCTCTACACACCGATAAACTGCTCCTTATTAACATTCCCCCCTTAACTAATCGTCGTGTTTTGCTAGGTGTTATGCCCGTAGTTAAGTTACTAAGTTGTGAAACTGATTCCGTTGCGATGATGAGCCAAATTAATATTTCTGCTCCCTCCAGACCGTTTCGTTATTTATTTCCACTTTCTCTTCATCGCTGAACAACTAATTATTTCTTGCATGAACCGTTTTGAATACTCTGAAATACTATAACTCTATGCCAATTAGTAGGAACTTAGTTATAAACGCCTTGGCTTGTGAATACCATTTTCGCTTGCATTTGTGGAGGGGATTAACTAATTCATACTAACTATTTTTTGGTCTGATTGGGTTTTTCTGGGTTTTTCCATAATCCATGCAATGAATGTTGGACCAAGCCTAGTTTTACTTATGTCTATATATTTAATTCAATTGATTTGCAAATCGCCAATGCATCATAAATTTCCATATATACATTCTTTTTAACAAGAGATTTAAATTGTTTATTTTCTTTATTTAAAAGAGCAAATTATTTTAAATGCGAATCAAAGAGAGAATATTGAAACCACCAAGCGAACGAAAAGAGCATCACACAAAACAGTTCCATAAAATGGAAATTTATACAAAAAACTAGCAAATCCTATCTGCATGACTTTGAACTTTTATTTTGTTTGTTTATGGGGCTTATCTCTCTGAGTTGCTGTGTAAATGCTTAATATGAAATAAGATGATCAGTTTAAATCTAAAACACAGCCGTGCCTGAGAGCAGTTTGTTAAAGGCAATGTCGCCACCAACATCAACTTGTCGCACTTTTCGACTGATGTTAATATTGTTGTGTATTTTGTCAGCGAGTAGTCAGCCAAACAATCTCGATGCACTGCAACTGAATCAGATGCTTAGCTATGTGGACGAGAGTGTCCCTGTGTGTGATGATTACTATAAATACGCATGTGGCAAGTGGACAGAAGTGCATGAGAATGATGACTTTGTAGACCCCATGGGATTGATTGATCACAAGGTTAATGAGAATCTGGTTAGGCTCATGACTGAGTTGCTGCAGAAGCAGCAGCAGCAGCAGCAGCAGCAAAGCAGTGTGGAGGCCAAGGTCTTGAGCTTCTATCAGACGTGTCGCCAGGCAGCGAATTCGACGCGTTCAAGCAAAGGGTATCTGGAGTTGGTGCCGCCAAATAAAATAATACCCTGGCCGCAACTCAAGCAGCGATGGGAACACTGGGATAGCAGCAAGTTCGAGTGGATGGAAACATTGGCACGCCTGAGACGCTACGGGCTGACGAATGTGTTCTTCGACCTGGATGTGCAACCCGATCTGTACAACAGCAGCAAATACTTTATACACATTGAGAGACCCAGTCTCAAAGCCGAATCACAGCTACCGACTGACCTCAGTCGGAAGCTTCTCGCGCTGGGTGTTAACGATAGAAATACAGACTCTCTGGCAAAACAAGTCACGATGTTTGAGCAGGCTGTGCGTAAGGTGATTTTGAATTCACAGTCGAAGGCAGCGGTCGATGAGATGACAGTGCACAAGCTGGAGCAGCAAACAGGACATTGGGGAAAATATATTGAAACGTTGCTGGATCGCACCGTGTCCGCTGACTTTGTGTTGAAAGTTGGAAATGTGGCTTATTTAAGGCAGTTAAACCGTACACTCGCCAGGTGGAATGGCGAGGTAATAGCTACCTACATTATGTTGCGCTTTGTCTCGTATCTGGAGGGGGAGACAATGGATAGCAATGAGTCCATTGAATGCGTTCAGGAGTTGCGACGCCACATGTTGCCAGCGACAAATCTGCTTTACGAGCAGCGCTTCATTGGCCCGGAAAAATTGCACCAACTTGAAGAGAATGTACTGGAGCTGTTGGAGCTGCTGCGGCGACAGTTCTACAAAATGCTAGAGGTTAATCACCTGAGCCTGAAACGTGGTCAACGGAAATTGCTGCGGGACAAGATGAAGAAAATGAAAATCAGCATTGGCAGTATGCCGATGCATGCAAATCATTCCATGATTATAACGAGTTTCTATGAAGAGTTGCAGCTGCCTGAAGATCATGACTATGCCAAGAATCATTTGCGTTTGTTAGAGTTCCACACAAGTCGCCTATTAGAACAGCTGGATAGACCACTTGATTTCATCTTACCAGACTCGGACACGGCCATGGTGTCGACACCGTTTTATAATCAACGACTGAATACCATCGTGGTGCCCTATGGCGTAATTGAAGAGCCCTTTTTCCAGCCCGACGCCCACGATATATTCAAGACTGGCCTGCTAGGCCACCTCAGCCACGAGATGATGCACGGCTTCGACTCAAATGGATTGAACTTTGACAGAGACGGCAACTACAACGAGCAGATTCTCAAGATCACAAGTGGAGGTCGGTATGCGGCGGGAATAGGGTGTCTCGAACAATATGAAACCGTGGGAATGGATGAACGTGAGGCGGACATTGTTGGCATTCGGTTGGCATATGATGCTTACTTTGATCCTGGCTCCGAGTTGAGTCAGGCACAGCCCAGTTCCACGAATCTGTCACTGAAGCAGCTCTTCTTCCTCAGCTCCATGCAATACTTTTGCAGCAAGGAACCGTTAGCTGATGATGGAGAACACGATTCCGATGAGATCCGCATGTATCAAATGTTGATTAACTTACCAGCCTTTGCCGAGGCACACGGTTGCCGCGTAGATGACGATAATATGCATCCTTCCGGAAAGTGTCGACTTTGGTGAAATGCAAAAAATGTTGCGAAGTTTATTCTAAATATCAATATCAATTTCAATATTATTTTTGGTAGTCAAGACTAAATTATCTTTTTTTCTGTTCACTTTACTTTATTCACAACGACTCCCTCAAGTTGGTGATTACACAATTTATATCGATAGACATCGATATCAATGTTAAGTACACAGTTGCATGTTAGTTTGCAGATGTTATGTTACAGTCCTAAATTGTCAGATTGTTGTCTAGATTACAGTTTTTTTTTTTAAATTATGTGTTAAGTCAAAGGAATTAAATACATTTTTCGTAATTGAAGCAATTTGTAGGTGTAAAAATCGTATGAACTATTTTTTCATGATTTCTTAAATTTGAGCATACTTTTATTCGTCCTATTACAAACTTAATAATTTTCCCATTTCATTCTCCTTTTTTTAACTTGATAACTTTTAACAACTCGTCGACAGTATGCTTCAGCAGCAGGGCATGGAAACTATAACTCTGCAGCTTGCCACTAAGGTCGGGCTGACGAAGAATCACTAAACTAAGGCCCCAAAGGATGACGCAGCTCAATTAGCATATCTTCGCAAACATTTTTTCATAAACCAAACCACATAGCCAGCTATCTGCTCGTTAGGGAATATAGAGACTGGCGCAGTTGCGACCCTGCCGTTATCTCCTTGCTGTCATTGTCAATGCCTGAACTCAGGGGCCAGCGCAAACTCTACACAAAATTTGGCAGCTGTAGTAAGCAATTTACATTGAATGGTGATGAGCTGATGCTCAGCTAGGTGCTGCTCAGAAAGCTTATATTATTCAAATCCCACTGGAAGCAGCAGTGCCAGTTGATGCATCTCTCTCGTAGTTGAAATTATAACATATTATTAATCAATAAAAAAAAATATAGAAATTTAAAATAGCCATATTTTGTGCATTTGATGTTTTTATCCATATCATAATTAAATCTCCAACACATTATTCTTTAAAAAAAAACACACCTGACTAAAGAGTATGTACCTTCATTAAAAATATGAAAAACCACATTTTGGCCTTTTCTTGGTCATTATTTTTGTTTCTAGATTCTATAGTCAAAAAGCATTTTCTTGCCTTTGTCCTCATCGTTCTTTGTAGTCATTACGAAATTGCGGACGGTCATCGACGGTGAAAAATGATTAATATTAACTGGGTCAAGAAACCTATTCATTAATTTTATAAATAAAGTAAAAAGCAAAAATGGCAAGTTGCAAATTCTTTTCTTTTTTACTTTAAAACATCTCAAATGAACAAGAAAAAAGTTATTGATGTGAGCAAGGTCACAAGGGTACGTTGTCTTCGGATTGAATCGAAAATCTTCCTTTTTGGTGTTTTTTTTTATTAATAAATGTTTAGACGTGTAATGGATAATTAAAGTCTGGGGCAGTGTTAATTAGTAAATTCATACGCCACGATTTACAGATGGTGAAATATGCAAAGAGGGTTCGGAGGTAAACTGGAGCATAGCCAGCTTTGTAATTTAATGCCCAGATAACAATCCTGAAGGCGCCGCAAAGCCTGCATGCCTCCATCCAAGCTGCAAAAGTTTATAAAAAATATGCCTTTTATGGGATTTTTTTGTTGCCACTGATATATATATTGGTAATCCTGCTTGCGTGTATTGTGTACACAGATTAAAATTTTTAACGAAAAAATAAAAAAAATAATAATAATAAAAAAGAACAGAATGGAGTGAGAATAAAGGTTAAGGTTGCTTAATGTTCCCTGGCAGGTCATTTAATTAAAATTAAGCTGGGAAACACAAATTATCAGTTACGAATTTGTGTAATAGCCAAAAGAAATGTTTTAAACAAATATTATACATTTTGTTCAGCTTAATAAGATTTCCCATTTCTGTCGAAATGGTTGCTTGTCAGGTTATGTATATATATATTCAACTGAGCGCAGCAACAGCTGTTAGCCAAACAAGTAAAGTGTTTGCAAGTGCTAAGGAAATCTATTTAAATAATATTAATAAGACCTCATTAAAAATAGTTTTGGTCCTGTTAGCCGTTTGCTAATTTGCCAAACACTTGAGAAACGGATTCGAATTCGATAAACTGAAAAAAGTCAAAACTTGCCACTTTATTTATTTATTTCGTTAATTTGCTAAAGGGAAAGCACAGCTATGAAATAAAACTTTTCAATGGTGCGAGTATTTGTGCAGCACTTAAAAGTATGCAATGAAAATTGGCAGCAAGCAGCCAGCTGATCTCGGCGAGAGATAAGTTTTGCCGGAAGCGCCTCAAATTATGCAACACTTTTTATTACTCTCTTTGCACTTTCTCTGTTCGCACTCAGTTGAACGAGAGAAAAGACCAACTTCCCCGTCTGCCAGCCAGACAGCATCAAAAGGCGACTTATCGCCAACATCCGGACACCACAGCGAACAGAGCAGAAGCAGCACATTACATGAAACCCCGCATAACAATGCAAATGTTGTCGTTGATAAGTTTATCAACATACAATTTTGCATACGTCAAGGCCCTGAAGCCAAGTGAATTTCACTGCTTGGCCATATTTCAAGGACTTGGAGTGCGCAAACAATAAAGGAAACATTTTTCGGGCACTGGAGTGTATTTCTGGTCAAGTCGCATGGTTATTCTTGGGTTTGGTGGCAGTCACACGCATTTTATCTCGTCCCGCCCCTATCGTCTCCGCCCACCCACTTATCTCTTCACCTTGTACTCTGTCGATTTTAACAATATGCTGGCCGATTCCTGGCTGGTTCCGTATTAATGTGTGTTGACATGGAAAAGCCTAAAGTTATTGTTTGCAACACCATTTGCCTGACCTCGGCCTCTAGTTATGTGGCCAGTGCCACGCCCTCCTCCCCCCCTTCAAGGCTACATAATTTGCTTCTTTGTTGCTGTTGCTGGTTTGGCTGCCTAATAAGTGGCTCAAGTGTTGGCCTGGAATTAATGCGTTCATTCTTCTCTGCCTCTTCCGCCTCCCTCGAAGTGTCACCGACCATTGTTTGTTTATGTGTTTTACCCAAAAGTTGCAATCACCGGACACGAAATGGCCCTGAGTCTCCACATGTGTGTGTTTCAGTGTGTTTCCTTTAGATGGTCGGGGCTATCTTAGTTGCTGACCATTTGCAGCCATTTGCTAGTTAGCAGCCTAAGATTCATAGTGATCCCAAATCCTCAAAGACCATTTGATAACATTAGATTGTTTCATAGTTACAACATTTAAGTGGCATTTTATGCCCTCACACCGAACGTAAAAGAGTATATTCGTTTTGTTCCCATTTGATGAATTGAATCTATAGAATCGAAAATGACATCCTGGCAACATTGATTCAAATTGTCCTTCACAGAATATATTGCTTTTAGCAATATCCGTCATGTTGTCTGTGCGTCTGTTGCTCCTTTTGAATGGGAACTCTTAAAATTAGGGACATCAAACTTGGAAAATATGACAAGCATTTACTTATCTGTATCCGCGTCAGACAAAATGTTAAAATATTCCACTACAGCCGCCAAATGTGAAAGGCAATACCCTTCAAAAAGCGGAAAGAAAATATATTCGACATCACGCAACCCTAAAAATGTTAAAAGCCCATATTTTCCGTAATTTAAACGCCAAAGTTACCAAACTTGAAATTACTAGGAACCTCCTTCAACCATCGGATAAATTCTTGACCACGTCCAACTTGTTCTTTTCCACCTGTTATAAGCATCAAAGGCCTTACAATATTTTGTCTATCTTGAAAGCAGACCTACAATTAACTTTATTAGTAGTGCTTCTATGCCCATTATGAACCCCTACAAAGCATGGAGAATAGCACTACTATCTTTATTTTGGAACTCAAAATATATCTCTCCAAAACTCCTTACAATATATACACATACAATCTCTTAATGCTCCATTGTCTAAAAATTTTCTATTCTTTTTGAGATACATCAATCTTAAATGCTTTATAGGTTGAGCTGCCAATTGATAAGGGGTCAAGCAAAACATCGATTTTCATTAGAATTTCGATTTGCTCTCCCCAAATTTATTTCCGGTTCCACTTGAACTATGCTTGTGATTGAGAAGTTGCCATAATAAATCCTGTTTTTAGCGAGTGGCAGCCACAAAAAGGCATAAGCGATCAAATGATGCGTAAATAAAAGTCCAACGCGCCCCAAGGACAACGGATGAATCAACGGACAGGATGGGGGCTGTTGGTGGTTGGAGTACTCTCTAAGAATAGAACTCGCCTATAAGTAATACAAGCAAATATTAGTCAAACAGATTATTTGTTTATGAATGGACGACAAAGCCAAAGTGGAACCGTTCGATTCATTTTGATTTAATTTGACAGAATTTGACAGGATAATGAACAAGACTCGGCCACTGTTGGCTTGCGCCTCTAGTTATGCGTCCGAAATGAACGAAAATGATCAAATAGTTTTGCCTGGCACAAAAAAATACCACAAATTGCCGTCTATTTTGATGGGCTGCTGATTAGCCTGCCCCACTGTCACTCCCACTCCACAGCTTCCTCCTGGCTGCGGTCTAGATCTAAGCGCTTGCTAAAAGAACAGACTACCACATTGAAGCCCCCCTACCCCCTGCCCTAGATCAGAGTCTGTTGTAATTATGAGTTGGCAACTCACAGCTGGAGTCTGCATTGTGGCACCACAGGGTGGCATTCAATTTTCAATGGAGCCCAGCATCAAATTTGTGGCAACATCAAATTCTGTATGCTAATTTCAATTAAAAATCATGCCAGTCATGCTTCCAGGCATGTCTGCTCGTCCAATCTTGCTGCCTGACAGTTGAGGCTCACATAAAGTTCAGATGAGTGGGCGTACGGCGCCAAAAGTTATTATATGAATACTTTAAGTACTCATCACAAAGTTCGTATTGACTTATGACTGGCAAATGAATCGCTCAAAAGAAGACAGAAGACAGTTGAATTATGATGGATGTACGCGACTTCTTAACTCAAAGCCGACTGGCTTAAGCAAACAAGGAGCAGTCTTTAAAAGGAATTACATGTCAACCCCAGCGACAGCATGTAAATAAGACATACATTTCCATAGAATCGGGCTATTTGATATTTTATTGGCATTCTCATTGGGTATTATGGTGTAGTTAGTGCATATCAAGTGTGGCATTCGATATACCAACATACCCACTTGTCTTATGCAAAATGTGGCATATGGCTTCAGTGTTCTTAGATATTCGTTTTCAAATCAGTGACGAAAATTTTACAAATATTATACTTCCTTAATTCAAATCAAATTCGTTTTTGAATCTCTTAGCATTTTAGAAGAATTGAATGATAGTCTGTGGCTAGATGGATAGACCTTTCAGATTTTTAAATGTATTTCATTCCTAAGTGATAAATTTGTAGTCAAACTATTTCCAATTTAAACTCTAGCAGACCACAATAAATATATAAATAAAATAATATTTATGTTTGGCTATAATAATTTTCAATACATTTAATTTAATTCATATTATTAAACTCACAAAACAATTAATTCCAAACTTAAGGGGCAGGGGTATTTATTAGTCAGGTTCGAATATTTGTTAGTTGCTTGTCCTCGCACAAACAAATAATAAATATTTTTCCGGCGTATTTGTTGATGTGTGCTCAAAAAATAAATAAAATAAAATACAACAATCGACAATACCATTGAATGAGTACTGACGATTTTGGCCAACAAGTTGCACCCCCTCCAATCCGACCAAAATCCGTATACCTTGGCTTTTGTATGGGTTCGCTGTGATTGTTATTTAAGAATTGATCGGGCGTTGAATTTGCTTTCACTTATGTTTTATTACATTCTGTTGTTGCGTTATTCCCTTGATTTGTTTGCGTCAGTAGCCAGTTGCCCCAGCAATGATAGCAGCTTGGTGCCCCCAGGATAAATATCATTCAGGCCCTGCTTAGTCCATTGGCTGTTTTATTGAAATCGATTTCGTAATTGGGTAATTTGAGTTGCTTCTTGGCTGACTGATAATCAAAGCACAATTTGAAATGTTTTTGTTGCTGTGAAATTTGAAGGCAACTCAATAAATTGCACTTGATTGACGAGCAGCTAAGGCAGCTCACATTATTGCTAATTGAATTTGCTTGCAGGGAATTATATTTTAACTTCGCCTCATTTTCGCATTGGACCCAATAAATTATTATTACGCGTTATGCGCATTGTAATCGCAATTTCCAAAACCTCAACGTTTTATCGTGAAATAAAGCCACGTAAATAATAAAAATGGAAAAGATTCTTTTAGCACTGACCCTCGCTGCCAGTGCAAGTCAACAGGAAAGTCAAATGAATAAAAGCCAAATAAATGGCCTGCGCAAATGGTGAAAACCGTTACGCTTAAGCAACTGAAATAAGTAAGAATGCTGTAGTCGACTGAGCTCGACTTTGATATGCCCTAACTCTGAGCTGTTAAATATGTTGTAGCTTTCTTGTCCTATAATGTTGAAACTACTGCAGGTCTTCAATAATATGTCAAGGAATTTTATATATCAATGTGAAGGTTATACTTTTAAAGCGCTTATTGCGTTTGTCACTAATCGATATATATCGATATTTGTTAAGCGTACAGTTCTCGATAACATTCAATAAATTTGATACGCCGGGAGTTCTCTTAGTTCTCATACTCGAACCTCGATCTATTCTACGTGTGTTCATACAGACGAACATAGGTATATTGACCCGGCTGTTCATCTTGATCAAGTCTACATACAAAGTAATGTAAATTGTGTAACGATCACGACAACTCTTTGCTACACTATGAATAGATTGCAATACCTGTAGTTTTAAAAAGATATACATTAAAAACAATTTAACATACAAATATATAGAAAATTGTTGAATAGATTATTGGCAAAAATAAATATCATTGTCAATTATAGTTTCTTATATATATTTATTGTGTTTTCAATATATCATAATATATCATAAAGATACATTATTGCCCTTATAGCTGATGTACTGTTATAATTAGTAGAACACAAATTTTTAAACAGTCGTCTTGGCAGCTGCCCAATTTGCGCGCTTAACAGTAGCGAGGCTCGGTTGATTTATGCTCTTTAATGTTGGCGGCTTAATTTATTTTGCTTTCAGCACGTTAATTTGTCGCATGACATTTATATTTGAAAAAAATACAGAGAGAGAGACAGAGAGAGAGAGAGGGAGAAAGAAAGAGGGGGAATCATCAATGTTTTGTGTACTCTTCAAACACCATGTGGGCAATTAGCGCACAATAAATGTTGAACAGATCTACAACAATTATGTCAATGAATTTATGGCAAGTAGAGATTTAACAGTTTGAGCTTTTATTATTCTTTTTTTATATTTGCAATGTGCTCAAAAAACTACACTCTATTAAGTTTGATATTAGTTTTAGTTTCTCCCACTTATTACATTTTTGAACACGCTCAAAAGTTTTGATTGGTGCAACTGGAGCCATTTTCCATGCGCAGTTTCTAGCCTTGCTCTTTGGTTTCTGCGGGTAGTTTAATTTAACTATTCGCATATTGTCTGTATTTGTTCCATATATACATATTTATATATATATATATATATATATATATATATATATGTGTTTACATATACTTGTGTATGTGTGTGCAATGGAAACTTTTTGAAATTATTTTTTCTGGCGAGTTTCGTATTTTACTTTTGCTTTGCAGGCGCTGATTTGGGCGTTGGCCGCTGGATAATATGGATTAATAGATAAAATAGCTAAATCTCGTTGTTGGGTTGTACAAGAAGTTAAGTATTTTTTTAATAGGCTTAAGCTGAAGTTCTTTATGCTGATTATAGATTCCACTTTTCTATTGTAGTTTTGGAGATAAGCTCAATATGCAAATGAATCTTGTTAGCCCCAGAGGGCAGTTACATAACTAAGCTAATCCCATCACAAAAGATGTGGCAACTGTCGATTCTTTGTGCTGGTAAGCACAGACTGCAAAAGGGAAGTGGTTCGGTTCATTAGCATAGCATATAGTATGGTATATAGTGTGCCGCACGGGCAGACTGGCCACGCCCTCTGCGCCATATTTTCCTTGAAGTGTGGAAACTACTTACATTTCACTCTCAGGCCTCAGCTGCCTTCCAGTTGCCAACTTTTAGTCATTTTGCCAGCCCGTTTTTGGGTGGGTCACTTGCCACAAAAGGGAAATTCCTTCAGCCCACTCAAAGGGCGCCTACGTAATTATGCGTCCATACAAAGTTAAGATGTCATTGTCTTTTTATCAATCGAGTGGTTCGCATGCCTCATGGCAAGCCGCACATACGGAATGCCTGCCACACGCCTCGTCTGCCCCCCTTCTCCGTGCGGCGTAATGCGATAAAAGTGCCTAAAAGTATTCTAAGCTGTTTGACATGTGCGACATCATCGTCAGCGGCTGCGACTACGCCTGATTAATTGAAGTGGAAAATGTGTCTGCACTTAAAACAAAATAATCGAAAATTGTCATCTCATTATGGAGATGAGTACCCATATAAATAATGTCGCAAAAATAGTAGGTGATTTTTTAATTAATAACTATCATTTTAAAAAGAAAATTCAATTTTAATTTTTGAAAATAAATAAATTACTAAATTAAGAACAGTTTTCAACAACTTTTAAGAATAGAATAAATTCTATAAGGGTAGATTTATTACTCACAAATGAGTTTGAAATGGTTTCAATTAGCCCACTAAAATATTAATAATTAATAATTAATAATAATAATAAAGCATGAAATTCGAGGGCGAATCAAATCGAAAGACCTGAAATGAAATCTTTTATTTTGCTTGAGTTATAACTGAATTTTTCCTAGTGTAGCTTTGGCGCCGAGTGAAGCCTGATTGATGGCACTTGCCTTTAATTAAAATTTATTGTGGCATAGTTACGTGCTTGGTTGGCAAATTAAATTGCTTGATTTTTCGAAAAGTAATACAGGCATATTCTTTTGCCCTTCCGTCCAGACCAGTCATCAACTTAAAATTGCACATTAAGCGTTAGGATTTATTAGCAATTTGACTAAGAGTACTGCCCGCATTTGATTCTCATTTGGCTTAAGCATTTAGTAAAATGCTTTTTTCTTTTCTTGTGCCTTGCTTGTCAGGCAGCCGAGTCAACTAGGATTTTGTTATTCTTTTTCTGTTGCCAGCGGGCAGGAAAGAAGCTTAGCATTCATACAATTTGCATTGACAGGCGAAGTTAGTCCGGCCATTGTTGACACTCTTTCTGGCTGTTGCTGTAGGAAATGTTACGGCTGTCAAACGCCTGTCGGCATGCAATAGTTTGTGTGTTCTTTCTGCACACCTGCCACATGTCAGTGTCCCAGCTCGGGCGCTGTCTGCGCCCCATTCATGCCCCATTATCCACTCCTTATGAGTAGGCAACATGCAACAAATACATATGTGTTGTCAGATCGCTCTGTCTCTCCATTCGCCAGTTACTTCACCTCCACGATGCACAATCGCAATAAGACACACATACACACTCACAAAACAAATAGTAGGGTGTGTGATGCCTCAGTCAAACTGTGGCACCAACCGTAATTGTTGACTACGTCTGCGAGTTTTTCATTCCTTCTTTGGTTTTTCTCTGTCATTTGTGCAATTGACAATTGTGATTGCATATGTTATAATGCAGTTGCGTTGCTGAATGGAGCGGAAATGAATGATGGAGGTGTGCTTTATCGAGACACGTGTAACGCTCCGGCTTTGTTTGGCTGAGCAGTAACTAAGCCAAAGAGAGAATCGTTCAATGCGATTGCGGACTTGGCATTTGGAATTGAGTGAGTCATGCGTACAGTTTAGTTTGACATCTGCTGCTGATGCTATTTCTGCAGCTGATTACTGATTGCTGTGCATGACAAGCTGATGTCGCACTGTCAGCTCACAGACAGTTGCACAGTTGCACAGTTGCACAGTTGCATTCTGCGGATATCCGTCAGCACAGCACAGCACAGCTACGGGTACGGATAACCAGTCACACACTACTTCTGCCGAGACAATATTGTCGGCCAGATATCAACTTGATTATGTTTGCTTATCTTGTTTAAGCCAACATTTGATTTGGGCTCCCAGCCTGAAGCTTCTAAAAAAATTTAGAAACTGTCATTGTGACTGAGCAATAACACTGGGAGTGAACAGTCATTTTTTACCCTAATTACAAATATATTTTATTGTTTGGTGACCACTTTAATAATAATTGAAATATGTTATTCGCTGGTTTCAAGCCAAGAGTTTTTATTGAATGGAATGAATTTTATGGTCAAATGTGCACTTTTTTTTGCCAAGTGTTTGACGATTAAGATTATTCGATTTTCATTTATTATATTTACATATTTGAGTTTCCAATAGTCCAATCAACAATATTAAACTGTTCAACAATTTCGAAATTTAAAAAGTTAAATATTTTAATAGCAAACACTGAGTTTCAAAACTGATGTGTAACTGATTCACATTTGCTATTCTCCAGTTGCCCTTTTTATCCTTCAACCTCTCTATTCATAAGCTGTCAAAAGAAGAAAAAGGGAAGCTGAAACCACTTCTGGACGCAATTGATATGTGAACCAAATTAACTTTGGCCATTTTCCCTTGCCAGATTTATCTTAATCTCTTAGTTTTAATTCGTTCTGCTTCTTTCTGTGCATACATCGACTTTCTTTTCTAATCTTTTTCTTTTAGTGTACGCCCCAAATAGCTTATGAAGACGGATTTAAAAGTCAAGAGAGAATAGATAAAGTTGCGACCGTTGCAAGTTCCTGTCTTAGCCATGAAAAGCAACTGCTGCGCACTGATGACGAGCTGCATTCGGACTAAAGCCGGCGGCTTTTGTTTGCGCACTTTTCGACATGGCCGAGTCAAAGTTCAATTGGCTGTGGCACTCGAGGCAAAGTTCAGTGCAAACGGCATAAGTTTGCCGAGCGTAGCAATGCGTTGAGCCCCGTACCCTTGAGTGGCCAGAATACACCTGAACACACACCTGTGCACACCTCCCTCGTATTCTGCTGCCTACTGCATAGTCACTTTTTCAATCAACATCCAAGCTTTTCAGGCCAAACAGTTCTTGAAACTTGAAAGGGCGCTAACTAGCAGCATTCAGACAACGTGATCCATTGTTGGCGCTGACCTGCTCCAGTTTTCGGGTCTCTTTGTTGCCAGACCTAGACAGTACTGGCATTCTAACGCCTAGCAGGAAGCCAAGCACGAATCTTTCGTTTTGCTCTGGTCAACAATTGAACGCAGCGCATTAGTTTTCTCAAAGAAATTATGAAATTGCCTTATTGGGCTTTCGTTATATACAGGTTCCATAAATCTTTAACTCACTTATTTCTCTTACTTATTTTTTTGTTTTTGTTTTCTTAATTTGAGACAGACTTCAGACACAAGAACTTACAATTTCTTCCTCACAAGTTAAAAACTTTTCAAAATTAAACTAAAATTACATCTAAAGGTAAATACATATAAAATAAATATAGTAAAATAAAATAAATTGAGTCAAATTAAATAAATAGACAGTTGAACATATCTAATATTAAGAATCGATTGAAATTAATTTAAGCTCAATTTAAACTTAAGTTTGTAGCACTGGGAAAGAAATATATATATGTCTATGCCCTATGTCTTTGCCAAATCCAATCAAATATCTGAAGTTCCAAACCTTGTACATTTAGGAAAAAAATATGATTTCAAATTATTATTGATTAGTTTTGTTACATCTCAAAACTAAAATAACATTTTTCATTTTTAAATCGTTTACTACAAACTTTGTACTGATGTCCTACGCAAGTTTGCTTTTGAATGTACAGATTAAAGTTCATCTCTAGAAGTTTTGCAATTTCTTGAAAATGTACAAGAGCTTAAGAGTTGGCAATCTAAATGGAAATGCGATTTATAGAACTCAGTCCGGTGCAATAAATTCTATATGCATGACGCATGGCATCGGGGCAACTACATTTTATGAGCAGCCCACACTTTACTTTTTTTCTAGCTACTCATCTTATCTAATTTTTTTGTTGTGGTTTTTTTTATTCGATCCGACGAACAATTGTGAGAAATTCTTGACACATTTTTTGCCATTGTTGTACTTGTTATAGCAATTTTTGTTGATGTCGTCTTTGTTGCGGTCATGTAAAAGTCAACGGTTATGGGCAAATAAAATGTGACACTGCACGGTTGCCCCTTCCTGTAACGCTTTAGTGTTCGTAACAAGTGTGCAACACTGTGCCACAAATGCGATTACGTATACGCAACATGTGACCACGTTTTGTACAGACCCCGGGCAAAAGGAAAAACTGAATAACAACGGCATGCAGGATGCATGATGACACGAAGGAAGCGAACAAAAATAGGCGACGTGTCCGATATAATTCTCAGCAGGCAGACTACGTCCTGGCTTCCTGGTCATGCCGCATCAAATTTAAGCCAGCGCCCTGCCACAAAACAGGGCGTGGCAAATGTGCTACTGTGTATGTGTGCTTGTGGTCTAAGTGAGGCACGCGTCATTGTTGAATTTCACTCGTGGCGTTATGACAACGAGCGCTCTCAGCTTACTTTTTAGGCAGCCCACATTATAAGCTGGGCAGCAGCTCGTGAGCGAGTGCTAAGCAAATTGCATTAGCGCCACTCAAACGCCTGTTGAACGCAGCTCAGCCCATCTCTTTGTCACACTCTGCACAGTCCACAGTGAGCCACAGATCATATTTTGCGTTTACTTAGAGTTTAATAAAACGCTATACCCTCTAAACAAAGCTGGCAGGCACGGACGGAAAGGGAGGCGTACCGGACGCCTATTAAGTCAACAAAGACGAAAGCGGGTTGCCTGAGAGGAGCTGGCATTTATAAGCTATTTATGGAATATGTAAAACTCATGTAGCTGGCTGCTGGCTGCTCGCTGCTCGCTGCTCGCTGCTGTTTGCATTTTCAGCTCGCTCGAGTTGTGGAAACTGAACCCAACAGGAAGCTTACCAACGCGCACCAAGCCTTAAGCAATGTCTAAAGTTAATCATTGAAAGTGTGGAGAAAGCAAAGCCAGCTGGAATTTTTTTGATAACTTCCTTCACGCAGTAGACTTACTGCTTCATCGCTTATGTGTGGCTTACTTTAAACTGAGCGTGCTTCCCAAAACACATGAACTCGGATTACAACTCCGCTTACTTTTCCATTGTCGCTTACTGGAAAGCGTTTTTGTCTCTGATTGCAATTGTCAATTAATTACAAATGCAATTAATTAAGTTTTACATATTATGTTCTTATTCCTTCTTTACATATTTATTAGTATCACAAAAAATTGTGTAGACTCTATAAGTTGGGCTTTAGATACCACTAAATTCTAATATGTGTAAAAAATGATGATGTCACCGTGCACCAATCAGCCTGTAGTTTTAGAGAGAGAAAGAGAGAAAGTGTGTTTAGGAATACCCACTTTACTACCCGGTATAGCTAATTCCATGGATTTTTATGCGATTTGCTCCGGCAAATTCCCGCTGGGAGTTGAGGAAATAAATTTACTGGCAAGCAATTTACAATTTAAAATTAAAAAGAAACCACAAATGAAACGCAAAATTTTATTAAATCAGCTTTAAACATAAGCTATCATTACAATTCCAAGTTATTAGAATTAGTTTTTTTTTCTTAAATAACCAAAAATTTCTTAACACTTCCAAGTAAGTTACACTTAGGGATAACCGACTGCCCAATGCTCTCTCTTCAAACTAACCTTCAAAATGATTGTGCAAGAGCTTTCCTGCATAATTCATAAGATATTTTCGTTTATCTAATGTGAAATTGATTACCACCATCAATCTGGCTAAGTCTGCCAGTGGGTCAAATAAAGATGCGAACTGTCCAGTAAGCAATTATCATATGAAAATTCCTTTTCTTTGCACTCCTCATGGATGTTTGCTTACTTTGCAGTCCGCTCGGGAAACTTCAGTTGACACATTGACAAAATATCATCTATTCGATGTTGGTGTCCAAAGTTAATAATAACTTCGATGCCACAGCAAAGAGATTGCTGAAACAAGGCAAATCCATTGCTGAAACACTCTGGAAATTGTTGGCAAGCAAAACAGCAGAAAGCAAATACATATGTATATATATAACCACTAAGCAGACAATATAATGTATAATCTAATGTATTGTCTGCTTAGTGCTGTAACCTACACACAAACACACACACACACACACACACAAACACACTCACACACACACTCGTAGTACGAGTAGTGTTATTCCTCGACCGCCTCTTCTTGCATTGAAGTCTGGCGCTTATCGCTAATGATATTTACGAACTTGTAGCTGGGAAATTAATTGAAATGCCCCAGATATTGTCAGAGAGGAGTGTTTGGGTTATGTGGCGGATATACAACAACCATTTGGTGCTCGAATTAATTTGCTGGCAACAAATTCGTTTGAAATTTGCTAAACAAAAATGTGTTTTTCCTTTTTGCAGTCGGTTTAGTTTGTTCGTGTTTGCTGGCAAACACTTTTGGCACTTTGCCGCACTATTAAGTGTTAAGTAATTCGCTGTTTTTCCTAGTCTTCTTGATTGAGGACCTTCCCTCATTTCGCTCGTAATCTTAACAGCCAGGTGGGAGAATTCAGCGCTGTAATTGAATGCGGAAGCTTTTAACGCCCGACCTCACAAAGGGTTGCGGCACAAGTCATTTGCATAATTTTCAACAGACAAACATAAGGAAATGAGCCCAAATCAGTTGCAATTAACCCTAATGAGAGCTAACGCTTATAAAATTTGTTTTCTTGTTTGTATTTTTTTGTTCTGGCACTCCACTTGCCGCAAGAGCAAATTGCCCGTTTCTAAAGCGTTCTCATATGTCAAAAACCCTTTCACCAGAAATCCATGCCACTTGAGCCAGATTCACATAGTGAGCAGAAGTTACTGCCTAATTATGAAGCACTTTTTTGAGCATCTACATTAAGTAAGCTCTTATCTTCGGTATCAAATCGGCTTCCTTAGGAGCTGCTTCAGCGCCATATTCAGACTCGATCATTTCTAACTCGACCTTACTGGCTATGATTATGATCTTCTATTGCTAAATAGGTGCTCAGAGAAGACCACATGCTGGAAGATTGACTTTTTCTATCTTAGAGAGTAGGGATAATTGTAATATTAAAGATTAAGGCGTGCTTCAAATAGCGAATAAGGAAATGAAGCACGCCAAAGCGGAAATTAAAAAAGTTTGGCCTCAAATTGAACCCCGTCTGAATCCCAATTTTGATTTTGTGGTCGAGCTGAATTACAGAAAAAAGACGATCGAATTTAAATACGAATTGTTTACTGGATTTACATAATAAAACTGTGCACATTGGCGTAAGAAATATCGTATAACTACTTAAATACAAATAAAAATGTAGATTAATAACCAAACTTATACTTAGCATCTCCAAGCAAGTGATAGTATCCAATATATGAAAGTAGCTTACAATCTGACCACTATTTTCAGGTTTACCAATCTCATTTAACCCTTTAGAGAAATCAATGGCATTGTGCAGAATTTTAACAGTTCATGTTTAAACTTCACCTAAGTTGCAGAAGCGAGATATATCTTATCTCCTTTTGGAATGGCTCCCCAGTCAGTTGGCATCAGTCTTTAAAGAAAGTTTGCAAAGCGTTAAACAAAGTTTAAGCAATCCAGCGAAACAAAGCAGCACGAAAATGTAAGCTGATAATTTGCCCTTACTTTTTAAACAAAATATAAATCAAGGCACGTGCTAGCCCACAAACGAGAAACCAAGTCTGACCAAGAGGGTCTCCGGCTTCTCGTTCTCGGTTTGTCAAGCAGTAAGTCAGTCAGTCAGTCAGTCAGTCAGTGAGTCAGATGGCTGTTTGTGCCTGGAAGCCCTTCAGAACTGCAGAGAATGATTAGGCTGACAGTTCGTTAGCTGTTGCACCTTTTTGGGGATTTTTAAAACAGTTCACCTGTTCCAGCGAGCCGAACTTTCGCACAAGTTTTAAGGCCGTGCCACGCTGCGTATGCTTGATAAAATAAAAATGTGCGAATATAACTCGACTCGACGTTGACGTGTTAATTAGTGTGAACTTTGTGGGCCTTCACGTTGGGCTGGCACGTATGGTCCAGAGATAAGTTAAGGCTGCCACAGTAGCCTTGACAGGTGTTCCAAAATACATCCACTGGCTTTGAGCTCGTCATATTGTGGACTCATTAAAAATCAGCACAGCGCCAGCAACCACAAAAAACAAGCCACAACGAAGTCATTTTCATAATCAAACAAACTGGAAAATCACACAGCACATAAGAGAAAACAGAAAACACGGTCTTCTGTGGGAGTCGATTAAGCGTGCGACAGGCTGAGCGAGAGGGAGGGGGAAGGAGGCACACAGCAGGACCACAGAAGCAGCCACGTCAATTGCATTAGGAATTGCATTTAATGAGCGTACCAGTCAGTCAGGCTGTCAGGCAGTCAGCCAGCTAAAGACAACCACCAGGGAGTCGAGGAGTGGCAAAGACGACGAATCACACTCAGAAAAAAATTGCACTGTATTTTAGAAAATCGCTACGAAAACTAGAAAGTTTTGGAGGTTTTTCGAAATAATTTTTAAATATATAAAAATAAATTACTAAAAGTTAGAAAGGCTCTTGTATTATTTTACTGAAATAGGTTCTTATTATATATAATATTAATAAAAACTAGAAATGCAAGCTTCATGCTTAAAAAGAATCCGTTTTTTAAATTTAAAATTAGGCTCTATCGACTTTTCCAAGTTAAATGAATTTTATAAACTACCTGAAATGTTAATGTAAACTAAAATAAGCAAAAAAAAAAAAACCTTATCTGTTTGTACAATTAAAAAAACCAGGAAATAAAACATATGGTTTTCTATATTTTAAAAAGTATCCACTGGAATTAATAAGAGAAAAACCATGGATGGCAAATTTTCAAAATTGAGTTATGCTTTTTTTTTGAGTGTGCAGCAGCTGCCTGCGTCTGGCAAATGGCGAAATGGCGTTGAAAACGGCGTCACTGAGTCGCAGTAATGTCGCCCACAGACTACAGATTTGAATGCATTGCATATATATGGTATAATATCGAGGGCATAACTATAAGCGAGCTTAGCCTGGAATTAGAGCGAACATCGCCACCCTTTTTTAGTTATGCGCTCGTCAATTATAGTAACACTTGCCATTCATTATCCGTTTACTCTCTGACAAAACATGTTCGTGTTCGTTTCAGCATAATTTGTCCTTAATTTGCATTGATTTGCTTAGTACGCGTTTAATCCGCACGAATTAATTCAGCAATAATTTTAATTATATTCGCAGTACATCGCTTCGACTAGATTCCCATTCCCACTGCTCATTTGAAACCAAATATTTGCACAACTTAATGCAACATTTTGTAATAAATTGCATTTCGAATAAATTGGGCGAGCGCATGAATGAAATTTGTTTGAACATTGTTGAACCGAAACAAACATATTATTTATTTATTTTATTTATTATTCCTCTTCTCCTTAGGTTAACAAGTAAATTTTTAATCGGCTTTCAGCTTTCGGCTCGCTTTTTTATTGTGTGTCTTAAATGTTTGTCCTTGGGCCAGCTCTTGAATTGAAATCATTTTCGTAGCGTATTGGGTTTTAATGCTTTTAGAGATGGAAATGGAGTTGGTCGGTGTTTTTCATAATGTTCTTCTGTGGGAATGCTCCACTGGCAGCTTGAGTTGGCTTGAATTTAAATGTCTGCAAATGGGTCCAAATGATTTTGACATGTCTGTTTTTCGGTTGGCCAATAATGTTACACTCATAAAAATAAATTTCTTCGTTTCAAAATTAACTTAATCAGATATGTTGGATAATTTGGATAATGACATACGTCCGCAATTCAATTCAATACATGTTCATCCGTGGAGAAGACCGCAAAGTGTTTCAAGAGCACCTTTGAGCGCCGCCAGCTGAGTGAGTAAGCCAGTGATAACGAACGGATTTCAACTAAATTGGTGCAACAACCAACATTAGGTCACAACACAAATGGCCAATTTGTAAGACTTGCTCAAAGCGAGAAAAAAAATTGATGGGCAGCAACAAATGACAGGCAGGCAAATGTCATGTGCCCGAGATGGGTTCCCCGCTTTGGTTTGCTTTTTGGTTTACATGTCATGAGAGCCTCCGTTTGGCTTGAATTGGCTATAAGACACCGTTACGGTTTTTTACTGCTTCATGGTAATTTAGACAGTTCCGTTAGCTGGCGTAAACACACGCCTCGGTAAACAGAACTCGCACGGCCTGCGCCGAGTACTCGCGCTCCTTTCGACTGACTCTTCCGTTGGATTGGTCACCAGGGCCACATTAATTTCGCGCTGCGGCAATTGGCATATAAATTTGGCAAAATTGCTATTTTATACCCTGTAGCTTGAACAATTCAAATACTTCAATCCATGCGTCGTCTGTGCCAATTATTTTGACACAGCCACAGATTCGCTTGAAAATTTCAAACCTTTACTCAATAACCGCAAAAGAATTTTATAATTTATTAGCTCTGTTACTAGGGTGTTTGTAAGTCGTACACACGATTGTTCTCAATTGTTTTGGCTGTAACAACCTGGAGAAATTTGCATATAAAACATGAAGTATGCAAATTCTTAGCTGTTCTGGGAAAAATAAATATTTTTCTCATTAAATGAGCAAAACGACATGTGTAAAAATTCGTGTCGCAAATTGGCAAGAAATAAATATTGCAATCTCCAAAAGTGTATCTCAAAAGATATCACTCGATTTTTAGTCAACTTCAAGCAAACAATTACAGTTCTTGTAGTTTCTGTTTAATTATATTATACTTATCTCTTGACATATTCTATTTTATTTTTATATTATGTTAGCATTTCCATTACAGGTCTCAAATCGCTTTCCATTGACAGCCAGGCATTTGCACAGTTCACTGACTTTCAATTGATTGTCCAGCCAACGACAGGAGCACCAAAAGTGCCCAGAGTCAAAAGCTTCTCTCTCTGTGTGTCCACACAAGCTAAAAATACGCTGTTGACGACACATTTGGTCGTTTGTGTGCATTTGGCTTGATTGAATCCTCATAGACAGGGCCAACATCAGCAGCCATCATTGTCCGCATCCAGAATAGTAAATAATCCCAACAGCTTTACAATGGATCGTTATTTATAGCGAGATTTACTTTCTTCTTTGTTTGCAGCTGCTAAGCTGTTATGCAATTGTTTGAACATAATTTATTACACATACGCACCGTTTGCTAATTACTTGAAACTTACTCGCAAAACTTGAACGCGAACTGGCAAACGGCGCATTATCGCAGGCATCAGATGCAAACTTGCCCTGCTGCAAAGTTGTTTGCCTGCCTCCCTTTCAACTGGCTGACTGGGAAAACTTTGCGACAACAGTTGCAGCTGCTGCTACCCCGATTCCCCCCACTTTTACTTACCGACCGACAAACTGTCAACTGTCAGAATCAGCTTCCAACGACGAATTCGCATGCCATTCAAGCAACGCTGTAACGCACATACATATGTACATATATACACAGCCAAAATAAAATAAGACAACATTAAAACTAAATAGCAAAATACTTAAATTAAATGCCAAAATACTGCAATCAAAGCGTCAGCAGAATCGAAATAAAAGCATAAATTAGCTAAGCAGCATCATCATACGAAACGGGGATTCAAAGCAACATCAGGTTTTGTATTTTCTGAATCGGTTCTTTTACTGTGGGATACTTTTAGACGTGGTGGGATCGAAAATAAAACACAAGCACGATTTTTGTTAGTTTTGTAGTTTTTTTTTATAGAGAGGGTAGTTTTTCTCCGCTAAGGATTTTCAAAGTTTACTTTTATTTAGAGAAGTTCCTTTAATGATAATCATACTTATGGTTTTTTTGTAAGCTGTTTGCCTTTCGTTTTTAAAAGTTTTGGTTGCTTTTTTTTTTGTTTTTTTGTTTGTTAAATAGTTGTTTTTTAACAGCTAAATACATGTTGTTATATCGTAATATTTGAGTTTTTCTATAGTTTTCTGTTTTCTGTTCTTTCTGGTAATGTTTTTGACTTTGGTGTAATTATGTTATTTGGTTTTGTTGCGTTAAAATTCACTTACTAGCTAGACTTTCATTATGTTTTTGGTTTTTTATATTTTTCTAAATTATAATTGTTTTGTTGTTATTTGGTTTCTGGTTTAGCCTCGGATGTTGTGTGGCACCGTGTTTATATTTTGTCTTTTGAGTTCGCATTTCGACAAGTTTAAGAATCAATCATTTTTCTAAAATTAAGTGTTAATCTATATGTCCAAATATCTTAATAGTAAACGTGACTTAATAACCTAAATTGTAACAATAAGTTTTTTGTGTTTTTTCTTTTGTTAATGTTGTATGGTAACTTGTACACACATTTAAGCAATACACGTAGTAATATTTCATTATATAATCGGTATGTCCATATAATATATGACTTATATTGAGTTTAAACGCTTGGAATGAACTTTAACACCAACTTACTGACTAGAGAATTGATTTCTATATAAGTATATAATTTTTATCGCTTTGACTATGGCGCACCAACTTTTGGCACATGCTGTACTTCTTGCCGTGTCGTTTTGCAACACTGCCAACTGTCATCACTTAGCATCTAGATTAATTGAGTTTGGTTTTAACATGCACATTTCTTCATCAATTCATGAGTAGTTATGTAATGTTAATAACTGATTTTAAAATATTTGAATATATACGTTTATATGTATATATATCTATATTATATGTTATTTGTATAGATAAATATTTAATTTTTAAATGTATTTTAAATTGCAACATTTATAAATTGTTGTTGTATATTTTGTTATAATAACTTTGGAAAAATCGCTAAAATGTACGTTTAATATATTTTCGTATTTAACTTTCCATATACTTTCCACATCTCATATGACCCTCAACATTAATTTTGTGGATATTTTTTTTTTTTTTTATATTTTGTTTGTTTGGTTTGTTTGTAGGTTGACTAATTAGAAAACGAATTTGAATAAACACATTTGTCGATTAATATATATTGAGAAAGTGCGTGTACTTTGAGCAGACCATGTGCCACAACGAGAGCCTCGCCAAGGAAAAAGTATGACATCGGATTGGGTGACTTCTCAAAATTTCAACACTCTCGGTCCGATGGGGACGTATCCAATTTGAATGGCACCCTCACACCCCTCTCGCCCGGACACCTTGCCGGACTACTCAGCGTGCTTAATGCGCTCTTGAACCGTGCTCCCAGCCGGACTCGTGAAAACCGTCGGGGAATAGCATTTAGCCAGGCTAACTTTGTGGCACACTTGAAGTGCTTAAAGCAGAAGACGCCTACTTGCTATACATTTATAATTTGGCTTGAACTTTGAATTCAACCGTTAGCCAGACACGCCAGACACGACTGGCATCTGGCACACGAGGTCGTCTGGCAACGCTGCGTGTGCCACATGCCAAGTGTTTCCCTGTCTGTGAGCATCGGCAGACGCCCCCCACATTGGGGGTATGCCTGACGAGGCTCAGCTCTTTTGATTAGACTATTCGATCGACTATTCGATTTTAATTCGTAACTTTATTTAATTGTTTGTTTTTGATTTTTGTTTTTTTACCACCAATACCTTAACTTATTTATGTGTGTGTTGTATTTGTAGAACTAAAGTGCAGCTTTTTTTCATGCCTTTTGCCATTCGTTTAGCTGGCTTTCGGCTGATTTAGCTTGATTGTAGCTGGCTGCTACTTTGTGCTGTTTCCATTTCATTCGTTCTGTTGCCCAATTGTCATTCCCTAGATCTAGTAAATTGATTACTGTCGCACTTTGGTTGCTTTCTCTCTAAATGCTAAGATGGTTTTTGCATCTCCGCTTTGTGATTTTGCTCCGATTCCGCTGTTCCATTATCTGGCGTTCCTTGCCTGGGCAGGCTGTTGCTTAATTGGCTTTAGTCGTTTTTCAGCTATTCTGCTTTAACTTTGTTGTTGTTGCTGTTGTTCGCTGCTCTTATTATTAAGTTAGTTTTTAACTTCTGTTTTTTTTTTTTTTTGATGTTGGTGTTAGTTGTTATCTTTTTGCGCGACTTGTTTTAATTGAAGGTTCGCTCTTTTTATTCAATCTGCAACTTTTTTTGTTTTTATCTTAAATTCAAATGTGCACTGTTGTCGCTACATTTACGGGTAAACTTTTTACTTATTTTGTTGAAATGTGTTGTTGTTGTTTTTTTTTTTTTTGGTAACCTCAATTCTTACGAGTGTCTTCTATGTTTGTGTCGTGTATTCTGTTGTTGTCTTTTAAGCTTTTGCTAAAATTAAAACATTTACTATGTTTAATCGAAATCATAGGCATAACTTAGCATTTGATTAAACGTAAACCCATTTAAAGATCTTGTATATATTATATATCCATATCCATAGTATATATATATATATATATATATATATATATATATATACTACTCCTTTGTTTTTCTTTCAAGCAGCTGAACAGCGCCATTTTTTGATAGCGCACGCTTATTCAAATTAGTATACTATATATAATTGGTAATATATGCATATTATACGTTCTGCTTGGCTTCTGGAAATCAACCTCTCAAGTTAATTTAGCAGTTTAGGCTGACTTTGCATAAGGGTTTCTGACTGTACCTCTAAAATATTCGATTTGTTTTCACTAAGTGGGTTTCAACTATTTGCCATATTTGTATGTAGCTATAATTGTTTTGCCGTACTACATTAATCGTTATCGAGTGTTTTCCAAGTATGATTCGAGTGTAGTTTTGTTTTTTGTTGTGTCTGCGTATATAATAATATCTCACTAGATAATGATAAACATAGCATTAAAACTAAATAAATATTATTATCGAGTAGCTACAGCGTCTGCCTTTCGTTTAAATAGTTTGTTTGCCTAAACATATATTTATATATGTGTATATTGTATATAAAATCATATCCATATATATATATAGTTATGTCTCATAATACATAAGTAAGTATATTTTGCTTTATGGAAAACCATACATCAAATTATCTATCGGCTTGCGTTTGCCTTTGTTTTTTTTTTTGCCTCTTGTGTCAAAATTAAATAAAGCGCTGCCCAAAATTACTGTTCTTTTTTAACTAAGTTCATAAAATATTCAAGTATAATTTGGTGCTAGATCGGAACAAAGTGATTTAGGGCCACTCCTTTAAGGTCTTATTTGTTTAACAGCTTGTTCAAGTCAAAACTTATTTTATAATCATATATATATATAATTTTCTTGTTCTTGTTTGGCAAATTTTAAGCAATGCAATTCGATGCACAGCGCTGGAACGTTGGGAATGAAACAGCAAGATCTTTTGTTTCATGCCCACATTCCAGGCTATTGCTTTCATTGGAGTTAGCAGTTTGGGTAAGTCAAAAACTTATTACCAAATTTCAGTTTCAATTGACAAGCCATAGATCTTTGGAATGGGAACAATGGGAATGAAACAGCAAGATCGTTTGTTTCAGACCCACATTCCACGATTCTACGACGATTTCTTAGGCCAGCCAAATGGAAACCGTGTGTAAAATGCTGCCCATAAAATAGTTGGGATTTGATTTAGGCTTCAGGCAGATTCAAATAAAATAGTTGAAATATGCTTCTAGGGTTACCAAAAATTGTTGCAAACAGTTTAGTTTTCGTTATTTTTGTCTAAAAAGTATGATGGGTGGGTTACATTTATCGCGGCTTAAGACATTTCTGGCTTTCATGATATCATTAATTACATTAATCAATGTCAGCTAGTGTGGATTGTGTGGACTGGGATTTGATGCTGATTTGATGATGATGCTAAAATCAAAACATGAATAAAGAAAATACATTAGAAAAGGAAATAAATGAACAGAAGAAGAATCAATGGATGTGCATGCTTTAACTGAAACAGTTATAACGACTACAGACGATAGCTAGAAAGAAACGTAGAGATGACCGATCGAGCTAGCTACGAGCTGCGAGCTACGAGTAGATTGGCGACGAGATCGAGCGATAACGAGAGCGATAGTTTAACAAAGAGTGAAACAGAGAAACAGAGAAACGAGACGACAGCGACAACGATGAGAGCGTACGAGAGTGTACAAACGAGTATGTGCGGTGAAAGAGTACCCTTATGAGTACCCATTGATGTTATTGTTGTTGTTGTTGTAGTTGCTGTTGTTCTGCATGTTGTTGTTGTTAGTTGATAAAGAAACTAGTTGCACAGAACTGTTGTGTTTTTCTTTTTTGTGGGGAAGGGGCGCATTTAAGCAGCATATTTGGATTATATTTATTTAATTTGAATTTGAATTGGAATTTGAGTTTGAGTTTGAATTCGAAAGAGTGGCATAGTTATTAACTTAAGCATATTTCTCATGGCATACCAAAAACCAAGCTACACCAACTCGATGGCAATCCTCTCCAGCTCCACTTCAATGCCAGCGCCTGCGTTGCATCAGGATCTGCTCGTGCACAATCTGCCAGAACTTGCCGTGCAGCCACAGGATCAGCACCACCAGCTGCATGAGCAGCGGCCACTGCTGAAGCTCGTGGCGGGTGCGGCGCCTCAATTGTTGAAGCAGGCCCTTCGGGCCGAGCAGACACTCGTGTGGCGTGGCCGGCGGTGGTGCATAGCTCAAATTGTAGTTGTAGTAATAGTAGTAGTTGCTGTTGTAATGCTGCTGTTGTTCCTGCTGTAGCTCAACCGATCTCAGATCTAAGGAATTGGATGATGCTTGGCTGCTAAATCGATTGTTCTCTAAATAGTTGTCGTTACTTAGGTATTGATTTGTTGCTGTTGCTGATGTTGTTGTTGTTGTGGTTGCGTTTGTTGTTGCTGTTGTTGTGATGTTTGTTTTTATATTGTTGTTGTTGTTGTTATTGTTGTTGATGCTTGGATGCTCATCATTACGGTATTTCTGTGGTTTGCGATAATATTACATGATAATACATTTGCCCTTTTCGGCCCACGGATTGTTCTTTTTATCCGGCGCATTAATCAATGGATCATTCTTCTCGTTCTCCTCAATAAAGGAGCGCATTCTGCGGAGCATACAAAATAAGAACTTCAATTAGCAAAATAAATATAAACTTGGTAAGACATATGATTAAAAAGTATTTTATAATTTGTGGTGTTGCTTTAGTCATTTTAGATATAAAAATAATTTAAAGTTTAAGTCTCTATCATCCATTTGAATGTCAATGACTGTGCACAATATTTTTAAGAAAAGTCAGAGAAAAGAGCAGGAGGAAACCCCCACTTTACCATTAGAAAACCCAAAAGTAGACATTGGGAAAATGGTTTAGTAGCAGACCGTCATCAGAACGAATATAATTTTATTCGAATTCATAAAATCTCACGTTATGTCAGTTTGCATAGTTGCAAATCGTGCACAACTCGGATAATCCCAGCTAAGTTCTGTATTTTAAGGATCCTAAAACTTGTAAGTTCTCCATAAACAACAAAAATAAAGTCATTTCAAAAATTGCATAATGGCTGCGTACATAAAGCTAAGCAGACATAAAATGACGCCATCGGAAAAGGGGCAAAATCGGCGCGACTGTCCGTGGAAGTAAAGTCCGTCCGGGCACGCCCACACAACAATCAAGGCAACCTCCAAGCTGGGCGGGTCAGCAGTGAAACCATATTGCGCATAAGGGGTCGGAGGTCAGGGGCGAAGGCCAGCCAGCCAGCCAGCCAGCAAGTTTTATGCTAATCTGCACGCAGATGGACATTAAAAATGTTCAACGCCTTACACGCGCCAAGCAAACTAAAAAAGGACACCGCAATACATCTCTCCTGCTCGCACTAGGTGTTGCTGTTGTTGTTGTTGTTTTTGTTGTAATACACTTATCCGTTAGCGCCATAAAACGGTCTCTCTCTCTCTTTGTCTCTCTACATCTCTTTACGGTCTGTCCGTCTGTCTGACTCGCCATTTATTTTCGTTGCCCTACACAACATTTTTATCACTTTTGCTTAGCACGTTTTCGTGAGCGTTTCCCCCTCTTTATTTTATTATATACATTCCCTTGAAGAGGGTATTATAATTTTGTACTAAAGTGTGTAACGCATTGGAAAAGACAGCACTGAACCCATTGTAGCAGGCCTCTTTTAATGTAGATAACAGGCTACTTGTGATGGAATACCAAGACTGTAACATGACATGTGTATGTAAGCTAACTTGTGCTTAACATTGATATCGATGTCGATCGGTATCAATTGTGTGATCACCAACTTAAAGAATATGAAGAAGAAGAAGAAGAAGAGAGGAGTCGTGAATAAAAAAAACTAGACAGACGTGTTTTGGGAAGAAAGATAAATTAGTTAGGTCGGCCACGCCGCTAAGGTTATATTCATCTTGCCCGCAAATCTGATATATATTATTAGTAGTATCGGAACACTGTATATTGCTTGTAGTTTTTTTTTGTTCACCAATAAATTATATAGTTACGAGTTCTTATTGTGTTCTCAACAGTTAAGCATAACTTTATCAAATTATTGTTTTTTTCTTCTCAATTTATGCAGAAATTTAGCAGTGAACAAATGGAATTCAGTCTGCAACTTTCTAGTGGCCCAGATAGCTGCTTTTCCTTGTCTTTTTTTTTATAAATTTGCAAGAATTTATTTGTTTGTAGGGGAGAGCGCCGCACTAAGGGAAAGAAATGACACAGTCGTTTGTTACAGTGCGCAGCTAAAAGTATTCGCCCAGACAGAGTGCGTGACACATGCTTTGCATTTCAATTTAGTGCGTGAGTTGTTTTCTTTGCATTTTACCAACAAGCCATTCATTTGAAAGTGGCTCATGCGATGTATGCGCTATATTTATATTATATATTATTTATGTGAAGGTGCTTATGGAAAAACGATTTGGGCACAGTACGGCGCTTAAGAATATTTAGAACAAAATCCAAAAAAAGAAATGTAAAAGTAGACAAAAATGTTTAAATGTAAACTGAATTGAGACATGTTTTGCCTAGTATATACAACAAATACCAAATAATAACTAGCCATGAAAAAAGTTAAATATACAATTTTATTTTGTTTAAGCTTGAGTATTAATTATTATTAAACTTAAGTACATATGCTTCTTATCTGTTGTAGCCGCATGTAAGGCAAGCGATCCTGTCCCCTGCTATCCTGTGGGATCTCTAAAAAGAGCCAGACCAGCCTTAAGTCTGCTACGCTTCTTTTCACACTTGTCCAATACTTTTGGCCCAAATTCGTGTGTTGTTTATTATTTTTGAACAGACCGAATTTAATTACTTTTAGTTTGCCTCTGGGTGTGTTTAGGTGTGCCAGGTACTTAATTGTAATTGTGTTTGTTTGTTTGCTTGTTTTGCTGGTTATCACCTATCTGTGCCGTATTCAATTGTCTCTTGGCTCTCGTTCAGATTTTGTGCAGTTGTAGTCCTTGGCATTTCGATTGTTTGTTTTTTCGTTTGTTGTCTTTTACTGATTTGTTTGCGAGTATTTACATTTTGGAGGGATTTCCTTGGCACATGTTTTCCACTCATTAGTTTTGTTTGCGTGCTGTTAAGGAACAAGATTTGAGCCTCGCCTCTCCGTATAATGTTGTGGCACACGCCTGTTGTACGCAATTTCGTTTAGTGCAGTACGTGTGCAGATGCCACATGCGGTAAACTATTGTGCCGTGCGGCAGGTGTAGGCTCTAGCCACGCCCACTCATGTGCCGCATTTATGCATAATTTAACTAACAAGACCTTGTCAACTATGTTGTCCTTGCTGTGCGTGTGTGTGTGGGTGTGGGTGTATGTGTGTGGGTGTTTGTATTTTCTTGCTCATTTTCCGCATCAGCAGAGCAGAAGGCAGCGTCATGAGCGATATGGGGTGAGGTGTGTGGCAGAGTTGGAGGCACTGAGTACTTTTACGTAGATACATAAAACAATAGCCAGCGAGGCTAATGGGCTTATGACTCTGCGGTTTTTGGCCCGTGCTGGCCGGAAAAACTTGGAGGTAAACCCCAAAAATAACATACATATATAAATATAACCAAATCCACGACAGAAGGAGAAAGTAAATGCGAATGCGAAAGCAACAGCGAAAGAATTTTAGACCCCCTCCCCAAACAAAAGACCAAGGATTCCAGGTTTTTTCTCTTATTTTTTTTTGGGTTACGGTTCGGCAGTCAAGGCTATTTGGGAGCTAACTGGGTGGGCTGCCCTAAAAGGATAGGCAACTAAGTTGTTATGATGACGTTCTTGCCGCAAATGCTGTGATAAAAAAAAGGCAACTACAAAAAGTAGATGTAAACGTTTGTAGCCCACTGTTAGCTGAATGACATTTCATTTTGTGTGTCGCAGCACAGGCAAAAGCAGTGCTTAGCATGTATTTATAATGAGCGCATTAGTAGGAATTGTCCAGAAAAGGTTTGCGAAAGCTCCTCTAAGTATCTTATTTAAGCAAAGCGCACATCAGAGAGAGTGAGGCGCAGAAAAGAGAGAGAGAGAGAGAGACAATGTTTGTCTCTGTGCGATTTACATTTAGTTTGACGTGTTGCCAGTTTTCTTTGCCAAGTCATTGTGTTTACAATTTATGGCCCACTTTCTTTATTTTTTTGGCAACTCCACAAGAATTAGCAGCAGTTTAAATTCAGGTATTTTAGCTGTCATTGCGTCTAGAATCTGGTTTAAAGTCAAAAGAGATTTAACTGAAAAGCAAAGCCAAAAGGCTGCTGCTCGATGTTGATGAGGATGTCATCGGCAGATGAACGACATTTGTTGTCGCAAAGTTTGCTCATAACTGTAAGACGCATTTAATAAGTAATGGCTAAAAGTTGATGGAATTCGAGAGAAGCATTAAAAAGTTGTTAGCCCATTCCACAGCACGCGCAGCATCTGCAACAAATTGAAGCAGGTATTTATGCTCCACCCTTCTGCTGCCCGAGCAGCAAAAAGTTGCGCTTGAATTATTAAAGTGAATGTGCATTGAAAACTAATTCAAAAGCTTTAATTAAAAGTGTGCACATTTTATGCCCATTCTCCAACTCTGCTTTTATGAGCTAATTAAAAGCACTTCCGTTGTAACGACTGCCATGCCAAGTTATATATGTGTGTGTGTGTGTGTTTGTGGCAAGTGCGTCGCGCAGTTGCAAAATGGCACCAGAGTCATTTAGATGAATGTATTTCCTGCCATCTGCTAAATGGGTCCGACAACATTTTGCTTTTAGGGTTAGGCTATTAATTATAAATAACAGGTTATAAATGATGTGAGAGCAGGGAGAAGCCATTGGCCAGAAATGGGATCTGCCCGAGCTACTGAAATATTGACAGTTAACAGTTGACATTTGAGCGGACCCGGAAACCGCAAAAACTATTTTGAGCGGGCAGGAAACGGCCTACATATGACCACATTTGGTATGAAAAGTACTCTTTGTGGACCAAAAGAAATCCGATTAGTCCTTCAAGCCGCTTGCGGCCACATTTTTCATCTTGCGACGAACGGACAGACAGACATGGTCCAACAGAGAAAGCCTGTCGTTCTGAACAGAAATAAGTTTACTTTATGCGGCCGAGAAGTAGGCTTTTGCTTTTTGAATTATTATTATTATTATTATTGTTACCATAATGCAGCTTAGTTAGATGTATTCTGCCCCAATTCTAAGACTTCTCTTCTCAGCTTGGAGTATTTTCCAATGGGTACAAAGTTGGGTAACCCAAGGATCAGAACTCCAGGGCCTGTACCCTGGCTTGTGAGTGATTCCTTGGTATACCAGTTTAGAGTGTGTGCCATGGCATTTGAATATATGATTATTATTTCTAATGGTTATATTACGCCCATGTTTAATTGAGTAAGGACCATCAAGTGATGCTATTGTTGTTTGTATACCTTGGCATTAGTATGTAAACACAGAAAGGTTTTCCTTATGTATTTAGGTTTATCTGTATGCTCATTCGGTGCCACAAACAATGCAACATAAAATGTTGAGCAAACAATAGAACAAGGCTATTAATTAAATGTTAATGTTAATTAATGTCTTCAACTACGCCAATGTGTTAAATTTAAGCAGTTGCTTACCTATGGCCACCGATTTGTCATTGTGTGCTTTGTGCTTTGTCTGATAAGAGCAACCTCAACACGATTTAAATGTTGATTTATGACAGGCACACGCACTCAGTCACACACGCACCCACACAGTTAGACACACACGCAATCTGAGCAGCTAAAAGCATTCAAGTACGATCCTTATTTATCGATGGCGTCAACATTTCAGGCATCTATATATCTATATATATATCGGGCACAATAACGCTCCGTTTCACATCATCCACAGCAGCTTAGCTTCGACTCCTGTACCCCGTCTCCTCCTGTCATTCGCAGCCCCCGCCACACTCTGCATATTCTCGAATTCAGCGAGCCTCAAAAATACATTTCATATTCAGTTTGTGTAAACAAAATGCGACAGTCACATATCAACTGTGTGTCTGTGTGTGTTTTTGTGTGTTTGTCTTTGAATTGCTCATCCTCAAACACTCTCCCTCTCCATCTCTCTATCACTATTACTCTGCATGTCTTTCCTAGTAGCGCTCTCTCTTTCTATGGGTTGTTTGTCTTTGTGCGCATGTGGCGCTGTTAAAGAGCTTAATATTTTATTTCATTCATATTCCAATTGTTTACGCATAATTGCCAACCCCAAATGCCCTGATGACCCCATCTCGATTCTCCCATTCACGCAAGTGGAGACACTAAAAGTGTTTGGCAGTCGCCTCTAAAATTATAGTATACTTTTAAGCGCCTAGCTCGACCTTCGCCACAAACTAATTTCTAGCTCATTTCACATCTTGTTTGTGTGTGTGTGTGTCTCGGCCTTCGCTAAGTGTTGCCTCTGCTAACTTTAGCATACTTTCAGGCACAAGGCAAAGACACTTAAAGACCAGTGAGAAGCCCCTCCATCAAACCCTTTGAGTTGAAGCATTTAGCTTTCATGCAAAACATGTGAGAATTTACATATATGCATATGTATGAGTTTGATGCTTACATGTATGTGATTGTTTGTGTGTGTGTATGTGTGTGTGTGTGTGTGTGTGAGCAGGAATACCGTTAGCTTATTACATTATAATGCGCATTATTGTGCAATTGTCGCACATAACTAGAGTTGTTCCCCAGAGAGCCCACTCTCATTCAGATAAAAATATAAAAAATTATAAAATGCTTTTGTTATTGCTGCCATTGCTACAGCTGAAGAGAGTACAATGGAAATTTATTTGCTATTGCTCTTGCCATCATTGAAGTATAATAAATTCATTCATTATATATAACAAAGCATACTCGACCCATACCTGTTTGTGGCATTTTATTAAAATTGAACTCTGCTTAAAGTTGCTGCCGATCAGACACTTATTTCTCGGCGTTTTGAATTATAATTCGGCAATTGTTGAATTCAGAACTTGAACTACATTTCTTGCTTCAAATTAGTCTCCGTGAGTTATCAGTTAAGATTTTGGGTAACAAAGTTAACTGTAGTTTCTGCTGTTAAATGTATCGAAAAATACATACAAGTTACCCTTGTGCATTAATCCAATTGTTTCTGCCAAACAGGCTATAAATATGCTTAAAAATACATTGGTACCTCGGGTGTCATAAATTAATTGCGCCAAATATGCAAATAGGTAATTTAAATTATGCACGCGATGCATTTCATTAGCTTAAAGTGGTTAGAGACGACTGAGCTCAATGAGCAGGAGGTGTGTGCATGAACAATAGGGAATTTAATTGAACGAAAGGAAAATGTGAACATATAACTAATAATATACATATGTAAGGTATTACAGTTTCAGATGCTCCTGCTAAAACTATAAATTGTAGTCTTATTATTATTTTTAAAATTAAAAATGCGCTGCTGCAGTAATTTCAAACGACGAGATTGCTATTGATTTTATTTTACTTTATTTTGAATGTCAACAATTCTATTACATGAAGCTCATACAAAACATTTCTTTTCACAGGAATTCTTGAACAAATCTGTAAGTTTTGTGAGCTGGCTCTGTTCAGTTGAGCAGAAGAAAAAAATAAAAATATATTTTATTTACGCTACTTTACTGGATTCTTGTGCTCAACTGAACTGAGCCACCTCAGAATTCGATGCGAATTATTGATTAGACTTAACCAGTGCACAACGAAACCAACATTTCTGATTCCGAAAGCCAACATTTTACGATATTTATATAAAATCGAAGGTAGCATTTGTGTTGGCGTCTTTAGAATAAGGTGCTCCACGTTGCATGCTGCACGGAATTACAAGAAAGGAGCAGTGACTGCAACTGATTTGAGCGCTGAAATCAGAAATTCAAGAAAAACGCAACAAAATTGTGAAGTGAATGGCAAAAGGCGATGAATCAAAGCGAATACGACTTAAAGATGCGCCACAGTTAAATATTGGGGAACAATTGTTTGTGGCACACTTCTGAAACAAGTCAGATAATTTCAGGTATACCCCATCCACAACTGCTGCAGGGTATCTGCGTGAACAATCGACTGGTGATTTGCTGGCAGACATTGACAGAACTGTGATTTGCTTGCATTTCAATTGGGAATCAGTGAACAATCAGCCGAATCGATTCTCCTTTACAGCTCTGAGTTAACAGGATGAAATCAAATCTCGAACGCTAAACGTTGGCCATGAGTCAAATAAAAATGGCCAAGACTGTGGTAATTGAGCTCACCTGCTATCCTGTTCAATTCAAACTATTTGTTTTTCATATTTTCGCCAGCTTTATTATGCAGCAGCGTTGCCAGAGTTGCCACAATCCGGCAAGCTCAACCACCGCAAAAGAGTGCTTGGCGTTTTCTCAACCACTTTCTGTTCACTCGAATAAGGCACAGGCCGGCTGAAACTGAGATAGAGACTTTGTGGCTGCTGCTCATTCTCATTCCGAGTCTCGCTCTTGCTCTTCTTCACCATTTCATGAATAACAAATCAGGCTGAAGGACAATCCCGGCCAAGTCGGGATAGGGTAAGGGTATGCTCTATGGCCTGGACGGCCAAAAGCCGCAAGTTCTTAGTGCTCAGTTCTATGCATACACAACGACGATGAAGGCGACAACGAAAATCCGAAAAACAAAAAACGGCACACAAGATAAAAAGTAGAAAAATAAAAATGTGTTTTGCATGGCAAAGAGAAGCTCGCTGGTATAGGGAAGGGTAATAGTTTGCCTGAGGGGATGGGTGGGTGGATGGTGTATAACTGCACTCGAAATGTTTAGCAGGCTTTCTGGTCCACTTTTGTTGAATTGAAAAGAAATTGTGCAAAAAACACTTGAGCCGAGTTTCCACATCATCATCATCAACAACGTACTGATGATGAAGACGACGACGATGATGATGATGCTGATGATGATGATGCTAATGATGATGACGATGATGATGATGATGATGATCAACAACATGCTCAGCATCTTCGTCCTTTCAAGTGTTTGTCAAAGTTTGCCTCAGGTCGGGCCATAGAAATATGTTGCTTCTGCCCCGCAGCTGCCACTTCAAAAGTAGCAAATCAAATGACGTGCGACAAGTGCGGCCAGCTATGATTTAATGTCACAAAAAATAAACTAAAAACAAGGTCGAAAATCGAGCAGTTGAATGCAATATGAAAGGTTAATAAAGCATACAGATAGTCCAACGAATAGAGAGAAACAGAGAGAGAGAGACAGATGGAGTGGAAGTGTAGGTTAAAGAACATAAATAATTACAAATATATAAACAAATGTTGATTTTTATGAATCCCGACAGAACGATTATAAATCTGTGGCAGTCAAAGCTAAATTATCATTCTTTATTCACGACTCCTCTCTTCTTCTTCTAGTTGGTGATCACACAATTGATATCGATCGATATTGTTATCAATGTTAGTTGCATGTTAGCTTACAAATGTTATGTTACAGTCTTAGTCTTAGCATCACTAGTAGCCTGTTATCTACATTATATATATATATATATGTAGACACTAGTTGCCATAACTAGTAAGAAAAGATTTCTTGTTCTTCAAGATATCATTACAATTATATAACTTTATCTTATAGAAGTCAGAAGCAAGTGTTCCTCTTCAATTAAATTGATACATGTATCCAATATGAGTTCTGCCTCAATGTGTTGCGCAAAATAAAATTGTTACAAAAACCATGCTTCAGCAAATATATTTGCATTTTATTTTCTATGTTTTTATCTTTTGCCACACTCAAATGCAAAACAAATTCAATTTGGAAAAACCATTAAGAGGCATTGACGAGTGCAAAATGCCATCAGGCTGGCAGTTGTTTGATCCCATCTGGGTCTTAGCAAGTGTGTGTATACATATATATGAGTGTAGAGATAGGTGAAAAGCGCAGCGGGGGAATGGGAAAAGCTCAGCACACATTTGAGCACCGTTTGCATAATTCCAGATATTGCAAATGCGAGGCAAGCAACGGGAATTTCACGTGTGAATCGACGTAGGCGCTTAATTTCGAGACACCGTCGATAATTACAGTTGAGAGCTGATTATTGATATCGTATGAGGAGGATGCAGTGCGAATGCATTCATGTTGCTGTGCAATTGCGAAGCGGAAATGTAATGCCAGAAATTGCAAATTTCCTGCTATCAAAAACATGTCGAGTTTCAGCCTGAGCTTGAGCTCAAGACAATGTGGGTTGGGGAGGCGTGGTGCCACGCCTCTGCTGGCAGGATGTGCAACCCAAAAATGGTTTGTCGACTTGCCTCACATCAATGTGCCACATGCCTGTGCCCTGTATATTTGCATAGGCGTATTTAATTTGCAGCTGTCAGCAAAGTTATGTTTCGCTCTCGCTCTATCACTGTCTGTCTCTCTCTCTCTCTCTCTCTCTCTCTCTCTCTCTCTCTCCCTCACCCTTTCTCGTTCTCTTTACATACGTGTTGGAAATTCTCTCTCCCTCTGTGTGGCAGAGATGCAGGCTGCAGCTGATTGCCCCGATTTGCAGCGGCACCTCAAGGCATGCAATGCACACAGCAAGCTCCAAATACCTGACATTCTTTTGGCCTTACCATTGTTCTGGGCGTCAATCAATGATGCGGAATGCTCTTCATTAGAAGTCACACGGGTTCCTTGTTTACATGGAATCACTTGGATAAGTTGGGCTCACGTTGAAAGTTATCCATATGCATGCGAGCAACCTTATTGCCGCAAAAACTCACAGTTGGCAAAACTTTCTTTGCGGCACTTTACATGCATAGCCTGAGGACACTCTTAAGCAACCAATTCCATATAATTTCCAACTGCTTTGCATATTGGTCTGATTGGGTTCTTTCTGTGTTGCCTCCATATTTGCAATATCCGTTGAACGATTTTACATTTTCGGAAATATAATAAAGTAAAAAAATAAAATTGAAACTGAATAAGTAAATTAAAATTTAGAATGAAAAAATGAAGCTTATGATAAATCTGGAGGAATTACGTACTTTATTTTTTCCATTTTAAATAACTTTTATTCACTTTCAATTTTCAGTAATTCAATTTGCATCTTTAATTTTAATTTAATGGTTTTTCTACGTTGTATATATTAGAAGTCTTTTATAAATTGTGAACTCTTTTAAGTCCATTTTAAATAATTAAATAAATAAATATCAAAGCTACTTAATGCCGTCAAAATAAGTATCATTTATATTAATTCAAATTAATAGTGAAAAAATAAAGAATAAACGATGATTTAAGAAAAGTCTCCTTATTTTCTCATCAATAAATGACAAATATCAAAATTTTAGCTTCTATTCAAGTTCTGTGGCAACAAGTAATTAGATTCATTATCTGAGAATCTACTTTCTATCAAGATAAGTTATTAATCACATTTTATAAATATTATTTTAACACAATATGTAATTTTCGATATATTTTACCAACGAAAAACTATTTGAAGGTTTTTAACCTTCAACTTATGTTCACATCACGTTAGAAGTCGATTAATGTGGACAGAAAAAACCCTCTACTGTAATTGAGAAAAATGAAAGTAAAATCAATTTAGGAAACAGACAACAGAATTTGGCTTTTGTCATTAATAACACACACACAAGTACATAATAAAGGCTGAGTTGGCTTACCAAAAAAGTAGGCAAAACTTTTTTTTGTTTTGCTTAGGCTTCGGTTTGATTAATTGAAGTGGAAAATTGCTGGCCATGCAGCAAAGACAAGTTAGTAGCCAAGCAAACGAGCAGTATGATTGATAGTTTAAGCCAGCTTTAATGAGCCTGCAGGCCAACTTTTGGGCCCGCTGCCCTATTCCTTTATTGAGTTTACCAACACTTGACAGAGCCTGGAGGTGTTGCCGCTGCTGCCTCCAGGACCTTATCATGTTAGTCACGCTCGCTTATTTACATAGCTGATTACTGGGGACTAGCAATGAGCTTTACCTCAGTTTAATTAAAGTTTCTGGGCCCACAAATTGTATGCACACAAACCGAACTTGTTGTGAATAGCTAAAAGTTTTAGCTTCTTTTCATAGATTGTACGACAAACAGACGAAGCGTTGATTGACTGCAAGATTTCGAATTGTGCCCAACAAAAGCAATTTGTCAGCAATTACAAAGGCCAACAATTAATTGATGTGATCCGGCAACAGCAACAGCCAAAGCCACAGCAGTAACAACGGTTGACAACAATATTCGTTTGGCATGTAAATTTCATCGTTGATGCCCCTACTCACTGCCACAAAAAGGCAACGTTTTTGTGGCATCAGCTTGCAGCGAATAACTCACGTGGCGTGCCCTAAATTATGCAACATTCGGTTAAACAGCTGCAAATTGGGCAAAAACACACACAATTTAAGTGTACAAAACGGACGACAGCCCGTTGATTATGCGACCACAGACTAAATAGTACTCGAATCTACAACGCCCCGACCAAAAATGGCAAAAAAGTATTTACGACAACAGACTGCACCGGATAGTCATAAATTAAAGTCACAAAAAGCAACTGGCTCCGATTAAAATGCAGTATAAACTCATCAGGCTGTGGACAGCCTTGATAAGATTGTTCATCGAAGTTTTTGCCCATTTCAGATTTCCAAAATAGAATACTTTGTGCAGTCTCAGTAAAAAACAAAAGAATACTTTTGGCGACAAGTGCAGTTCACATTTTGAATAAGAAATATTGGCAAATATTCGATTTCTAAAATAAAAAAGCCTTTATAATTAAAGAAACTTGTTTTCTAAAATTTAGAAGTTATTTATAAAAACCAAATAAAAATCCCATTCAGTTTTGAGGCAGTTTTTCAAAAATACGTAAAATTAATTATGCTCATTTTACACTTGAACTAAGCGTTGTAATTAGGAGTTGAAATTAAGAATCCGTTTGAGTTAATGAGCAAGTGTATATTAGGTCAGGGTTGCAAAATGTTTAAGTAAGCCGCACAGACAAGTTCTAGCTGTTAAATAAAATACGTAAGTGAGAGTCAGCGGTAGTCCAGCGGTGTACAAATAATTTATAAAATGTGTGTGTTGTGTGTGTAAGTACACATTTTAAATATGTTGTGTTGCAAATGCGTTTGGATGAAGAAAAGGCGGGTAAAACTCTTATTAAATAGGGCAGCAATTAATTGGAATACGATATTTGCTATTCGCAATTCATCGAAGTGTCTAACGGCTGAAAGGGTAAGAGTCTTAGCGGCTAAACGGGGCGTGTCCTTCTAATTGATGCTACGTAACGAGTCGCGTCGCTTGAAAAGTTGGACGTATCCTTTCAGCGTTAACTGTAGTTCTCTGTTGGCTTGTGCTCTGCTCTTGCAATTGATGTCCTTTCACAGGTTTTGTATTGCCATTTTATGTTGTTGTCCATGTTGTTACTTTGAATGTTTGCGCTCTAATTCGCCGCTAAGTGGCCTTTGGACATTAGTTGCAAAACTTTCTCCTTTTTTTTAGCACACTTGCAGAAGTTTATTACAGCTGCTGTTGTTCCTTGTGTAGTCGATACTTTTAGCGGCTTGGCTGTGGCTTTTGCCACTGCTGAAATTGTTTGCCGCGTCTTAAGTTCAGTTGCGGCAATTTAATGAATGACTAGCAAAAGTTTTTCAGCTGCCATAGCAACGCTAAGTAATCCGACTACACCCTTGACGTCAATAATATTTGTGGAGATATGGAGACTAAAGCTCGATTTGAAATAAAAATAACTAATCGATCTTTAAGTGCAATTAAGTGCGATTTGCCCGTGGTTTAAATTTACAGCGGCTTGTGATTAATCTAGAATCACCACTGTATCAAATAGTACCCATACAAACTATCGATCTAAAAGGTGTAGCATCTAAATAAAAATAGAAGACAGCTAAAGTGAACTGATCGCAATTTAATTCATAAACATTGAAGTGAAGCTGTCGAGGTTGCTTCTAAGATAAAAATCGATAAATATTAATGTGCTATCATTATTTTTCCAGTTACGGCCATACTAAATTCGAGAAGCAGAACTTCTTATTCTTAATGCTGACTCAAGGAATCAACGCACACAACATTAATTGGTATGTTTCTTAGGTCTTAACAGTGGAGTGAATGTGGAATAAATGTGGGCTATCTCGACCATTTCACGTTGCGCCTAACTGCAATCTTGAATCACGATTTGTTGACCATTTCTCGTTTTGTAAATAAACCAATAAATTCATTTAAGGCACGCAACCTGTGAATGGAAGCACAGCGCAGCTGCTCATGAATGCGAAATGCGGTGTACTTCAGCCTTATACACATGTACAAACATATGTATGCTGTATGTGTGTGTGTGAGTGTGTTTGTGTGTGTGTGATGAGTGTCTGTTAGTGTGTGTGCGTGTGTGTGTGCATGTTGTGGGCTATAAAGCTTTACGAGCGTCGCCTCATTGTTATGGACAATGATGTGTTGAGAGACAAAAACACGTAGAATAAGAATTTTATGTCGGCATTTTTCCCGAGAAGTTGTTTTAATTATAACACCTGACAGCAGCACCTTACAACGCTTTCACATGTGTGTGAGTGTGTGTGTGTGTGTGTGCTGCTGTAGCCATGTACAAGTACAGTCAGCAGAAAAAGCAAAAAATATGCTGCCAGCATTAAGAATGCAAAATTTAATTCCGCAAATGAGAAACGTTTCACGGGGACTGCAAATGTGAATGTCAATGAAAATCACACTTTATCCAGCTGTCTCTCTCTATCTTTCTTTCTCTTTCTCTCTCTCTCTGCGCTCTGTTGCCCTCTTTGTCTTTTTTTCGTTGTTGTTGTCTTTGTGTGTGGCATCTCGGAAAGCAGCTTTTTGACTGCTTGCGAATAAATTGCGACCAGATACAATTTAACAAATTAAAAAAAAGGCGCGCAGCAAAATATAAAAGTGACAGGAAGAACAAACCGGACGGAACCGAACGGAACGGAATGACCATGACCAAGAGTTTTGCGAATCGAGCCGAGAAATATGCAAAAATAACATTCGCAAGCTGAGTGCGAGCCAAATTGTGGGTGTGGATTTCCTGGGTCGCTGACAGCCCAAGGACACTGCGAACACAAACTGACAGTTTGTAGTTTTATTAACTAACAGTTTTTATGAAATAAAAATGATTACTCCTCGGTGTACACATATATATCACAGAGCATGACACAGTTTTTCAGAATTTAAGTTTAAGTTTAAACAAATGGGAAACAGCAGCTTGCATATGGAAGTTATCAAATCAAATATAAATGCATACTTCACCCAAATATTCAACATGTTTTCTTCCAATGCAGTACTTCATAAATCATAAATCATCATCGTATTTGCTTTGGTTATACTCACCTAGAAAGAAAGTTAAAAGAAGTAAATCATTGAATATATATGGATAGATAAATTAAACTTAATACTGGTTGTATATTTTAATTATTGGCATTAAATTTGCAACTTATCTTGAATACCAGGAGCTGGTAAGCACTTGCACAATAACTTAACTTAACTTAATGTGTCAGATGTAATAAATCAAACTGTTAACAGTAACGTATTGATTATATATTATTATACAATAAATCTTCAATTGGAATTCAGACTGAATGCAAGTTGTAAAGGAAAGTCAAGATATTGGAGGTAAAAAATAATCAATGATTGATAGTCAGGCACACATATGACTCGGGGTATTAAATTAGGCAAGATACAGCTATTCCCCAGATATGAATTCACCAATAAAGTGCTCAACCCTTTTTCCCGATAACGATTCGTGGCATAGACATCGAGGGAATTACGGTCGTACGGGATGTAAGCGTGAATTATTCAACAGTGCTGGGACCTGTTACTGTTTGCTTTAATACGGTTTTAAGTCATTTCATATATTATTTAAGCCATGGCACAATTCGGTGGCGTTGGCTGTCAAAAATGCAATCGCCAAAACGAGAGGGCAACCAAAAAAATAAAAAAATAAACAACACCAAAGCAAACATAAAACACAGAAAAGCAGAAATTCGAGAAATGAGAAGCGCATGCAACAAAATTCAATTACTACTGTGGCAGTCAACAAGCTAAGCGAGGGAGGATTGGGCTGAAGAGCGGGCTTGGCTTTGGGGATGAGCCAGATATGCGGCTGCTGGGGATGGGGGATGTTACGAGACGTAACCGTTCTTTGTAGTTATGCCAACGCTCATAATGTATGTGAATGTGATGTGCACACATGCAGGAATGCATGCATAGATGTGTACATATGGATGTGATTCGTTCTCCGCTGGCATTTCAAATATATGCGAGTAAACGCAATTAAAACAAGCAAACTTTCTCTTGACAACAGTGCCAGACTAAAAGATACCCTGTACAGTCAGTCCAATAATTATTCGTACACTCTTCCATTCATAACTTAGCGCACTTTCATAAAATTGGGATAATATTTATTTAATTTTTTTTTATTTTGCCACAAAATGCATTACAATATGTTTTTCCTTATAACCAAATAATCTTAAATGAAATTAAACAAAAATTAATTTAATTTCGTGACAAAATGCAGCAGCAATTGGCTGTGCTGGTTGAGATTTATCATTACATCAAATTCGTACGAGGTATAGAAATTTAAGCTTTAAAGTTTCGTAGTTTTTCATAGAAAATTAAATTAAACTATTCATGCCCTCTCCCCCTTTCTCAATCTCTCACTTTGTCTCTCGCAATCTCTCTTTATCCTTATCTCCTCATAACCTTATTGTTTTATCAACAATGTGTGCATCAGCGGGGCTTAAATTAATTGCCAGCTGTAGATAAAGCAGAAATAAATAACTGTAGGCAATGATATTGCAATGTTAAATATAAATACTCCACGCTCATTCAGTGATTCGCAACAATCATAATTAATTAACGCATAATTACATAATTAATATAGCTGCAACTGCTGATTTAAATTGAAGGGAACTTGTGCTTTTGTCGAGTGGATAAAAAATATACATAAAACCGTCTTCAGAATTATATGCAAAAAAAAAAAAAGTGGCATAAGAAAACAAAAACAATCCATATAAATATCCATTATTGTGTCAGTCAATTATTATGCTCTTGATTACCAGATGTTAACATGACATGAAAGCATCATGAGAAAGTCGTTATTTCATTTAATGTAGATTAATATAAGTCGTTGATTTGCATTTTGTTAAATTATCAAATAATTGATATTGGTAAAAGCAAATATATATCACATTATTCCTGCAATTTGTTATTGCTTTAATTAGTAGCCAATTAACTGAATAAGTCCATGTGTATATTATCCAAATATCGTAAATTGCTTCCAATGCATAATAGTTGACAATTAAAACCGAGTCATCAAATCAAGGTTCTAAAAACGGAATAATGACCCGACAGTAAATCCATTATTATAATTGGGGGAGAATTAGCACTGCGACCTAACAGGTCTATTGTGCCCCACTGTAAATCCATACAAATGCATATATTATGGCTAAATACCCTGTTTGTTAGCCAGATTAGTAAACTGGATATTTAAGCCAAACATCTGGCAACCTATCAAATGTCTATGAGCTGTTCTCATATATTACGCGAATTATGTCAGACTTATTTCGCTCGACTTATTCGAGCCCCTCTCGATGGCCAGCTTAGCTCCAGATGAGGCGTTCACTGGGAGTGGTCATAACATTTTAATTAACCGCATGCAGTGGCTGATTGCGTGAAAGTCAATGGGATAATTAACTGTTGTGTCATTAAGGGCTCTTCAATACTAATTGGCTTTTGATTTTATTATAGCTCGATATTTCGTGCGCTACTTGATGCCGCATTTTTTTTTAAATAAATGACGCAATTGAGCCCGTCGGAATACACTCCGCCCCTCTGCGCTCTGTCTGTGTAATTAATGCACTTGTTAGCCGCCTTCATAATGTTGGAAGCTTAATAGTTTTAGCTGCAAGCAGTTGCCGTTGCTGTGTGGCATCTTCAACTTCTACTCGTTGGAATCTCTTGTCCTGTTTGCTTGTTGCCATCGCAACCCTCGAGCCAATTGCTCAATCATTCAACTAATAGAATAGGCGACGCTACACTGCCCAACTCTGGGGCATGGCGTAATTGCAACGTGCGGGGGCGTGGCATAGTATGCGCCGCACTGCATCTTAAGCGTGGCGTGCTTCTCTAATAGACAACCACTCAATTGGCTGTGGCATTCGGGCACTACTCCAGCAGCAACAGATGAGACAACGAGCCGCAGGAGCTGGATGAATTCTTAACTTTAATTGAGCAAATTAATTAGCATTCAAATTTCTTAAGTACGTATCACAATCTAAAATCCAATTTATTTACCACTTTATTTATTTATTTATTATATAATTATATTCTCAAATTGTGCTAAATATCAGAATATTTAAACAAATAGCCTGTTTAGCGGGAAATTCTATGATTTATTAAATTTCGCAACGATTTTATGAAAAGTATCTTAGCATTATTGCCACAAACAGTTGATATTTCAAGAAAGGTAATCGTTTCTATTAAGACTTAATTATAAACTTTAATAACAAGAAAATTGCATATCTTCTATGTCAGAGACTAAATTAAACCGTTGCTAATCAATAATTATTCTAATTCTTCCTCTTCGCTCTCAATTAATGTATTATAAGCGAAACCCGCATCTAAATTAATTATTTTATTATTCATTTCTCAAACAGATATAAAAATAGGTCAACCTGTATCTCCTCTTGTATTTAAATAAAGAATATATAAGATGTTGAGCATAGAAAACATTACAAAACACTTGCCCAGAGGCAGAACTTCAGTATTTATATACTTTATTTGTTTATTCAGAAACACGCTTTGAATGCAAATTTCGATACGATTCATAATGGAAATTGCCTGGAATGCATTTGGGAATAGTAATCATAATTCATATCTGATATTCAGAAATAGAAATTGGGCAAGATTAATGAATCTGATAGTTGAGGCAAGGCTATCTGTGCGTGTGCGTTGTGGGGCAAGCAACTGATTTTGAGAGCATCTTCAAGAAAACCAGCTCCATAAAAGAATGAAGCATTCTTCTTGAGCTCAACTTGGATTGGCCCGCAGGCTTTACTGTTGCAATTCATTTAAATGTGTGGCATGCTTTATGGCATACTTTTCTGTGCTGCCATTAATCAACATTAAAAGTGTCAACAATAACAACAACAGCAGCAACAACAACAATAGCGGCAGTAACAATAACAGCAACAAGGAGAACCAAAGAAAATGAAATGTAAAAAGCGCTCATAAATAGCTGACAAGTGAGAAGGAAACTGAGGAGACGAGGAGAAGCAGGGAAGCGGGGGCACCAACAACTGTGCGAAAAAACACTGTATATATATATATATATATATATAGATGGTGGATGGGTGTAGGAGTAATGCAATCAGCAGGTGTTTGCCAGTTTCCTCGAGTAATTTATTTGCTTCGGCAAGTTGTTAATGCACCGTTCAAAATTCAACATCCACCGTGCAACATTCACCGTTCACCGTTCTGAATTTAGCAGTTTTCAATTGCATATTCCGCGAAAATGTTTTTTATAAGGAATGCCTTTGCTTAAAGAATTATGTGTTTTTAATGTGTTTTCGCATAACTCTCTGCATGCTATTTACATAACTTTTAATAACCAGATTTAATTGGTTTTCTTTACATATTTAAAATTAATGTGCAATTTTTAATTAACAAGTTAGAGTGCTCAAAAAGATTTGCGCGACTTATGAATGCCCTGTATTTATTTATTTAATGTCGTCCAAAATAGGCAGAAAGTAAAAAAAAATATTATTTATACACAGAAAATGTTATTTTTAATTTAAAATAATTATTTTCATTTTTCATAGGATTGCCAAAAATGCTAAGCCACAAATGCCCATCCAAAATGTTATTCCCAAAATAAGACGTTTAAAGTTTAATGTGATCATTACAGAATATTCCAAATTCCTCGCTAGGCTTATGAAGAGGTATAGACTTTTTACCGTTTAAGCACATATTTTTTATAGAACTTGCAGACAATTTAGGAGTGTCATTTATAAAACTTTCGTAATGAGTTTAAAACTAAATTCAAGAAAATGAAACGCGTTTATTTCAACAATCAGCCTTCTCTTTACCAATCGTAAAAGCCAACTTTGTATAAAATAAACTTTACCATCCCAAAATTCTTTAGTGAAACAAAATTTTGGACTTTCGTGCCGCAAAGTCAGCGCTTTATTAAATGTTTTCATTTAAATAAAATTGAATAAACCGCTAATCCAATTCACTGGCCACAACCCCCACTCGGAGGGGGAACAACAAAGAACTCAAACAATTTCCATATCCTTTCATTGTTAACTGCTGTTCCAATTAATTTGCATGTTTGGGGCGAGGTCATTCTAAAGTTTCGCCACTAGACAAGCAGTTCAAAGAAGCAACACAACCAGCATGACAGCATCAATTAGCTGACCCAACTCGGCGCTTAACAAGGACAATTGCATTCCCTGGAAATGGAGGCGGTGAGGAGGCGAGTCGGAGGCAATAATAAAAGAACTGAGTGGCATGCCCCACCGCGGCCGCATGTGTGCTTAATGTGACAACGACAACGACAACAGAAACCAACTGAGTTGCTTCCCCTTTTAGCTCAGTTAAGGATTCTGGACCAGAAGTCCGAGTCACTTTTCTTCGGCAGCAACACAATTGAAGTAATGCGATTCTGTTGGTTCTTCTTGTTAATATTGTTATTGGCTTATTGTGGTTCGCTCTTCAATTTTCTCTGGCTGCAGCATAAATGCTGACTCACAGTCAAGTCAAGTGTGCTAAATTGTTGCTGAAGCAACTCTTGAAACAGCTTAAATTTCCGTTCAGTTAAATATGGATTGTTTTCTGGTTTTCGATTGGAAATTTCGTCCATTATTAAATTTGCTTCTCAAAGCCGTTTTCTTAAACTTTGGGACTTTGAAACAAAGTGTCTTTAATTGAATTTCGCTTCGTACTTTTAGTTAAATTTGCATAGAAAGACTTCTGCTTATAATCCCGGATAGACAATTTAAGAGCTAAAGTTACCAAGCTTGGAATGCAGAAGCTGATAATCTTCTTCAAAGATTGGTACGAACTTATTTCGACCCATTTCCATTAAATTTAACATATCTAATTAAATTTTGTACCCAACAAGGTAAAAAGCCAATTATCAGCTGAGTTTACACTGGTACCGACTGCAAAGCTATCTTTTTTGGGATGGATGTGCTGATGCTGAAAGTTTAAAAACAATTCCTTCTTAACTTTCCTTATGAGCTTACATTTTTATTCCAATGCATTCAAAATATAAAATAAAGCCAAATAATGTTAAAAAAGTTTATTGCATGTAACATTTTTAATCCACTCGCAAATATCAATCAGTTTATTTATTTCTTAAGCACATCAAGTAAAAATATGATGCATACTAAAATATTTATGTGGGCCACAAAATGTAAAATGCGTGTACAAAAGAACAGTTCAAAATAAATCTTTGTGATTTCATCAATAAAATAAAGAAACAGTTATAAACAAGCATCGCATTGAATAATTTAATGTTGTATGCAATATTTTGATGAGTCGCATTAAATTGAGCGTTGCAGCAAACGCAACGTTGGGGGCATAACCCGTCGCCCCTTGCCACCACCCTTTGCAACCATATAATGCATTTGTTGGCCAGGTCACATTTGCGAATTTATAACCACAATAAACCGCAACAAAGGCGGCAACAGCAACCGTAAAATGCAGCCGCATTGGTTGCTGTTGTTGGCTCCTTCTCCCTTTTTGGCCCCTCGCCATATAACCTATAAACTGTCATAAAAGCAAGAAATAAGCAAAAGAACGCAGCGGGAGGGCAAAGCGGGAAATCTAAAGGCATATATGAAAAATGAAATTCCAAAAATTCAAACCAACTTCATGGCTCCCTTGCAACTGCCCTATTCCTAGCTAATGTGGCCGCAAAAGAAACACAATTTTCTGCTCGAAATACGAAAGCAATTCTCATACATACCCTATAAATACACCTGTAGCGGGTGTACCTAGTATGTACTTATTTGCCTTTCCCATTTCGTCAACTAGTATTGTTTGAAATATTTTATTTATTTATTGTTTTATGACCTCTTTTTATATATTATATTATTATATATATTTAAGACAAATATAATTATTCACTATTTTTATGTATTGCTACCAAATGCATTGGTTGCTTAATATCTTAACTATATTGATTGCAATATTCGGGAATAGACTATTTGTAGTTCCATACTTCTGTAATTCCTTCTTAAGAACTCATACTTTTTAAATTCACATATTAATGTAACTTTCCAACAGCCCATACACTATGCAAATAATGATGTTAATGTGTAGGGATAGATTATAAATTACTAAAAAAAAAAATGCATTTTGAGAATAATTCACGTAATTATAATAAGCGAGAATAACAGTAATATATATATATACGTAATATATTCAGTAATAAAACAGAACTTAAATATTTACAATCATCGCTGTTTTTACATGTAAATTGTTTAATTATTAAATGCCTATTCAATTGCTAAAATTTGTTAATAGAAATAAATAAATTCTTAAAAATAAGTTGCTGTTACTTTCTGTAATCTACACTTGTAGAGAATTAAGTATTCGATCAGTTTACACACACTGCCTGTTACGCAATGCTCGTTCCGGGCTTGTGTTATTTATTCACCGATGTAAGGAAGCAGCCGAATAATAAATTTGCACTTGTTGTTGATGCTAAATTAAAATGCACAGCAGATTTATATGCACATGAAGAGCCACAAGCAGCACCGCAGCAAGCCACCCCTCAACCACCTCAACCACCACCCCCATTCCCTGCAGAGTGTGCAGCAAGCAGTTGAGGCTTGTGCCGAGAGTTTTGTGGGCGCATTCGCATTTTCTGAAGAGGTTGCACGTACAACTTTTTGCCACCTGGCAAAAGTTTGTGCTCAACAGCCGTTGCCGTAGGGAGAAACAAATTCAGCCACAAAACTTGGACTTATCATCAGGTTGAAATATATGCCAAGCCAAGTTGTGCGATGCGTGCCCCGAGGGGCAGCCCTGAAGTGACCGTTAGGCAGTGAGACAGTGAGGTAGCTGCATGAGCTGCCACTCTGCTTAGTTGGTATACGTGTGGTTACTGCCACAACACAGGGTGTCAATCAATCATTACTGCAGCCAGGCGCTACGTGGAGAAATGGAATGATTGGCGAATGGGCTTCATTTCGTTGCCATTCGATTGCACCAAAACGCCGTAATGTGCGGTGTTGGCTGCAAATTAACGTGATGCCTGCTGCATTCACAAACACACACACACACCACAATACTCACTACACACTAGCTTCCCTCTAGCTGCCCCAGGACCACATTGGTCAGTCTGTGCAATTTGTCCATCAATCATGTCCTTCGATTTCGGCTCTCAAAATTTAATTGACTTTGATTTGTAAAGTTGAGCATTGTCAGTGTATGTACATGTATATGTATGTGTGTGTGTGTGTGTGTGTGCGTGTGAGTGTGTGTTTGTCTAATTTAGTTCGTTTTGCTGCTGATTGGGTGACAAATGTTTGATGTTCTGTGAAATTGAGTTGATGCTCGTGTTAAGTGCTTCCAGAATCGACTTCAGATTGTTCCATTAAATTGCATTTGTCATACAATTTCAAGTCATTTATGTGGTTGCTGTTGTTGCTAATTTTTTGACTTATTCATTTTGTTAAAAGCTTAACTGAGCTATATTTGTGTTACACTTACACTACCAAGCAAATAGATTATTTAGCAGTATATAGCAAAAGCGGTTTCTATTTATTTTTGTACCTCAAATTTAGTTGTTTAACTTTCGATTGTGTGTGCTTTGGTCATATTTTCAAATAGCGACAAAAATAAAAATCAATTGTTTATATTTGGCATTTAGAATGCCATCGAGCAATAAAGTCAATGTTTAGAATCTCACTTTTCTTTACGACCTAAAAGTTCTTTACGATTTCCCCATAATTGGACTGGAGCGTGTAAATGAAAAATGAATTGAAGATGATTAAGCAAAAAAGCAAGCTGCGTTTAACTAAATTTAATGGTACTTTACCTTAAGCACAGATTGCTTAACAAAATTTCTAGCAACGAGTTTAAACAGCAGAAAACATTTATAGATAGTTAGAATAAACGATATTTTGATATTCGTACCAAATAAATTATACGCTTCGTTCATTTTACACAATAAAAATGTTTTTTTTTTTAATGAATATCTCTATATCAACCACGCTGACATTTTTTCAATCCAAATTGTTTTTATGACATAAATTCGAATGGTATTCTGTTGAATATTTTCTAAACAACAAATGTGCAAGCATGTGATAAAAATAAATGGATTTGAATAAATAAATTTATTAGTCCTCTGTCAATTTTTTTTAATGCAAAGCTCTTTAAATATTCCCGATTAACGTCGCCAAAAGATCTCAATAATAATATTGTCAATGGAAAGTGCAAATAGAGTTTTTATTTCAATATATTTATACACAAATGTTAAGTTAGGGGTATCCTGAATATTATATACTTCGATAGACTATTGTATTTTATTTGAGGTAAAATGAATATTTTATGGGAATAAATAACATGTAAAACAGGTAAATGCCAGCTAAATATTTCGTTATCTGGAATAGAAGCTAACTGAACAAGCAAGAATGATGAAATGATGAAATGATGAAATGATGAAATGAACGATATACCCTGAAATACCTTAATCAATAATATGTCAATGTACATTATATGGCTAAATATTTTGAAAACGGAGGCAGTCATCGATCAAATTATGTATATTTTATCTGCGCCAAAAATGAGATATCAGCGATCCGTTCAAACGGACATATATATACGATATATATACGACTATTCTGCTAGTCTTGATCAAGCAAATACTTTACGGAGTCGGAGATGTTATCTTCTGTCTGTAACATACTTTTGCACAACATCATTTTGCGCTCTTCGCCAATTTTTACTGTGTTCAGGGTAGAAGCACATTAGGTTAGACTAAATGTCAAAGAGCATCAGATAAGATTAATGTGCCCCAGTTGCTAAATGAATGTCTGTTTAAAAAATTTGTGTGTTCGTGACAGTGGCAACAGAATTGTAAGTTGAACGTGTTTATTGCCTTAAATATGATAAATGGATTTAGTTTTAGCAATTAACACTTGAAATCGAATCGGGCAACAGAAACTAAGGCCGAGATTCCAAAGTCGTCAAACAACACGCTTAAAAACCAGAAGCGCTAAATAAACACGCGGCTCTGAGCTGGTCGCATTGCTAATTGGCAAACAGCATTTGAACTTGAGCTGAAGGTGCTGATGATGGCGCTGCTTGGTGGCTTGCACAATTTATGAAATCCGAAACATTCGTTTCAGGATAAGCCGTAAGAGGCTTGGGCTATTTATCTACCAAATTCTTTATTCAAACCACAACCTTTTGTTTTAAAAAATGAATTTGGCAACGTAGACAGAATTGGCCAACCATGCGAATGCCGTTTATTTTGTCATATTAAAAGTTGTTCATTAGCGAAAATTTGTGATTTATACAGTAAGGCACTACGACTAGCATAAAGGACAAAGAAAAGCGAAATACTTATAAAAAAAAAAAAACAGAGTCTGACAAGCTAAGCAGAGAAGCCTACATACCGTTTAATATACATTCAAAATGTATATAAACCAAGGCTAACTATCTTAAGAAAAGCGCTAAACCCTCTAAAATTATCTCATTTAAAAAAAAAAAAACACAATAAAATTTATCGTTTTCGCAATTTTGAATATATAAATTTCGCAGGCTAGAATAATTCTTAACCATAATCGCTAAAATATTTTATTAATATTTATTTTAGTAATTTCCAAAATAAAAATAACACCTAATTCAATGAAATTTAAAGTTTTCTCAATTATTTCGCAATGGTTCATAAATAAATGCGCTAAAATCGTAATAAATGCTCTAATTTATATTGCAATATTGCAATAAAAACCAAACTAAGAATTGCTCTTAACACAAATATTAAAAACATATTTATCATTATTGAAAAAAGAAGTGTGCTCAATTTGGCAATTATTATTTGTCTAAGTGGAAACAAATAAATAAAACTCTAGTAAAAGACATTCCCAGCCAAAATGGCGCAGACACAAAAATCAATTTGCCGACGGGTGAAATTTTGCGCGGATTTGAGCATTTACACCATTTTGACCGTGTTTCTGAGGGTGTTCAAACGAATTCCTGTGGTAATAAGTTAAAATTCGCTCAACGAATTTGATGAGCTATTTTTGGTGCACAACGGAACTTTGTCTAGTCGTTGTCTGCATACAAACACACAACACACATACAAACACACACACGCACACATTTAGGGGGGGAGAAGAGCAGGCCGTGCTATAGGAAATAAGCATCCGCGAAGGTAAAGCAGCAACAATTCCATATTTATGTAAATATTTAGCAAAACCAAACAGCTCGGCCGGACGAGCACTCCGCTCTCAACTCTCAGCTCTCTGTAGCTGTTGTTGCCTGGGTCTGCGGGCGAGGCACGTGTATGAATATTTTATGCACCCACTGTGTCAACTGGCTGCCAACATCAAACTACGCGTCTAGACAAACTTGAGTTTACAGTGGTTTTTCGTAAACTCGTAAGACACACAAGACACAAGCAAAACACATACACATACTTGCACACACACACACACACACACACACACACACACACACATACAATTAGCACTCGCGTGAAGTTGTAGGCAGTTAGGAATTGATGCGAACAGCTTTTCTTTGTTAACTTTTTGCGCTTAAATATAAACACTGGCACTGCGTGTATTTATTTATTTGTAGCTTGATAAATGATATATAATTGTTTGACTACTCACTCAGCAATGCTTTTAGATAACGGCCAGCGTTCCATGGTGGCCTGATATTTCATATTCTCGATTTGCTTCTTTAATGCGTCCCGATCCATGTTTTGTAGAGCACTGGGATCCATGGCGGCTAAAATTTATCCACATACCACCCCTGCAAAGGCAACAGAGCACAGAGAACAGTGGTGAGCGAAATGTTACGAGATGCCATAAATGCTGCAAGACTTGAGCAGCGCTCTCTGCTTTCTCATTTTCCCTCCAACCCATCATCAGCCTGCCAGTGTAAGCTTTGGCATTACTTTTGGCGGGGTTGGTTTCGGGGGTTGCAGCAGGTTCATTACTTTTGCTGGGCACCCTGTATGCCTGTGTGGCCGGTGTCTGAAGCTTGCAGCTCAGCTAACGCCTGCGCCCAGCACTCACAACAAATCAATAGAGAGCTCGAGAGAGAGAGAGAGAGAGTAAAGTAAAATATGAGAGAGAGAGAGAGAGTCGTTAACAGTGCCGCCTAAAAGGCTGCTATAAAACGCATTTGGTTAAGCGCTCTTGGGCCGCTTAACATTTTTAGGCATTTGTTTACCTCCGTCTGGCAGGCAGGAGAGCAAAAAAATGCAACCAAAAATAAAAGGGCGCGCCCGACATCTTGAAAAATGCCATACCGAAAAGCAGACTTCACAAAAAACAGCTGAGCTAAGCACGCAGCTGCCTCTCTCTCTTTCTCTCTCTCTCTCTCTCTCGCTCTCTCTCTTTATCAATGTCCCCTCTCTCTTTCTTCCGCCCATTGACCGGCTTTTGAGCTGTAATTTATGGAACTTCATCTATGTTTATTTTTGCCAAAACGGATTTTATTTTATATTGTTTTTGTTTGTTTGCATAACGTCATAAATAAAAGCGGCGTGTCAAATTTTTTTAGCCAGACCCAACATTTGGGAGGTGTGAAAAGTGAGTAAATACATTGAGAAAATGCTGCGTGTTATGAGACAATTAATTTCGGTTAGCAGCGAACTGTTCAACAAGCCGTTTTTATTGCATCTGCAAACAATTTATATTGTCTGATATGCTGGCAGCCCAAAAGCTAGGGGAATTACTTGGGTTTTGTGGGATCATAGAAAAACAGTTATGTTTTATGTTTGACATCTTCGACAGCACACGTAAAAATATTTATTTCTGTTTTTTATAAGTTATAAGTTAAATTTAAATAAAATATTAAAATAAAATAGACATCCTGACCATCATTAACAATTGAAAATAACAACAATTAAACAATTTGTTTTCATTCGGCTTAAGTTCTGCTCGAAAATATAAATAATTTTATTTGTATTTTCAAACAAAATAAATCTAAATTGGTTTTATCCTATATTCTATATTTAATAATTGAATATTTTGTAATGTATATCTTTCTATACAATATTTGATAAATATTTTCCTTAGTTATAATTACGTTAATTTTTAATGTAAGTAAACTTAGATATTTAATTATTTTTTCAAATGTACTCATACCATGATAAAATGAAAAACGGCTCTGTATGAATATCAAAGATTTAATACATTAAAATGTGTAATTTATATTGTTCAATTCAATGTTTGCAAAATAATAATATATATGTATATATATAATAATAATATAGTTATTGCTATAACTCTATCCGCACAGACTCGAATTGTAAAATATTATCAAATATTTGTAAATAAAACAAATTCCTTTTATATTAATTTCTTACTCGAATTGTTAACATAACTCTGTTAGTGAACACTGCACAGCACAATCAGTCTGAACAGCTTCTGTATACATTAGCACAGACACAAACCCCATGGCCAGTAGAACTGTTATTCAGCTTTGTGTGGGCAACTTTTATCTCATGCTACAAAATTTTGCGATTAAAGACAACAAAACGAAACTAACTGTGACATCATCAAGAACTAATATCCAACTCAAATAAAAAAGCCGCAAATATTGTGGGCTCAGGATGTGGGCCTGGCAGCTGTAAAAACCGCAAGCAGCCACTGCTGCCCCGATTGTTTTGCTATAAGGTAGCACCGCACCAGACTCATGGATATAATCGGGGACATTGATGTGAGTTGACTCCAACTACCGGCAAAAACTTGACATCAACTGAACGGGAACTGGGCGGTGTTTTGTGTGTAACTTAGAAGGGCCAGTTTGTGTCCAGCTGGTCGCTTCCCTTGGCCAAGTGGCTAGCATAAGTGTACATCATTTTTTTGTGTCACTTCGCTGGACTGAACTGAACTGAGCTGACAACGGTTGCTGCCCCACACTGCAACTCTGTGGATCCAAGCATGTCTGTCGAAGGCTACCAAAGGATTTAAGGCTTTAACACAAGCTGCTGAGCAGCTGTGTTGTCTGCGGGCTGTTCTTTTTTCAAACGTAGGCCTTAAGCGCTGGCCAACGTGTTAATAGCAACTTTGTTGCTAAAGACCAGATTTAATGTTGGCCCTTTGCCTATCGGCACCATCTTTGTGTGTGTTAAACATGTGCTCATATGTTGACAGGCCTGACCAGCAGCACGAAAAACTTAAACTTGGTTTAATTAAAAGTTGTTTTCGCTGCCAACAGCTTGCTTCTGGGCCAGTTACATGTAGTGGTTTGGATTTTTACCTAAGTACATCATCTGTGACAATAAAAGCAGGTTTCACTTTTAGTGAATTATTGTGCTTTTTAAAGCTAAGACGAAAACTATGCTGCAATAAATTTATAACAATAAGTGTAGCAACTATGGGAATAGTTAATTGTTTTATGGAAAAACCCAGAATAAGCCAAAAAATGTTAATAATTATAATAAATAATATACAAAAAACATAATGTTAATAATAAAGAGAGAGTAAATTGTGGGAAAATAGAGAGGGAGTAAGTAAAGACGAGATTGGAAATTAACTGAAACTGGGCATTGAAGAATTTACCATTACATTAAGTAGAACACTTTCTACTCGCTAAATATGTTTAAATTTCAAACCATAAATTTACTTGCGGGGTAGTTATGTAAGTCATTGACTTATTAAATAAGAAATATTGAATTTGGTAAAAAAAAGGTGTTCATTTTTTAACTTTGTCATCTGCAAGCTATTTTTCTCCGAACATGGATTTTATTGAGTCATTGCGACCACAACGAAATTTAGTAAGCCACTTTTCAACCATTGAAATTGATGGTAAAGAGTTCATCAAGTGCTTATAAAGCCTTTTCTCCATGTAGTCCAACGGACTACAATAATGATTGATGAGCACACGAAATGCTCTTTATTCCGTTTACGATGAAATTGATGAGGTTATCTGCTCCTAATGGCTATCAAACACAAACTTAATGACACAGCATCCGCTAAATTCGACACCAGTTTCTCGTAACAACTGAAGGCAGTCGACGGGAGCAGAGTTGTACTAAAATTAACTTTTATGTGTTTTAAGCAAGTTAAATAATTTGATTGATCCAATGGGAGTCTTCTGTTGTGGCTAACTTTCAAATGATTAATTAAGAATTAAAATTTCTTAGAAAATTGTAAATACAGATTTTAGAAATAGTTTTTAGATATAAGAAAAAAAGTATATTAAAAGTAGAAAGGTTTTCTTTTTATTTTCTAGAAATATATATACAATAATGGAAAATATTTTTAACTATCTGTACATATTTTAGTACGATTTTTTTCTGAGCGTAGTCATTATATAGTACAAATTACTAATATAATTAAAAACATTTAATCTTAAGGTGGGATTAACCAAAATTTTTAATGCCACTGTTAGTTGTTCTCGATAGATTATACAAATATATGTAATAAATGAATAGATCTGTACAGCATCCCGGAGAAGAAGAAGCTATTTTAGAGGTCTTCCATGTCCATGTCTTTGTCGTAAGCTGCAGTTTAACCCAAGCTGACCGAACAAGAAATCTAAACTAATTGCTTGAAGCAATTGCTGGCAATGGGATAAGGACGCCTTTGGATGACATGTGGCATGGAGAATGGGATGCACCATTGAGCAGAGCTGCAGGAGAGAAAGATGCGGCTGCAACTGAAAAAGTAGCTGCAATATATCTTGCAGTCACGAATGAGTAGCTGGCAGCGGACATAAATCGTTAGCAAAATGTTTTCGGCGATTACAAGTGGCTGTCCTCCATTCCTGTATACGCTCCCCCCGCTCCACACACACACACACACACACACACAAACACACATACGCATACATCGCTGCAAACCACTCGAGTGTTTCGCGTGGGTGTCAACAGGCTCTCAAGTTTTAGACACGCCCCCTCCACCCACCGCCCCGTTTAGAACAACGCACACTATCTCTAGCCCCCTCCCTCCCTCCCTCCATCCGTTGCTCTTAGATGCCCTGCAAGGGACAAGGACAACTACGAAGAGTCAAGTGATTTTCTTTTACATTGATGTTGTCATCTTGTTGTTGTTGTTGCCCGCCCGACAAAAACATATTGTTAAACGGCAGCCGACTCCTGTCAGCCTTAAAAAATGAGTATATAAATGTATAAATATATAAATATACATATAAATATTCTGGCTTATACATATAAATACATACACACATAAAAAAATCTCGCACAGCACTTGAAAATCGTTTTCAAACATTGCTTTGTGGTTCATTTTGTAAACATTCGCATTTTTTTGCTGTCCGTCATCAAAAATTGTTAGTTTAATTGGCATTAGCCAAAACGTGTCCAACTGGGACAGCCTGCTGTCGCTTTGAGCAACAATTTTAGCTTGTTAGCTTCAATATAATGGTCGCAAACCACTGAGACATATTTTCATTTTTTTTCTCTCTTTTTTTTGTAAAACGAATTTGACAAGACCCTCAAAGGTGCCGCAAGGTGCATGTCAAATTTGTCAAGAATAAATTAAAGTCTCATTTAAAATATTACCGCCTTAGAAAATAATAAAATATTTAAAGCTACCTTGATTTTAGGCGAAAAAATGTACTTGGACGAAAATGTAATCGCAAAAATAAAATTTAAATCCAAATAAGAGTGCTACACAAAAAAATATTCTGTGCTTTCTGTCCCATCGATTAGCCAATCGATTAAAATGTCTTTAAAAAAGAGATTGAAAGCAAATTATTTTCCAATTTAATCTACATTTCCACTACTACCAACCCTAATAGAAGGAAAAAAAAATAAAAATAAATAAATATAAATTAACTTACTTAAAACTTTTAAATACAAGTTTGTCAATAAAATATGTAGAATGTATTTAACAGCTGGGTAAAGGGTATATCATAGTCGATCTCACTCGACAACAGCACTATTCGAGTCCACATTTTATGAAAAAGGCATTAAAAAATAAACGAATTGGTTTTCGCAGGCACTCTGACTGCCATAAAGTAGCAAGACATAAAATAAAAGACAACATCATGTTGTAAATAAAGCACAGTAATTATCCAACACGTGGGAGCTACTTAAACTTTTGCATAATGCACGAGGAATGCTTATAGAGTCATTAACAAAATTCACTCCAAGCACTTTGCTACCGTTGACTGCACTTTAGAACTTAGTTGCCCGACTCAGAGAACAACGACAACAATTTGCTGGAAACTTTCAACTTGAAGAGTTGAGCAACCAGCGAAAACAACCATAAAACGCAGTTGCAACATTGTGAAACCGAGTGTTTTGAAGCGCCACTCGCTGCTCATCAATTCCCAGTGCTAAATAATTAAAGCACAAAAAGCATACAGTTGAGGTTAGCGATTTGCCATTTGCGTGTGTGTGGCCAACTTGGAACTGGAGTGGTTAGTTCCGGCCCGGTCAACAAGCAATAAAATGCGTTAAATTATGGCACGCAAACAATGCAATTTCGGCGTCTGCTGCTCCAGAGTCACGCACAATGTGGCGTATGCGTGATTTACACCATGAACATGTGTTGCCTAATGACAATTTCATTATTAATATCCTGCACATTGGAGTCCATGCTCTGCCATTAAACAAATTATAAATTTAGCATTTATATATACTAATGTTTTATTAATCGCAACAGCAGACAGACTAGACACTGTGCATATTCCCTGAAGTTGTATTCCGACTGGATTCGAGCTAACCATCATTTATCAATTATAATTTCCCGTTGCTATTTGTCAAATATTTATTACTATTTCCTGGGTAGAAGGTTTACTTCTAACCAAGTTACTATTGAGCATGACGAGTAAGTAAGTAAGTGACCACTGGGGACCATTGATAAATAAATTCAATTCATTTTTGATAACTAGATGACAAGCAGTAGTTTATGACGGTTACATTAAAAAATCTGAAATCTTGTTTATATAAATATTTCCAAGTCCGCTTTCAAGTTATATTTTATAAATAACTTATCAACAATTATTTTTATGCTCTTCTCAATAGCTTTGAGTAAAATGCTTAAGTTGTAATTTAATGTTATTATTTCTTAAATGAAACTATTTGAATTCATGGGATTAAAGAATTTTATTTGTTAAATGGGTAATTGAGATTGAGTTGAGTGCTCAACTTAGCTGGATAACTTTCTTAAAGGAGTGTCTAAATTGTATTCGTAGTACGTGAAATTGGTCTCCGTGAAATTGTTTTTTCTTCTTTCTTTTCTTCTAGCAACTTCGCAATATTTCGTACAAGTGAGTTGGAGTTGGAGTTTTAAGTTGATTAATGTGATTGCTTTAAATTAAATTAAATACGTTTTCAAGAGCTTTAATGTACAGTAAGGGTCATTTTGTTCCTTACTAATGGGGGCTTTCCCACAAGTAGATATGGAAAAAAGTGATAATAAAAATTATACATTTATTAACATTTATTCATGACATTTATTTATGGTCCATAAATATATAATTTATTTGTTCATTATTCCAAATTATTACTAACGAAAGGGAAAAGAATTAATGCTTGCTTTTAATAATTCCTATTTTGAGATATCATAATCTATCTTTCTTTTTTGCTTAGAAGTAGCGTGTGTCTGAAATACATTAATCACTTTTGAATAATCTAATGTGCTCATGTTGGAGAGTTCATAAATAATATTACTCCATAGTCATTCGAACAACTGTTTGTTATTCGAATAACAAATTGATGTTTATATAATGTAATAAACCAATCCAAAATAAATAATGATTTTTTCACATTGCAGGAAGGCAATTGTGCCTTTAGTTTCAAATATGTCGCATATATGTATGTATGTATGTATGTACGTATGTGTGTGTGTAGAAAGCTCAGAAGTTACGTAGTTTAAAGCATTTACTTTGCCAAGTTTATCTGGCAAATGGTATAAATCAAACGATTCAAGAGAAAGCCCAATGGCTATTAAATTTACGGCCTAGCCTGTGGCTGTATGTGGATGGGTGCGGGGGGAGGAGTGGTCATTTACTGCGACAGAGATGGAAGATGAAACCATTTTGTGACCGTTTCATTGCACCTTAGTTTGCTTTTCTGTCCGTGTGTTTACGGTTGATGGGTCGGGCCACAAAAAACAACTGCAAAAAAAGTGCAATTAAAACCGTTTGATGTGATACTTTGTTTCCCTCTCGCTTTGACTTTCTCATTCTCTCTCTCTCTCCATATGACAGTCTTTGGGGGATTGGAATACTGCATAATAGTAGTATGGGTTTCGCCAAAGTACCAAATAGATGGATAGATTGGTGGAGAGAGAGAATACGATAATTGTTGTTAACCGGCCCGGACTCTGTGAGAGATAGTAGAAACATGAAGACAAAAACAGTGACCCTTGCTGCCATAGATCGAAACAAAGGCATCAATTTTAGTGTCAAAGCTTCGGGCAATAAAAACAAGAATAAGAAAGTTACGACCGACAGTTGCACTTTACAGTTGTAAAACAAACAGGACATTTTAAAGGAACAATAACAAATAATACAGCAAAATAAGGGCAAAATTTAGATATTGACATTTAAGATTTGACTATTGGCAGTAAAGCAAGAACGTAATGGGGGCCATTACTGAAGGCCAGACACAAGAGAATGTGGCAACAGTGGAGAATATTTTTTGTAAAAGTGGGGAGAAAAGTAAACAAAGCACAAACCATTTACACCTACTACTTAGTAAATTGTAAAAGTTCACTGAAAATAGGGATCGACTTGCAAAGAGGAGACTTACACAGAAACTCATTGCAGAGCTTAAGAGCATTATGCGATAAGCGAATAAGAGTTCGCACTTGCAACTCTCGTCATAAAGTTTGCCCGTTATTAAGCTGCAAATGACATGTGCTTAAATGGAAAATGACAAAACCAAGAGCACAGAGATGTGCAACATGAATCATGCAGCACAGAGAGCAATGCGACATGTGCTGAGGGGCGGAAGCACCTCAAAACTTGGCTACGAAAATTAAATGTAAGCACTGACACACAAACCCAGACATTAAATTTGCATTAAAATATTCAATTTAGAGAGAACACAAACCACACACACACACACAGGACACAGAGATGTGGCACATTGAAAAAGATGTGCCAGCTGCTACTATGACTATATCAGTGCCTGCCCCGGCTTTGTGCATCAAAGGTAACGGGCGACAAGTGTGAAACGATGATGACGATGATGATGACGATGATGACGATGACACATCCTGCTGCTCAGCTAGCTGACTCTGCTCTGTAAACTCCTCTTTAGTTCACACTCTCTATCCTTCTCTATCAGTCTCTCACACAGCATATCTCTGTGTATCTCGTTATCTGTAGCGTGCAGTCTGCTCCAGTCTATGGCGCCTTTCTTTGTGCTTTAATTATTTGTAGCATGCAAAGTTAAGCTCTTGCACACACTCACACACACACACTTTGGGCTAGGTATTAAGTTATAAATATGTGTGTAGCAAGTGCAGCAACACACATCTGTCAGCCACCCATTCCCATTCCCTCGATCTGCATCTCTGCATGTGCGTATGTTAAATACAAGTTTCACTGCAGTCAACAGATGTGTGCGTGTGTGTGTGTGTGTCGACCACAGTGTTGCCAGCTTAAACCAAGCAAAAGATTCTAGTTCTGAGTAGATAAAAAATGATATGGGAGAAGCATCGTTAAATTTATTTAAAATACTTTCACAAAGTTCATACTCATTATATTTTGCGAGAATTACGTTCCATTAAAATTTCCATTTACCCGTGAATACCCTATATTTTTTTTACATTTATTATTATGAACTCATTAAAATGGGTAAAAAAAAAGTATGTGTGATGATGTATCATAATCGAAGAAGTCAACACAACCGCCCATATAAAATATATTTATTTGATCATAATCAACGGCAAAGTCGTTAATATTTCCATTATGAATCTTGAAATATCGGCTGCTTGCGACATATGTTGCCATATCTCTGAGCATAAACTTTTGTAGAGTATAGAATATCCAAACTTTACTATCCGGCAGCACTGGTTTCTGTTGGTGTGAGTCTCTGCATGTGTAAGCGCGCCGCAAAGTATGCAGCAAAAGCTTAGCAGCTGCATGCATGTTGCTGTCGCTGCTTGGCATACGGATTTACTTGTGTTGTTCTTGCCAACAAATACACACACATACGCACACACACACACACACGCAGAGTATAAGGACACACACTTGCAGACAGGCATTTAGTTAGTGACTGCTGTCGAGTGCTTTGTATTAAATCCATACAATTTACCGTAAGCAACGGCCATAAATTCCCCATATCAGAGCAAAGCCAGCACACACTCCTACACACACACACACACACACATACACACCCAAAAACACAGTCAGCAGTCTTTTGACAACTATTGTGCGACAGTTTTTGCTTCATTTTTAATTATGTGTCAGTGGACTAGAGTATTTATGTGAGTGCTTCAAGAAGCTTAGCTGCTTATCAGCTCAACAATTCGAAAGCACTTACTTTATAAATAAATTAAGTGTTATCAGATTACAAAGTTGATCTGGTCTCTTAATTGAATTTAAAGACAAATAAAGTTATTCAGATTCTGGCGTTGTGTAAAGTAGTACCTCAGGGCCTCAAATACACAAAATTAATAAGACTGTTTCAAATATTATTTTGTATATTTACTCAACAACAAAGTTTATATTATATAAGTTCGTAGAACATTGATTTAATATCTATGGCCTTGCGATGGGTATTTTATGTTCTCGAGAAGTATGAATAAAAGGTATATGTGTTCCTTATCAGTATCACAAGCCGTGTCCGTCTGCCTGCCTGTCGTTTTCTATGCGAACTAGTTCCTTAGTTTTAAAGCTTTCTTGATGAAAATTGCTATATATACATATATGGTTTTTATTTCTTTTTATTTTGTATGTGTTTTGCGGACGTAGAGATGGACAGACAAACGGACAGATGACAGACATCCCACAAAACCAATATAAATATCAGAGCATAAAACCGAGTAAATTTGCTAAATATCAGAGTATAAAAAATCAATGTTTAATAACATGTGCAAATGATACAGCTCTTCAATAAACTATCGGCAAAATAATTCTGAAAATGTCGCATCTGCAAGAGTAAATCTCTATTCCCACAAAGCAGAGCAGCAGCGCTGACCACTTATTGCAATTTGCAACTGCACTCTATGCACAGTCAATCTGAATGTGAATCTGGAACTGAATTGGAATCGGAATGACGATGGGAAACAGCATTTAAAGTGGGGAGGCGAGGTATGAAAGCTGCCACGCTCAATCACTTAGTGCCAAACCCAAATCGATGGTCGTCCAACCATTTGGTGCACTTGTTGCAAGCGCAGCGACTTTTAATCAAATCAACTTTTTTGTCGTATTCCTTTTACACATGTTTCAAATGTTCAAACTATTCGCAAATCCTTGTCCATTCTGCATGCCCCATTCAACGCTCACCCCTCCCATTCCCTGTCCACCCCTCTCTACTTCTGGCATATCTATGCAGATCGTCTATGACAGCCAGGAACAGACAGAAAAAAAGACCAACTCTAATTGAATTTAGTTTACGGCACTTTTTTGGTCCTTGACCAGGCTGCGAATTTCTGCGCTTCGCCTGTAAGCAAACGTATAATTGAAGAACGAAAAGCGCAACGCACTATCAACGGGAGGGGAGGGGAAGGGGCAGGGGTAGGGGTAGGGGCAGTGGGTGGGTGATTGGGGATTGGGACAGACAGCATGACATTGATATAGATTGTGCCAAGCAAGTGCAATGCGAACAGAACTGAAAAGTCGCCGCTGTGTAGGAGCATCCATAGAAATGCCTAGTTGATGAGGGGCTGTGGGAGGTTGTCGAGAAGAGAGGGGAGCGGGGCATTCTGGCTGCAGCCTTTAGTCTGCAATTTTAGTCAAGGGGCAATGCCAAATTGGTGTCGGTGCCATGAATGACGGCGCAAATAATTGAATAGGCGATCAATAGGTGAACAAGTTGCAAGGCGGCGCGGACCAAAACTCGAAAAGCTCGCAAAAGCTGAAAAACTGAAAAGCCGAACAACTGAAAAACTGTTTAATTGAATTAGCTTGGCTCAATGGCGGGCGGCCAAACGCAGTATTCCTTTTCACTTGATTCATGCTCTTTTCAGGCAACCAAAAACTAAAAGAAGAAAACTTTTGCAGTTTTTGGCATTGTTGTTTGTTTCTGTGCGTGTTGCCCGCTGACCAACTCTGGCAGCATAATTGCTTTTTGGGCCAAATAGCGAGTGTCGGTTTTAACTATGTTCTGCTAGACAATGGGCTTTTGTACAACTCTTGTTAACAACACTTTTGAAACATAAACCCAAAATTCCTCAAACCTCACACTCTAACAAATATTCCGGTTTGATTATTTTCTGTGATATGCTTGCCCTTGCTTATAGCTGTTACGGGGTATTTCCTAGTCGAGCACACAATGTCAACTGTATATTAAGTATACATTCTGCACATTCAACAATCGGAAAGTATGTTATTTTTGATTTATCGAATTTCGTATCAATATTATTATTATTTTATGTGATTATATTTAACGAAATGTTAGCGCTTTTTTGAAAATTTAATTATAATTGAATTAATGTTTTGTTAATATTTTATATATTATTAAAATGAAATATTGATAGCTGACACCTTATTCTAGCCTTATATTTTAACTAATTATTTTTTATTCATTTAGCGCAGACTCTAAAAATATTAATAAAAATAAATAACTTAAATGATTAACAACATTTCTTTTTCCTCCATTTTTTTGAAATAAGTATCTATTATTTGAAGCCCAAGAACATATATCTCTTTACCAAGATAATTATTAGGTATTTGATTACCACAAAAAGCAAATTAATATTCGTACAATCACTTCTGATTACTCCCCGAAGAGGTCATCCATCAAACGAATTTAACGGCCCCTGAGAATACATTCGTAGCACATCATCAACAATTATTGCACCCGCTTAAGGGTCAATAAATTACCCAATTTACGTGAATAATACAAGCAGACACCAGACCCCGGCCTCTTCCTGCTACACACTCCCTTTATTTGGGCAGTGAATCTACAAGATTAATCACCTCAGCGTCTGGACTTTAAACCGCGGCAAATTTGAGAACAATTACTAATCTGTGAACGAATGGTACAAAAAATAGTGCACTTTTCCGTCTGATGAAATGCACAATTTAATATACTTCGGTAGCATTTCAAAATCCAATCAAATCGGAACTGGTATCATTTTTTCATGGCGTTACAAACAGCAAAAGCAAACTGAAACAGCAATGAAAAATTATGAGCCATGTGGCAGCACCAACAAAAACAACTATTACAATAAGAACAAAAACGAGGACAACAACAGAGCCATCGAAATGGCGACGATAACAATAACAAACAAAGTTGTGGCAAACCCTTTTGGCTCTGCAATCGACCAGGACGAGCCAATAGTCAAGTGGCCATTGATGCGTTAAATAAAAACTTCAACTAAATATTTCCCAAAGCAAAAACAACCAACGATGGGCAAAAAGGATGCAAAGTTTGCACACATAAGTGAAGAAGCCTGCAGTGTGGTGAGCTGGAAGCAAATGAAAGCCAACCAACAAAACGGGGGAAAAACCAAAGTTGAAAATAAACGACTGGCTTATGACCTCGAATTAAATACAGTCATTATTATTATTATTATGAAGAACTGTCAGCAGTGGACCCAGTCGTGTAGCGTATAAGGACTATGCTGAAAGACCTGTTGAAAATATTTAACAGATCAATACAACATTCCGATAAGCTATTACTAATGTTAATAACTGGCATATCGACACATATACACTCGATACCTCATCTACCAGCTGAATAAACATTCTTCTTTTTCTCACAGACAAGATAAAATCATAAAATTATTTTCAATGGAATACTAAGTGAATAAATGTTGCACCATTTTACATTTCAATAATCTCAGTTTGATTATATTATTTTGATATGTATTTTATCATTTTTAATTTTAAGTAATTAATTAATTTTCCTTCTTTCTTTTATTTCAAACATAAATGTAATTATTCTTTTGAAATTTCTATTAACTATTTTCTATTTTAATATATTTTTGATTGTGTAGTTGAACTTAAGGTTTGAGGAATCCCAAGTGTAGCAGGGCACTAGTGTAATGTTAAGACTGTACCATAACATCTGTAACTTAACATGTAACTATGTACTTAACATCTAATAACATCTAATAGTGATAACGATCGATATCATTGGTTATCACCAGCTTGAAGCAGAAGATCTTATTCGTTGTGAATAAAGTAAAGCGAGAGCACAAGTTGGTAACATAATATACCCAAATGTTCGTCATTTACAGGGTGTCAACTGAGGCAACAACTAACAAGCATTTGTCGTGCCGCTTTTTCATTACTATTACTGTAACATTGCAGCCTGCTGCTGGCATCCTCTGATGTTGCCTTACCCTTGCCCTTCCTCCCGCCGCTTTCCTCTTCCATCTGCCTGCTCCGTTTGGTATCCATTTTACTGTCTCGGCCCAGTCACGTACACAAACATTTCATGGTTCAATAAATTTGTTGTCGAGCGTACCGGAAACTTTGCGAAAAATACATTGGGAAAATGCTCGTTGCACTGTGGAAGGCAAAGAAATTATCTGTAGCCAGTGGCTGGTGGATGCCACGCCTACTCCCTGCCCTACAACCTGGACTCCTAGTTGGTGGGGTAAATGTGTCTGTGCCATATACTCGCCCAACTTGCTCAGTTTTTATTTTATTATTCACATTTTTAGGTGCATTTTTTATGCGTTTTTGTGTGGCACGGTCTCCTCATGTTTGCCACGCCCACTGATTATATTATGGCCTAGTTTTTGGATGTGAAGTAAATGTTAAATTATGCATCGCCCCCTTTTCGCACCTTGAGCAGGGTCTGGCAATTATTGTTGCCTGCTTTTATTTGTGTTTGCTGTTATCATTGTTGCATTTGTTGGTTTCCTTTTTTAATATGTCTGACACAAATAGCAATTAAAAGTGCAGCGAAATAAACTACCCAAATGGATTTCACGAGCATAATTTATTGTTTTAATTAGGCGAGGCAGCCCAGTTATTTAAACTTTTCCCCAGGGGGATTAACTTGGTTAAAAATATACCTTTTTAAGCGAGTTAGCTAATGGCTGACTATTAATTTCAAATGCGAAGCGGCTAGTAAATGGACAGAGAGAAGTATGCGGTTGATTTACAAACTTAACCGAAGTAAGTTTATAACAAACATAAATCTACTCCGATTATATAAGTATTCCGTTTACCACCTAAGCTTTTAATCCTGAAACTAAAATAAATATTTTTGCCTATTACTAAGATGTTAAGTTTATAAACAAAATAGTTTATCCTGACGAACTTTTTGTTACTTGTATCATTATTAAGCATTGGAATTTGAAGATTTAACATATAGAAACAATTTCGGTCTACATTTATACTTTTTCTTATTAATAAAGGAAGATTTTTCTGAAAAACATAAAAAGAAGCCTCTATAATTTAAAAAAAAAAATAGTTCTTTGTATATCTAAAAATTATTTCGAAAAACCAGAAAATTATTCAAGTTTTTAGGGTGATTCTCAAAATATTAGGGTGTTTCTGTTTATAGAGCTCAATCAGACGTGCCATTGAGGCTTTGTAACCAAAAACATTATAGTAATGTAATTAACAGTGAAAGTAAGGTACTTACATAAAACATTATTCATTGCAGTGATTTTCCTTGATATAGCCAGCTTGGCCCCATTTAATATTTTAATATTACATTATGTTATTCTAGCAAATAATATCAAATTCAACATAAGAGTTACTTGTCAAATTTAATTTATCAAACTTCTGGGCCGTTGCACAGCAAACCAACAAGCACTAACACACACACACATCCACACACACATACACACATACACATACATACACACATACACACACACATACATATTTTAACACATATACATACAAATAAACAAAGGCAAATACAGAAAAGCACAGCCGCAAAAAGAGACACTCCAACGAAACCGGAAGTAGAGCGCAAATTTTGTGAATGCACTTCCGCTTAGTGGGCTGTAGATTCTGGTCTGGTAAACCTCTATCGTACTCCCATAAATACCAAGCCAGATACTCATGTGTGCGCCCAGTTCTTTGTTATTTATAATGCAATTGGCGCAACGAAATGCGAAATAAACCATACCAAAAATGTATTCAATGGCGATATTTATGTGCTCAGCATTAAACAATTTCACAATTACATTCTGCGCATTTTATAGCACGTGTTTTGGGCTTTCATTGCCCATGGTAAATACATGCATTAATCAGCGAAATTGAATAAAATATACATGACACGGGCATGTCAGCCATTTAATAGTATTTTCCTGCTCAACGCACTCTTGCATTCGATATGCATTTAAATTCGAATTTTATTAAGTTTTTTTTTTTTGTTTTTGCCAAATTGGCTTCTGTTTACAATGTGCTTTTGGGCTCTAATGCATTGTATTTGTAAACATAAACAATTTAAGGTTCACTTAAACATGAATTCCGCTGATCCGGTAAAATCTCTGCTAAAATACGTACATTTTAGACAGATTTCAATATCAAATAATAAAGAAAAATCATACCTAAGAGGAAAGCATATTCAAATTTCTGACATACAAATTTGTGACAAGTTCTGCTTTATCTCATAAAATCAACTATTCGTTACTATTTAATATTAAAAAATCTCCATTTCCCTTATAACTGAATACGTTTTATATATCTGTGACGGTTTCAATTTTACAAAATGTACTATAACAAACACTTCTAAGCTCCTGATAAGGACTAAATTCCATAAGACTCGGCTGAATAAATTCCTGAATAAATTTGACCCGAGCCGATAATGATTGGGTTGATTAACTTACCTTTCGCGGTATACTTGAAACACAAATCAAAACAAACAAAAATTGTGGCCCAATTCTGCAATTGTTTAAAGAGATTGGATCTCTGAATAACTGGTTTGCTGTTCTCGCTTATTGCCTTATTTATTTTTGGCATGTTGAAAAATATGAAAATTAATGGGAGGAAAACACTTTGTCTGAAAGCAACTGGATACATTTACATATATGTATATATATTTATGTGTGCATTTATAAATCAAACAATGTTCACTCCCCATAAAGCGGATACTCCTATTTATATTTGTTTATTTGCTTTTGTTGTTTATTGTTTTTACAGATAAATTCATGAAAAAGTTTTGGGGAAAATCACATCACAGTAGAAATAAAATCTGTCATGGAGTGCATACAGGAAAAGCTTTTAAGGTATTCCTTGAATTTAAGCAGAATTGAAGTAAAATGAAGGCTTATTGAATTTAAGGACATGTCTGTTTAAGTGACGTCAAGAGGCATGCAACACGAAACAGTGTTTTCGTGGCGAGTTGACTGAAACTAATGCACGCCAATTTTCAATACAGAAAATCGAACTTTGAAGTGGGCGCCGACGCGGCGAGCGCTATTTTAAGGGCCACATTCAATGGGCGGGGCGGGGGCGGAGGCATGGCTGAAATTTACTAGTAACTGCTACTGCTGCTTCTGCTGCTGCTGTTGCACATTGCGAGCGACCACTTAAAACTGTTATCGATGAACACGCTTGTTGAACCAAGGGCAGAGGCGTTTGGCCGGAGGCAAAGGAAGGGGCTGGCAGCAGGCACTGATCTGATGGGGCAGTTCCATTGAGCTGTCCCGGCAACGAATGCGTTTTGTGCGTGTCCGAGAACACAGAAAATGGCGAAAATGTGAAAATGTGAAAATATTAAAATGAAAACGAAAATACCGCTGCGCACTTAACGGACCTTCCAGCAGAGGCATCAGCAGCAAACAGCAGCAGCGTCCAGCACTTTAATACTTTTTATGCTTCGACGATAAATTAAAAATGTTATTAACATATTTGGCGCCCTTCTCCCCACTCCCAAGAAGCGTTAACTTGTCCACGACTCGACGCTCCAGACTGGCAGCTGGCTGCGTAAGCACTTTTTATGGCCCGAGCATAATTGAAGGCGCACGCAAATGCTGTGCCGCAGCGCCAAACCCTCCAAACACCTCAATCCGCCCCTGGCAACCTCTACAATTATTATTCGTTGACTAAAGCATAAAAAATAAAAAGTTTCCTCTTCTTGCGCGGATAAAGACCATTGCATTTTCTGGTAAAGTGCATGGCAGCGCCTGGAAGTGATGCCAATTTATTCTTTTGCTCGCCGGATCTGTTTTCTTTTGAAAAGTGATTTAGCAGAGACAAATTACCAAACATCTCCTTTCTGTAAATCTATACTATTTTCTTTTTAAGAAAATAATCATTTTTTCGCATTGCACTTAATTTAAAAATATATGTAAGTAGTATTATTTTTGGTTTCCGGAAAAATTTAAAATTTAAAAAAAAATAGATTTGTTTTTAGTAGAAAACTAAAGCCCAAAGAGCCAACGACTGCGAAATTGATAAAGTATTACGATAATAGAATATTATACACTTTATAAAATTGAAAATAAGTTGAGCACAAGTTCAACACGGAATAAGCCATTTGGGATAGGAACATTTGTCCTATATTCGTTTCAATTGCAGCAGTTTGAATGGTTTTTCACCCAATTTTCTTTTGTTAAAATCAAATTGAGAAACCGCCTGCAAACAATAAACGTTAAACGCACTCAAAAAAAAAAAACCACCTTTTTATTTCACATCCGTAAAATAATTATTTTCCTCTAACAAATTGTGTTTTTGTAGTTTTGCGCCTCATTAGACAATGTCCGATATGTAGGTGTGTAAAATATTGGTAATATAAAAATTAACTGATTGAAATTATTTACCACATAATTGAAACCATATCAGGAAATTATTTCTGTGTAATTAGGCCGCTACAAATTATGCCACAGATTAAACGGCTTATTTATTTTTAACTACTGCAACTTTTGAAAACAACAACAAAATGCAAGAATTTGTTTGCACAAAATGCAAACAAAAGCCATTAGCTAGTCAAATACAAAATCATTTCTATTTATGTTCCCGCAATTCCCGCAGCTATCTACAAATAATTGTATTTTACAAAATAAAGGCCATATAATTAAAAATTAATTGAAACATTTCTAATTCCATTCGCTGTATGCACGGGGATAAAAGTTAACTAAAGGCTATTGAAATACAGCAAATAACACGTGGTCTCCTCCTCAAAGTCGTGTGTGTTTTGTATAAAATTGCAAATATTTTTCACTGTATTCAAAATACAACAAATGCGCAGTGGAATTCTGAATAATGAATGCTGAATGTTGACTGAAACTGGTTGGAAATTCGAGACAAACAATCAACACATACAATTCAATTAATTCTGCTTAACAAATAATGAAATTGCATTTTATTATTATTGGAAGGGAGTCTAGCGAAACATTATTCTGTCAGCTCGTGCCCAGGGTAAACTGCTGAAAGTGACATGAATAAAATATTTTTCAGTCTATTTATTTTATTTTTAATTTGTAGGGAATGCCCATAGCTGGTTGACTCTGTGAAAGACAACTGCTCATAACAGTCATTTAATTCATAAATTAAAACTTAAGAACAAAGCCCGATGCCGTTGCTGCAGGTCGTGTCTGCGAATGCAATACAAATAAAATATATTCACACACATACATAATATATACACTCATATGTGAAAGACAACAGTAAATTGCAAACTCTCTGACATTAACCACAGATGCGCCATGAAATTGAACTTTGAAACAAGTGGCCACAAATGGGAGCTCGCCGGAAATCGCTGCAATATTTATTGAAGCGCAACGTGCGTGAGTAAATGACAATTTTATTGCCTGCATTCGGGCGAAATAGCGTTGTTGGTTGCTCATTAAACAGTCTATTGGGCACACAAAGGAGTCCGTACTTTATAATTCCGACTACGAGTTTTTAATCATCACACAATACTGAACAGTAACATTTTTACTGCTGCGGCTGCTGTTGCTGCCGTTGCTATTGGTCCTTAAATTGCCATACGATCTGAGAAGACCACATGAAATTGAAAATGCCATTAACTGCGGTTACGTAATGTAAATGGGTATGAATCGGTCTTTAAGGTGGGGCTGAAGCTGGAGCTGCGCCTGTGGTCTTTATAATGTTATTATCCACAGCGAACGTGAACATTCAGCTCGCTTAATTGTAACTTAATACAGACCCAATGGCAATATTCCAATTAACTGATGGCAAAATGAATTTTACGAAATTTTACAATATTAAAATTGGTTTCTAGAGATATACATACACACACTTTAAAACTGCACTCAACTCTTTCAAGTGTTTTGTTCTTTAACATGTCTTAAATATTAGTAAAAACAAAAAATTGCTTTTATAACTAAGATTCGATTGGTTCGGACTGTATTAATTTTCACATTAATATATTGGTGTCTGGCACATATTATAATAATAATACGTAATAATAATAACCATTGGCAAGTGACAAATGTGCGAATTTTATTACGCTTTGGAATTTAAGTACGTTTAAAGCATATTTTCCAACAGTGTATTAATATTGCATTAAATTGAAAGTTTGAAAATGATAACTAACAATTAAAACATTTACAAGCTCAAGTTATTTTTAACCATGTATAAAACGTTTAATAATATTTTCGAACGTTAACCAAGATATATAAATAACTATTTGATTGATCTATTGTTTGTGATAATATTTGTTTTGCTTATTTTTGTGTGTTTTCAGTAGAACTAGCTTACCAGACAGCAAAGTGGTTGAATTCGTTGCCTCGGCCCGAAAGTAGACTGAGATGTTGGCCGTAGAATGACCGTGCTGTGTGCACAGCGTTTTTAATTTGCGTTAAGAGGTCGTGTGAGACGCGCGCCAAAAAGTATGCTACACAAACTATGAATGTCTTCTGGTTCCGTTGCTAGCCAGCCGACTGCCGACTGCCGTCGTCGATGTCAATGCCTGATGTGCTGGTAATGTGATTAGTTGGTGTTAGTGTGTGTGCGTGTGCGTTAGTGTGTGAGTGTGTTGTGAGTATATTTTAATTTAATTATGTCGTCGTTCGCCCCGTTCTTTGGACTTCGAAAAAACGGCTCAAAGCAAAACGAGCGCAAAGCGAAGACACGCACCAATAAACAAAGGCAACAATAATAACAGAAAACCAGAAGGCAGCAGCAATGGTGGATGGGTGACGGGTGGCGGGCGGCTTATGGCGGTTTTTTAGCTTGCTCGACCGACGACAATATAACCAAAGTGTTACGCGCGAATGTCGAATGAATGACGAATGCAAAAGCAAGATGCTACTGCGAATGCAAATGCGAATGATGCGAAACGACGATGCAGAACGGCACCTGTCTGCCTCTGTCTGCTGGCTGCTGGCTGCTGCTGCTGCTGTCTCTGCTGCCTGCTATTTGATAACTGCTGCTGTTGACTACAAGAAATGCTGGCGATGGCTGGCAATCGAATGCAACTGCTGCCGCTGCCTGCTAAAAGCGACTGCTCGGCGTCTGTGCTGCATACGCCAGGGCGAGTCACGAGTGGAACGAGTGGAAGTGGAACAGCCCAGATGCCGTTTACTATTTTGAGTGCAACTTGCAGTTTTGAGTGTGACGGAACGGTTGGGAAACGGAGAAACAGCCCAAGTGCTGCACACCTGTTCCCCCCACACCACCTTTAGAAGGGTATGTGTGTGTGTGTCTGTGTAGTGTGGGTACATAAAACTGTATCGAACAAGAAAGCTAGACGAACATTTAATTGAGTTTAGGATACTTACCTACTCCCTACTTTGGGGACACACAATTCAATATTTGGCTCATTAATGTAAGGGTTGCTTCCTACTGCATATATATATATATATATATATATATACATACATACATACACACTTACACCTATTGAGCAATCGTTACGCTGAGATGATTGTTTTTTGGAAGAACTCATTCAAAATATATATATATATATATATATATACATATGTATATATATTCAACTGATTTTAATTGGAAAAATAGCTGAAGGCCACAATAGCCATGCTATAACCGCCCTCAAGCTCAATTGCTCACTTTCTAGCTGCCATTTTGCTGTATTTCATAATAATAATAATTGGAAATGATTTTCTATTCGCAGGCAAAGTTGGTCAATTTCAAATTCCCTGCAGACAAATTGGGCTATTTCTAAAATGCACGAACAAAGATGGCAGGTGGATAAAATATTAAATAAATTATTGTGATATCTATTGCGGAATGTAAAGGGCTGGAATCAGGATTCTCGCCTCTTAGAAAACACTATTCAATCTTCAATTATACATATACAAATCAATAATGTAAAAAGGTAAAAGATAGCATGACAAAAAGAAGAACTGTACTTCTTCATACTGTTCAAAAAACATCTGAATATCAGAATATTTCTAACAAATATATACAAACGTTGTTTTCGCGATATTTACACAACTGGATCAAATACTTCAATATATATCGGCGAAAGAAAAGACAGTTCTACAACAACAATATGTTTTTGATAGAGGCAAAATAAAACACTAGTAAACATGTACCAACAAAATGTTCTATATTATTGGCTTTGAAATTTGAAATCTAATTTTTAACATATACTTGACAAATTATACAAATGAATATGGCGTTGCTTGACCTCTCTCCAATCCAATCTTTTCTTGGAAATAATTCCAATGCAACACTGCAAATTGAAATCTGCTTTGACAAACGTGCCTATAGTCAACAAAAGTGAAAAAATTAAATATAACAACAACAAAATATGCTTGCCGCAACAACATTTGCTGAGAACAAAAAATACCTATATAATTTTAATTTGAGTGTATCAATATCTTAACATTTATTTAACATATCAAACTTATTTAAATATTTTTTAATTACGTGTCTTTCAAATTGTGTTTTCAATAATATTTATTACAATATTTAAATGTATATATGTACATATATACCAAAAACATTTTACTATTGTTGCAGGGTGAATCTGATTCATACACTCAGAGAAAAATCGCCCAAATATGTAGAAATTAGGCCTTTAGAATAAAGGTTTTACTAATTTGAAGACATTTTTTTTTATATCTATAAAATTATTTTTAAAAAAAACAGAACAATTTTCTATTTTTCAGGTACAATGTTTTCGCTGAGTGTATGAATGAATGTTCACATCTTTGGTTATAATTGCGTGGCTGTCTGGATTCAGCATCCTTTTCATTGTGTTGCTTTTTTTACTCACTCTCTCTCGTAAAATGTAATGATGCTGCTGGATGGATCCTGCTACTGCTTCACATGATTCTCTGCACACATAGGCAGAGGCATATGCATATTGTGGCAGGCACACATTGTGGCAGGAGCACAATAATAACGTTGTCCGCGCCGCAATATGGAACAGTAGGAACAGCAGGAGTTGCAACAGGAATTGGAGTCCTGGTGAAACGCACATTTTACATATGTGTGCGCGTGTGTGTGTGTTAGTATGTGTGCGTGTCTTGTGTCTTTGTGTAATCTATCCATGAAACTCGCTTCCGTTTGGCATTTAGTATGCTTTACGCATCGTTTGGTCGCGCAAATTGAGTTTCACTGTTGTTATTGGTGTCGTTGTTGTCTTTGTTATTGTTATTTTAAGTCGTAAAAAGTGTAGCGAAAATGTTGGTTGGATACGCCTTTGACATGGCCACACATAGTTTGTGGCTTTGGCTTTGATTGTGGCCTCAAGTCCAACCAAGCGCACTAAGTGCAGATGCTGCCTCTTTGCCTCAATTAAAAAGTTTCGACATTCTGTCGACTCGTCTGGCGATTTAATTAGCACAATCTAATCAATGAGTGGCCAAAATGATGAAATTGTCACAAAAGGACCTCTTGCACAGCTGTGCACAAAGTCATCCCAGAGAGAGGCCAAAGCACTCAAGTGCCGCTAAGTAGCTAATTATACCCTACATCTCTCAAATTGTCACAATGGCAATGAATGGTCAAATATGGCATCAGTGATCCCATAAATGAAGTGGCAGTTGCCAAGCCCAAGAGGAAGCCGTCTTCAAAGGAATCAAAGCTTTCATGGAATGTGATCCAGCCAGAAGTGGTTGTTTCAAAATCGCATCTGTGGAATAATTGGATGAATTGATTTTATGAAACCGGCGCATCTCCAATAAAGTGAAACCATTTAATAAATATATAATTGTATTATAAATAAATATTAAAATACTTACATATTATTCATGCTGATAGGGACTAAATAATAATTATAATAATTTATTTATCAGAATTATTGAATAAAGTTCACTTAAAATTATAACTAAAATATTTATTTTTAATTTGCATTATAAGTTATATCTTAAAGGGAAAGCTTAAGAACAATTCTTATGAATAAATAACGATTACTTTTACCGTTAAACTCAAGGTAGCACTACGTAAGCGAATACCGAAAAACGGATAACAAAAATATTTACAATTTTAAACTTTATGTACCAGAATTGGAATCGGTTTAACTCCCTGCGTAAGTAGAAATGTTAGCTCCGATAATTCGAGGGCTACCAAGTGGGAACGTCTCCTAGTCGAGCGGAAGCACTTATATATATGTACGGATACATGCTAACTGTGGAGACTGGCTGAGATACATTCAAATCCTATATACATATATACTCGTACATCGTACATGGCACGAGCGACGACTGCCACAGAATACAATTTATGCTTCCGCAGATGGGAATGGGTCGTCTAATGGGATTGCGGCTGTCATATTTGGAGCTCCACTGCTGCAATCTGTAAATGTGTGCCACATTGGGGTTGATGCAGCTAATGTCGCCCAACGGCAATTAATACAAACGTACAAGCATTTTCAGCTTATGGGAATGACTATTCGAATAAATAGTCAATAATGTAAACAAATTTAAAAGATGTAATGTAATGCAATTTTAGCGTTAAAAAAGGACTGAAGTGTTGGAATTTGTAAAATTAAAAAAACACTTCCTTTAAATTTACATTAATCAAAAACCAACTTAATACAATATTAATTCTTGCAAATCTATTAACAAAGTAAATTATTAATTAGCAACAACACCAACACAAAAAACTAAAACAACAGCATTGAAAATGAGATAATGAAAAAGACTAAATAAATTAATAAAATAAGATAGCAAAATAAATAGATTCTTTCCGTTTTCCGTCTTAGATTTTTTCAACTTGCTGGCCATATCGACAATCATTTTGAGATTGGAGTTTAATGTCCTGATCTGATTCAAAGTCGCCGAATCCAGCTGCTTGAGCACCTCGCGTTTCACCTCCGACATCTTCTGCGGTTGCAACTTCAGCACACCCACCTTGGTGGGTATCTGAACGTTGGCACAGCGATCTGGAAAACTGCAGCAGAGGAGATTAGATGGTATCAGCACTATGAATAAGCTTGTGGCAACAATTTTACACTCGATCTGAAGGATCTCATCCCAAGTGTCTTGGAATGAATCTAATCGTTTCTAGATGTTAGCATATGTGTCTCGGTCTAAAATGTATGCAATCATCTGTTCTTTCTTGTCAACTCTTATTGTAATTTAGTCAGTCCCTTCACTTATAGATATATATTCTCGATACTTATACGACTTACGTTTGTACTGCAAGTGGGCTGCCAGCTGTAGACAGAGCCACCTCGCCCGGCTTTGGCCAGCGCAGCAGGGCGATGGAGGGCAAGTTGGAGCGTGTGAGCACCGCTCTGTCCACGGATTGTATATGGGGGCGTGGCTGGTGGCTTGGTGGCATCTGTGACTGTGGCGTGTGCAGGCGTCCGGTGCGTGTGCTGACGGACTGGCTGCGAGGCTTGGGGGGATCAGGAGCTGCAAAGATAAACAGTTGGTAACCGCTAGTTAGGATTGACAAGACTTGTACCTGTCCACAGATAGTCCTCAAAGTGATCCAGCTCGAGCTTAAGGAAGTCGCTCCACTTCATCTGCAGCACGTGCTTCTTGGTGCGTGCGAGGATTAGCTGCATTTGATTGTTGACCTGTTGGATGCAGCTCTTGCCCAGCTCATCGACCTTCTCCAGTGCCGACTCCAGCTTCATTTCTGCCATGCGCAGCTGCTCCTTCCGCTCTGCATCCTTTCGGTTCAGCTGGCGTTTGCCCTTACCTATTTTAGTGCGTGGCATTCTTGAAATATACTGAAACAGTTTTAGTTAACTTATTCTTCGAATACTGACAAGTCTCGGGGCCTGCTGGGATTAGACACACATTTTTATTGAGTTAGTGAACTTTAATTTAAAAATACATTTTAAACAAATAAAAACTTGGAAACTAAATTTATCTTAAGCTAAATGATGTATATATATTATGCTTGTATATAGATAAGAAATATATATTTATATAGATGCAGATGAGGATTGCAAGCGATGGCTACTTCAAGCCGGCGATTTTGGCCGAGTTCATGATCATTTGCAAGTTCTCGTGCAGAGTCCTTATTTGGCTTAAGGTATCTGAATCCAAACTCTCGACGATATCCAACTTCACCTCGTCCAGCTTTTTGGGCCGCAGCGACAATACGCCATTGCGGATGGGAATATTGCAATTAGCAAATTTGTCTGGCATGCTGCAAAAATAGAAAATGTAAATTGAAGAGATCTTTATGAAGGATATGCATAACAATTGTCGCTCGTATATTGAAAGCTGCTGTTTTTCACAACTGATTTTATTTAATGCAAATCCTATTTGAATTTATTCTCATCTAGCTTTAAATGCGGATAATTCTTAATCGATGGTACTTCCTTTAATTGTTCCCTTTAAAAAAAAAAAAATAAACACAAGACTCATCTGAAATAACGATGTGTTAACGATTTCCCAGCAATGGATGGGCCTCATAGGAACGGATGGACGGATAGACCAATAATATAATATATATATATAATAGCGGTTGAGTTTCCTTCAGTTTTCGGTTTCTATTTTAAGAGTATCTAATCTTTATGTATAGTTTGTTCATGACCTTCAATTTTAAATGTGTTTTCAATTCCAATTATAATTGTGGAGCGAATTTGGACAAGTACTTACACCTGGGCTACGATGGGACTGCCATATTTGGAGAGAGCCACCTCGCCGGGCTTGGGCCAGCGCAGGAAAGCCATGGGCGGTGTGCTAGGAGACTCGGAGCGCTTCTTGAGCAGATTGCTGGGAGTGCGATCTGCGCTAAATGCTTTAGGACGTGCTGCCATCGGAGTTCGCATTTTGCTGCGTGAGTTGCGATTCGCATTTGAGGTGCTGCTGGCCACTCCTGTTGCTGTGCTGCTCGAATTCGGCAGCACCTTTGCAGCGCCGCAAGCCGAGCGACTGCGCCGATCGCGACGCGCACGTGCCGAATGCAGTGGTCCAGGTGTGCGCATTGCCTTCGCCGAGCGCATCGAACCCGCGTAGGCTGATATAAGGCCCCCGCTCAAGCAGCTGTCCTCTGTAAGGTAGCCTGAATGTAGTGTGACCAGATCCCAGCAAATGGTGTATGTGTTTGTGTGTTATGTGCGATGTATGTCAGTAGATGAGAATGTGGGGATTTTAAAGAGAAGCAGTAAAGCAGAGTTAGAGAACGCATCACCAAAGAGAAACTAAATAAATACAAACACCAAAGTCGGAAATAGCCGACTACTTAATGCTTTTTTAACATAACTGAGTTTAGGCTAATAAAAGCATCTTTAATTAAATGTCAGTGGCTTGAAAACTTAAGGCTGATCTTAATTCGAAATCAGCTGAGAATATGTGCGTTATTTAGAGTGAATATTAACACATATACACATGGAAGCACAAGCAAAGTTCTTTGTCCAACTTTAAAATGGTGGTGGACAGATATCCGACAGGCAGACGGACATTTACCAATATCAGTTTGCGTGCACATTCCAAATGAATGATGAGAATGGAAATTACCTTCATCATTGCGACTGTTGCTCGATGCTGTGAGTGCGGTGCTGCTCTTCATGTTGCAATTGCTGTTGCTGCCCCCGATGCCGATGGTTGTGTTGGCGCAGAGTGACTGCGATCCGAGGTACTGCGTCTGATCACTGGGCTTGAAGTCGACAAAGTGTTCCAGGTTGGGGAGCAGCTCGAGGAAGAGGGCCATTTTCATGTCGCGCAGCTCTGTTGGCAGTCGGGTGGTCAACGCCTGCAGCTGTATGTCGACCATCGCCTTGTAGCGACTCTCCACGTCGTCGATGTTCGTCAGCACGGAATCCATTTTAATTTCGAATGTGCGAATCTTTTCCTCGCGATTTGCAGCCTCACGATTGCGCTTCGAGTTCTTTGATATTTTTGTGCGTGGCATTTCTGCAACGTGCTTATTTACTGAACGGTTATATGTCAAAATTGCGTTTACTAAATATATTAGTCTGCGTTTTTCTTTGTTGCACAATGAGCAAGCGTCGATTTTGTCGATTTCCTTTTGAGTTTTTCCGCCGTTTCTCTGCTGCTGGCTTCGATAAAAAACATTGATGTGAGCGTTGCCACCCTGGTAAAGGTGATATATCGATACTTTTATTCGAGTACGAACAACTGCGATCGCAAGCGAAAAACTCCGTACCTAAATTATATGCTCTATATATGTATTTATACCCATTCACCCAATCGTGTTCTGGTAGCTGAAGCATGTATATTTTCAATCAACATCGGTATTTATACAACTTCTTTTTCCGCAGACTTTCAGAATATATCCCAGCTAGTTATTTCGCGCGCACAAACAAAACTCGAAAAGCTTCTCACATAATCCAAACAGGTTAGCAGTGTGTTAACAGTGTTAATTACTTTTTCGAGAGCTGTTTATAGAGCTTTATTCAGATACAGAGTTTTTTTTTGCCTCGAACGTAGTGATTAGATCTGCGTACTAGCCTTTGAGCACCGAATCATCTGCGTACTAGCCTTTGAGCACCGAATCTACTCGAATAAAAGTATCGATATATCACCTTTACCAGGGTGGCAACGCTCACATCAATGTTTTTTATCGAAGCCAGCAGCAGAGAAACGGCGGAAAAACTCAAAAGGAAATCGACAAAATCGACGCTTGCTCATTGTGCAACAAAGAAAAACGCAGACTAATATATTTAGTAAACGCAATTTTGACATATAACCGTTCAGTAAATAAGCACGTTGCAGAAATGCCACGCACAAAAATATCAAAGAACTCGAAGCGCAATCGTGAGGCTGCAAATCGCGAGGAAAAGATTCGCACATTCGAAATTAAAATGGATTCCGTGCTGACGAACATCGACGACGTGGAGAGTCGCTACAAGGCGATGGTCGACATACAGCTGCAGGCGTTGACCACCCGACTGCCAACAGAGCTGCGCGACATGAAAATGGCCCTCTTCCTCGAGCTGCTCCCCAACCTGGAACACTTTGTCGACTTCAAGCCCAGTGATCAGACGCAGTACCTCGGATCGCAGTCACTCTGCGCCAACACAACCATCGGCATCGGGGGCAGCAACAGCAATTGCAACATGAAGAGCAGCACCGCGCTCACAGCATCGAGCAACAGTCGCAATGATGAAGGTAATTTCCATTCTCATCATTCATTTGAAATGTGCACGCAAACTGATATTGGTAAATGTCCGTCTGCCTGTCGGATATCTGTGCACCACCATTTTAAAGTTGGACAAAGAACTTTGCTTGTGCTTCCATGTGTATATGTGTTAATATTCACTCTAAATAACGCACATATTCTCAGCTGATTTCGAATTAAGATCAGCCTTAAGTTTTCAAGCCACTGACATTTAATTAAAGATGCTTTTATTAGCCTAAACTCAGTTATGTTAAAAAAGCATTAAGTAGTCGGCTATTTCCGACTTTGGTGTTTGTATTTATTTAGTTTCTCTTTGGTGATGCGTTCTCTAACTCTGCTTTACTGCTTCTCTTTAAAATCCCCACATTCTCATCTACTGACATACATCGCCCATAACACACAAACACATACACCATTTGCTGGGATCTGGTCACACTACATTCAGGCTACCTTACAGAGGACAGCTGCTTGAGCGGGGGCCTTATATCAGCCTACGCGGGTTCGATGCGCTCGGCGAAGGCAATGCGCACACCTGGACCACTGCATTCGGCACGTGCGCGTCGCGATCGGCGCAGTCGCTCGGCTTGCGGCGCTGCAAAGGTGCTGCCGAATTCGAGCAGCACAGCAACAGGAGTGGCCAGCAGCACCTCAAATGCGAATCGCAACTCACGCAGCAAAATGCGAACTCCGATGGCAGCACGTCCTAAAGCATTTAGCGCAGATCGCACTCCCAGCAATCTGCTCAAGAAGCGCTCCGAGTCTCCTAGCACACCGCCCATGGCTTTCCTGCGCTGGCCCAAGCCCGGCGAGGTGGCTCTCTCCAAATATGGCAGTCCCATCGTAGCCCAGGTGTAAGTACTTGTCCAAATTCGCTCCACAATTATAATTGGAATTGAAAACACATTTAAAATTGAAGGTCATGAACAAACTATACATAAAGATTAGATACTCTTAAAATAGAAACCGAAAACTGAAGGAAACTCAACCGCTATTATATATATATATTATATTATTGGTCTATCCGTCCATCCGTTCCTATGAGGCCCATCCATTGCTGGGAAATCGTTAACACATCGTTATTTCAGATGAGTCTTGTGTTTATTTTTTTTTTTTTAAAGGGAACAATTAAAGGAAGTACCATCGATTAAGAATTATCCGCATTTAAAGCTAGATGAGAATAAATTCAAATAGGATTTGCATTAAATAAAATCAGTTGTGAAAAACAGCAGCTTTCAATATACGAGCGACAATTGTTATGCATATCCTTCATAAAGATCTCTTCAATTTACATTTTCTATTTTTGCAGCATGCCAGACAAATTTGCTAATTGCAATATTCCCATCCGCAATGGCGTATTGTCGCTGCGGCCCAAAAAGCTGGACGAGGTGAAGTTGGATATCGTCGAGAGTTTGGATTCAGATACCTTAAGCCAAATAAGGACTCTGCACGAGAACTTGCAAATGATCATGAACTCGGCCAAAATCGCCGGCTTGAAGTAGCCATCGCTTGCAATCCTCATCTGCATCTATATAAATATATATTTCTTATCTATATACAAGCATAATATATATACATCATTTAGCTTAAGATAAATTTAGTTTCCAAGTTTTTATTTGTTTAAAATGTATTTTTAAATTAAAGTTCACTAACTCAATAAAAATGTGTGTCTAATCCCAGCAGGCCCCGAGACTTGTCAGTATTCGAAGAATAAGTTAACTAAAACTGTTTCAGTATATTTCAAGAATGCCACGCACTAAAATAGGTAAGGGCAAACGCCAGCTGAACCGAAAGGATGCAGAGCGGAAGGAGCAGCTGCGCATGGCAGAAATGAAGCTGGAGTCGGCACTGGAGAAGGTCGATGAGCTGGGCAAGAGCTGCATCCAACAGGTCAACAATCAAATGCAGCTAATCCTCGCACGCACCAAGAAGCACGTGCTGCAGATGAAGTGGAGCGACTTCCTTAAGCTCGAGCTGGATCACTTTGAGGACTATCTGTGGACAGGTACAAGTCTTGTCAATCCTAACTAGCGGTTACCAACTGTTTATCTTTGCAGCTCCTGATCCCCCCAAGCCTCGCAGCCAGTCCGTCAGCACACGCACCGGACGCCTGCACACGCCACAGTCACAGATGCCACCAAGCCACCAGCCACGCCCCCATATACAATCCGTGGACAGAGCGGTGCTCACACGCTCCAACTTGCCCTCCATCGCCCTGCTGCGCTGGCCAAAGCCGGGCGAGGTGGCTCTGTCTACAGCTGGCAGCCCACTTGCAGTACAAACGTAAGTCGTATAAGTATCGAGAATATATATCTATAAGTGAAGGGACTGACTAAATTACAATAAGTTGACAAGAAAGAACAGATGATTGCATACATTTTAGACCGAGACACATATGCTAACATCTAGAAACGATTAGATTCATTCCAAGACACTTGGGATGAGATCCTTCAGATCGAGTGTAAAATTGTTGCCACAAGCTTATTCATAGTGCTGATCCCATCTAATCTCCTCTGCTGCAGTTTTCCAGATCGCTGTGCCAACGTTCAGATACCCACCAAGTTGGGTGTGTTGAAGTTGCAACCGCAGAAGATGTCGGAGGTGAAACGCGAGGTGCTCAAGCAGCTGGATTCGGCGACTTTGAATCAGATCAGAACATTAAACTCCAATCTCAAAATGATTGTCGATATGGCCAGCAAGTTGAAAAAAATCTAAGACGGAAAACGGAAAGAATCTATTTTTTTTTTTGTTATCTTATTTTATTAATTTATTTAGTCTTTTTCATTATCTCATTTTCAATGCTGTTGTTTTAGTTTTTTGTGTTGCTGTTGTTGTTACTGTTGTGTGTTCTTGCATTTCATTGTATATTTAATTTATAATTAATTAATAATTCAATTATTATTATTAATAGATTTGCAAGTACAAACATAAAAATAGCGCACATTATATTAAGTGTGTTTTGTTTAATGTAAATTCAATTGAAGAGTGTTTTTTGAATTTTACAAATTCCAACTTTCCGGTTCTTGTTTTTACACCAAAATTACATTTACACATGTACATCGTATAATATATAATTTACTTTAAAAAATTAGTCATTTCATTAATTACTTATGCACGTTGTTTGGTTTCTCATAACAAATATTTGTAATTTCTTGAATTTAGTTTAATTGTTCTCTCTTGCAACATTGTGTGATGTGAATCTTTATATAATATGCAACTGTGTGTGTGAGTGTGTGTCTGTTTGTGTGTGTGTGTGTGTGTGTGTTGTAAGTAAGAGAGGGTGTGTCACACATACAATACATAGCAAAAAGGTACATAGACTTACGTAAATAATGTCTGAATTATCATTTCGTAGTAATATTATGTTTGTAGCCAGAGACGAAGACAACATATAAACAGTGACAGTGACAGTGAATGAAGAGTGACAACAACACAATATAACATTTAGTTTTCTTATTAACATTTATGTGGCTTGCATTTAGGTTTATTTATCTTTAAGGATATCCTAAGAACATCTAATTTTATACATTTAATTGAAACGCGTTTCTCAAATTATTCCTTAAAATGTAATTATGCTGTGAACAAAATGCGTCCTTTATTAATAATTTTTGATTAGGTTTTCAACGCTATATCAATTTTAAAAAAATAAAAATAAAATCAAGAACTGATAATAAAGGGAAAACAGGAAACAATATTGTATAAATTTGTATGCTAGATGTATGTTAGACGAAAAACGTGAATACTTAGAAAATATATTTGCATATGTAATGATTTGAACTGAAGTTAGCCCGAAATAAAACTAGACTTTATTCCCATGTACGTATGTATGTATGTATCTATCCCATTTCCCATGTCTAACGCTTAACTGGCGAAACTAACCTATCGTAAATCAGTTAACTAGGCGTTCCCCGAACGCGTCTAACTACGCTAAGTCCATTTTTTTCAACCCAACCTCGACAAGTACTACGAATTTATTTTGGTTTCATTTCATTTTGGTTATCTGGTTTGCTTTGCTTTTCTTTTCTTTTTATTTGTTTTTTGTTTCTTTTCTTTTTTGTCGGTCATCCGTTCACTTGTTTTGTTCTTTTTAACACAGCCAATCAACAATACATCGTCCCAGCTTTTCCGATACATCATTTCATCCATGCAAAATCCATGTGTATACATATATGTACAGAAGCAGAAACAATATACATATGAATTTGTTCAATTTAGATGCCATAGTTTTTGTCGTCATTGAATGTCAATTCTTTTCTAAGTTTACCTGTGTGTGTTGGTGTGTTTGTGTGTGTTGGTGTGTTTGTGTGTGTTGGTGTGTTTGTGTGTGTTGATGTGTGTTTGTGTGTTTGAATATTAATTTAATCATTTGTAAGCCTTTGTGTATAAATTTCTAATCTCTGTATTGAAAGTATTTATGGATATTATGCATTTGTTGTGATTTTTTATACAAAATTGTGCTATTCTTTTACTATATTGTTTATAACTATTTGTTTAGGCTGTTGTTTTAGAATTCGTTATAATTTCTTTAAATGCTAATTAATATATATATTTCATCTTTATTTTGTTTGTATTAGTTCCTTTGGGCACTACTTATTACGGTTCAGGGCTTCTTTGTAATTAGTAAATAGTATTTGTTTTTTTTTTGTTTTTTTTTTTTTGTATTCAATTCTTGTGTTTGTAATATTTATTTTATTTTTTAACAATTTGTGGTTGTTTGTTGTGTAGGCATATGCACGGGTACAGGGCGTTGCATTTTGTTTTGTTATTTTTCATGTTATTCATGTTTGTTACGGTCTTATGTTGTTATTTTTTATTCTTCTTTTCTTTTGTTTTTTTTTAATTTGGTACAAATTTTATGGTACTAGGTTGCATAAAAAGTATTACGAGTATGTACAGCAAAAATATATGTATATATATATATATGTGTGTATATGTGGAAACTAAATGGATTTATTAAAAACTTGTATGCATACATACATTAAATATTTAGAACTTATCTATAGATGTGCTTGTAACTTATTTAAATATATTTATCAAAATCGAAACTGCATTGTTAAATTTGTTTATCTTTTATTTTTCTGTATAATTCGTAGCTAGCTTTAGTGTTGTAATGAATTGATGAAATTAATTCTTATGAATATGAAAGTTTTTTTTTTTTTTTATTAATTTTTTTTGTAAATATTTATTTGTTAAATATATATATATATATATATATATATATATATATATGCATGTATAACTATTTATTAATTTAATATATATAATTTTGTATGCTTATAAATTAATTAATTTCATTAAATGCTTAAATTCATTAATGCACTTTATATGTACTTCTTGTGTTGCTGTGTGTGTGAAATTTGCTATAATCGTCTGCCAAGTCACTTAACTATATATGTTTATATATATATATATATATTTGCAAAATCTATATGTATATACTGGCTAATCTTTAAATATCTTGCATCATTCAAAACTATTCTAAATGCAGTATACTTGTGTATATTCATTTTGTTGTTGTTATTCTGGTTGAGGTTTTATTCAGTATAAATAAAGTCTATGTGAGAACCAAGGGAAACGCTGAAACTTGGCTTTTGACAATATCTGAATGAACTGGCAAAATTACCCCCCCTGCAGAAAGCAATGCGATTAATCATCAGTTCTACATAGATAGGCATTTAATCGTCGGTGTGCCGAAGATAATGGTTGACTTCATTTTTTTAATTTAATTGCATTAAATGGTAGCCTCTTACAAAAAAAAAAAAAACGAAATTTAACTAGTTGTGTCTATAAATGTAATCACTTAAGTTACTTATTGAATCAATGTTGTATGTATGTGAAACTTGCAACTAGCATAGAAATATATATATATATATGTATACGTATGTACAAATACATAAATATATATGCGTATTGTTAATATTATAACTTTGTGTGGTAACTAGTATTTATTTATGTTTTGTTTTTATATAAGTGTTTATATACCATATAAATTTGTATTTTTATTATAGGTTTTTTTGAACTTAACGAGAGGTATTTCTATTTTCCCAAGTGTTAATATCGCCATTTGTTTACACTTTGATTTTATATTTTATATAATCTTTTTTTGTATTATTTATCGTTGTCATTGTTTTCTCAGCATCATAATTTGTTAATGTTCATATATAGAAGGAGGAGTAATGAAAAAACTGTTAAAGAATAAATTTATTTTTGTATATATTGTATATAAATTTTTATTTACCTTTTTAAACATATTTAATAAAATTAAAAAATTATATTTAATATATATATATATAAACATATACATCTACATATATGTATATATATGTATATGTGTATATATCATAATATTTGTATAGCATTTTTAAAATTATATTTATAACGATTGAACCCAACTACAGATTACAGATGCGTGAACAAAATCAAAAATCAATAATTAAAATAATTACACAATAAATGGAGGAGAAACATATCGAAAATTTCTCACTGAAGTTAAAGTTGAAAAAATTGTGGTATGCTACATAAAAATCGGTATATAATAGAAATTTTGTATATTTAAGATATAACTTGTGTTAAAAATTAGTTTAAACAAAAACCTGTAAAATAGCCTTCACATTGAATTGCAACGCCGACTTTTGTGCAGTGCGCCGAGCTTTTCTTTCTGCTTGTTAAAAATTACAAATTAATTAATTACGTTTAAAGCATTAACTAAATTATGAATTACAATTTCGTAAATAATAATAATAATAAAATATGTTTAAAGTATGTAATAGTGAAAAATATATGTACAATTACAGTTGAAGAGTTAATGCAGCTCAATAGTTAAATAGCATAACAAATATACATACATACATACATACTAATTTAAGCAAATTGATTTTGTTGATTGCTGTTTTTTGTTGTTGTTGTTGAAATTGAATTAGTATGCCGAATAGTTGGGGAATTGCTTAAAATTATATAGGTGTATGTATATGGGGGGGATAGAAACGTAAACGTTTGGAAATAGATTGATGTCCGAGGGACACGCTCTACAGCAACAAATATATATGCAACATTAGTATATTACAAAATTTAACAAATTATCACACTGAAAAAAATTCAACACTAATTTTAAATATGTATACATATATTTAGTGTATATGTGTGTGTGTTATATATGCTTACATAGTTCGATCAAATTGTATACGTTTTTTGTTAATTATTTTCATAAATCGCAACGCTAATGCCGATATATTATTTAAAGCCTAGCAAACTGCTGCTGATCTCTCTCTCTCTCTTTTCATTCCTTTCATTTATTTTTTATCATTTATTTTTTGTCGAACTATAGTTTTATACATATATCTTTCATAAACAACAGCTTGAAACGTTGCGTCAGCCGCATTATATACATAAATATACACATATATGCATGTATATCACATCTATATATGTGTGTGTATGTATATATATATATATGTATATATGTATATATATATATATAGCATCTTAGCCTAAGCTTTTGTTTAAACGTAATAAATAATTTTTTTTTGGGTTTTTGTGTTTTTTTTGTATAATTTGTTTTTTTTTTAGCAGCTTTTCAAAATATTTAACAACAGCGTTTCTGTTATTTTAAAATGTTCTTTTTTTGTTGTTATTTTTTAGACGAGGTTCCCACATTTTATGCATTACAATTAATATTTGCTAGCTTTAATAATAAATATATTTATGTATATATGTATATATATATATATATATATATATATATATATATATTATAACGTTTTGGCTTATTGTAGAGTGCTGCTAATTTTATTTAAATTTAACATGTACATTTTACACATTTCTAGAGGTTCGATCGCTTTTTCAAAACATTTGTTTTTTCTGTATTCTTTTTTTGTTTTTTGTTTATAAAAATGCTGCGACATCCATCATCATTTCTAAATGGAAAACATTCTGAGAGCCTTATAAATGCGTTTGAATAACATCAATTTGTTGTTGTTGTTGTTTAGCAGATGCTGTCCTTGAATTGTAGGTGTTTCTTTTGCTTAGCCGCCGCCTTAGGGTCACCTTGTGGCGCTGCTCGTAAAGAAGTCCGCTAAGGCGAAAAAGAGACTTGATTTGATTTGTTTTGTGGCTGTTGAATGCATTTTCAGTGGCAATAAATACTTACGCGTCTCGAAGCTGAAGCCCAGCGTTGGATCTGGCGGTGTGTTGAGCATTGGATTGCCAGCGCTGCCACTGCCAGTGGGCGTGGCATTGCCGCCCATGGAATTTGTACTATTGCCGCTGCCACCAATCATTGGTCCCTGCTGCAGCGGACTCTGCGGCGTCTGACCGCGCTGTGCCACGCCTACGCCCACACCGCCACCAGTAGCAGCGGCAGCCGCCTGCTGAGCACGCACGCTGACCACCGCTCGCAGCTCCTGTTTGACAAAGTCCGAATTGGCATTGCCAACGCCACCGCCGCCGCCAGCGTTGCCAGCTGCAAGAATTGAAGAATTGAATGCGCTTGGTGAGTGTCTTTACTAATTATTTGGATTGGCAATACTCAGTTTGACCCACAACAAAAAATGATTTTTAGTCACAATTATGGTTGTTTTTTGTTTGTTTTTTGTTTTTTGTTTAACTTGCTAGACAGATAACATAAATAAATACACAACAGACAACAGAATACAACATAAGCATAAATATAATATACATGGAACACAAGTATGTACTTATTAAATATATAAATTATTATTATATATGACATAAGTTGGGCTCGGCTTTTGGGGGCGGGGTAATGGGTAAATAAGGTAGATATTAAGGCATGTAAAAACATATACATAATAATAATAATAAATAGAAATATTAAATAAATATGAAATATTCTGATTTCCGGAGTTTTTTGTGAGTGCTTTGAAAGGCAAAGTTTATTTGACTTATGATTTAAATACTTAAATTGAATGGATGTAGAGATATATGGATGATATTGAAGGTATCTATATATCCATCAACTCGTAATTTCCTTTTGTTTTTCATAATTTGATTCAAAGCACTTACAAATTGAGTTCTCACAATGAAGAAATAAGAAATAAAAATTAAATAAAACATATACATTTTCCCAAATATCATAAATAATAGTAAAAATACGTATTTTCTTCGTCTCGTTTCGGAAGGGGTCTCTGCTATACATATGGGTCTAAAGACTTTACATGGGTTAATACAGAGGGGTGCAGCGGCGCCTAAAATCTAACCGTTCTAATACTTAGGTGTGTGTACAAATAGACCTAGGTTATATACAAGAACATATATATATATATATATTTATAGTATACAATTATACAAAACTTGCAAATGTGGTTAGGCAATAGATGTATGTATGTATGTATGTGTGTGTGTGTGTGAGTGTGTGTTTGTTTGTGTGTGAGTTTTAAAGGGGTCCCATGGATGTTGTTTAGTTTATATGTACAAAATATTTACTTAAATATTTATATGCATTTGTATGTATGTATGTACATAATGTGATTAGCTCGAATAATGGTTTATATACATCATATGTATTATGTATATGGGAATGACATGTGATTACAGCGAGCGCGTGAGCGAGCAGATAAAGGTATAGATACAGAGAGAGAGAGATAGTTTGAGAGAGAGAGAGAGAGTTCAAGTGTGAGCACATGGCTTACCGGTCTGCGCTCGACCATAGAAATCATTCGCCTGCTGCGATTGACCGTAAGCATAGCCAGCGCTATTGACACCGCCGCCGCCACCGCCGCCCAGCCCAATGATGCCATTGCCACCGCCGCTGCCCATGCCACCCACGCCCATCATGGCCGGATGCGGGGGCATGCTCATGCCGTTCATCAGCTGTTGTTGTTGCTGCTGCTGCTGCTGCTGGTGTTGATGTTGGTGTTGCTGTTGTTGTTGCTGTTGCTGACTAGCGGCGGCAGCTGCATTATCATTGTGGTTGTTGTTGTTATTGTTGCCGCTGTTGTTGTTGTTGTTGTTGCCAGGCGACAAACCGAAACGCGTTGAGCCTGTTTCGGTTAAGCGTTTGATTTGTTTGGCTTTGGTTAAAAACTAGTCAAATATTAACAATGTGTGTATGTGTGTGTGTGTGTGTGTGTTTGCGCAACGGTGTTGGTATGTGTGTGCGTGTGTGTGTCGGGTGTGTGAAGCGGTTCATGTATCTCTATTTAAAACTAGTAATTGTTCAAGTAAGCATCGATCATTTTCATTTCTAATTGCAGCTTTTAATGTGCGTAAATTAATTTTCGAAAATTTGCCCATTTTTATTGATTTTTTAGATATTTAAATTCAACTTTTCTGTGTATTCAAATACTGCAAGTTGCTCCGCACATTAGAAGCCAAAATTATAATAAAAATGTCTTTAAATTATATTAAATTGACTTGTTAACAATTTTGCATTTCAATTTATTTCGAAATTCAAATGTGTGCTAGTTTTTTTTCTTGTCCTTGTTCCTGCATCGGCACTAGTCTTCAACCGGAACTAGTTTTGAAATGTTCACATTTAAGTACAACTTATTTGGTTTGGTTGGAATTCAGCCACGCTTGAACTAGTTCAGCGTAGTTCCAATTAATTTCCATTTTTTGGTTTTCACAATTTTTGGTTCACAATTGATGCGCAACTAGTTCTACAGGAATTACAATTAAATTGGAAAATGTTCTTTATGTACATATACATATATACATATATATAACTAAATCTATATATATGCCTGGATATATTTATGATGGTCAATTTCAAATGTTTCAATTCAAAATTACTATATGAACTAGTTTCGCACGAGTTTGGAACTATTTTCAGACATGTTGGGCAAATAATTCGAAATCATAAACTGATCATTTGTGGTTGCACAGTTTTAAATTAGATCAACTTGTATTTGAAATCAGCTCCACTTATTAACATATGTGTACTTAATTTTAGTTTGCGTATTTTCTTTTCAATATTTGTCTAAGAAAATCTAAAACATTTGCGGCAGATGGAGAAACTAATCAAATGCATAATTTTGGCAATGGTTTCCTGTTTGGGGATCGGGTCGGTTAAGAACTAAAGATGCTGCCTGATTGGCAGATGGCGGCTATTTGCAGGACACGCTTCTCGCGCGGCACAACTCACCTGGCAAATGTTGCGTCGCCTGCGGAACGCTGATCTGGCGCTGGAGTCGCTGCAGCTGCTGCTGCTGGAAGGCATTGACTGGCGCACCGCCTCCGTATGGCGATTGTGGGCCACCGCCGAAGCCGACGCCAAGGCCAACTGGTCCGCTGCTGCCGTCGGGCGTGCTGGGGCCGCTGCCACCCTGTGCCTGGAAGGAGTTCTGACGCTGCACAGGTCCAACGGCACCGGGTGAGTTGAGGCCGCGTCGCTGCTGCTGCTGTTGTTGCTGCTGTTGTTGCTGCTGCTGTTGTTGCTGCTGCTGTTGCTGTTGATATTGGCGCGCATTGAAGTTGTTCTGGACGAGATTGTGGTAGAAGATTAATGAGTGTGCCTTATTGATAATCAATCTTTGGTACTCACCTGCAGCTGTGCAATGAGCAAGGGATTATTGTGCTGCTGCAGTGAGCGACTGGCATTGCCAGCTGGCAACGGACCACCCGGTCCGCCACCAACAGCACCAGCGACACCAGCAACACCACCGGCTGCCCCACCAGCCACTGTGGTCCACTGCTGCGGACTGCTCTGCATTCCCGGCGATTGCATTCCCGAGCCACCACTGCCAAACGGTGTGTTGGAGCGTCCACCATCGCCAGCCTGCTGCTGCTGCTGTTGCAGATACGCCAGCTGTTGCTGCTGTGCATTCGGCTGCTGCTGCTGCGGAGACAGCCGTTGCGCATTTTGAGCAAACTGCGAACCATAGCCTGATCATTGAGTGAGAGATTATTATTATTGGATTCTTACTGGGCTCACAGCAGATATTTACCTTGATTTGGCTGCGGACTGTAGGGTGCACTGCGTCCAGGACTGAGCTGCTGCTGCATCAGCGTCTGCGCAAAATTGGGACTCAGCTGTGCATCCGCCGGCAGATTGGTCCTGGAGAGCGACACATTCGGCGCCACTGTTGTGTTCAGCAGCGAGCCAATATTATTAATGCCCGTATTTATGCCAGCTGTAAGAGAAAGCAGCGCAATCAATTGTTATTAAATTTAACAAGATTCAGGAAGACAGAGTTTACTCAGATCATCTTTAGTTTGGTTTCACGAGATCTATAGGAATAGGACTCTAGCTAACTTATGCAACTCAAACAAAAGATCTACACTTTCTCAAATAGCTGTCGCAGATCTCTACACGAGCTGGCTACCTGGAATGGGCACCTGGTATGGGTCAGGCAAGCCACGAATTCCTCTCTCGTTCAGCAGACAGATGATGTGGACAAGTGCCCATTAGCACTGCCAAGCTTCTAGGGAGAGCGATCTTCGAATAGCTGGCAGCTTGGCAGAGTCAAATCAAGTTTGGAACTAACGAGGAAATAGCTGAAAAATAGCTGAAATTGAACTGATTTTGGATTATGAATCCATCAAATATTGTGGCACAACTGACATCTACAGAGCATTAACAGCTTAATATGAAATGAATTGGAGCACCAGGAATAAAGGGATGCTAGAGATGATGAAATCCATTTTCCTTTATCTAAATGACTATCGCTATCAAATGCTTGATTATACAAATATATATGTATATATAAAGAAAAATGTTTGGTGCAGTGGTCGCAACTATAAGCAGCCATACAACCAGATTGTCTGTCCAATCTATGGAATGGAAACCGGTCCTCAAATCTGAGGTAGCTCTAAAACTAAAGGACTAACGACAGATCTACCATTCCATAACAGCCCTAACCTAACCCAAAATAAGTAATAAGTTTAGCTATTCATTCATTTAGTCATTCATTCATCTATTCATTCATTGATTCATTCATTGATTCGTTCATTCGCACTCACTTGCATTCTCTGGTACGAGCAACTGTTGCTTTTGCTGCTGTTGCAGCAGCCGCTCTTTTTGCTGTTGCTGCTGCTGACGCATGTTGCGCATTTGCTGATTGGGTAGCACAACGCAGCCTCCGGGCGTGGCTACAGCGTTCATGGGGCCACGCCCACGCGCCTGATAAATGGGCGGTGGCCGTTGAAAGCGGCCGGCCTCCATTAAATGTTCCTGTTGCCGTTGCTGCTGGCGTATCAGATGTTGTTGCTGCTGCTGCTGATGCTGTTGTTGCTGCTGCTGCTGCTGCTGCTGTTGATGTTGCTGCTGCAGTCCCAGTATTCCTGGATATGCAGGCGGCTGCAAATGTTGCTGACGTTGTTGCTGTCGTTGCTGCTGTTGTAGCTGCTGCTGCTGCTGCTGTGCTAGCAACTGTTGATGCTGCTGCTGTGACATGATCAATTGCGGATTCATAGCGTGCATCACGCCAAAGGTGGCCGTTTCCACATCGAGCATCAGCGACTTCTGTATATCGCTGATGGCCGAAGCCTCTGAGGGTGCCGCATTCCCAATGGGCGTATCATCCGGATAATAATCCATGAAGCTGTCCAGCAGCTTGGACAGCTCCGGATCGGGCGCACCAGCCGACGTTGATGTTGAGGCCGCTATGGTTTGATTTGAGGTAGTTGCTGTTGTCGCCAGTTGCTGTTGCTGGTAAGCCAGCTGCTGCTGCTGCTGCTGGCTGAGGTAGATTTCGTTTTGCTGTACCGTTGACTGCTGCTGCTGCAGCTGTTGGTGTTGCTGCTGCTGCTGCTGTTGATGTTGCTGCTGCTGCAATTGTTGCTGCTGCTGCTGCTGCTGCAATTGTTGCTGCTGCTTGCGCGCCCGACTGTTGGCTGCTGCTGTTGCCACCGTCGCTGCTTTGGGTCCGCTTTGGCTGGCGGCACTTATGAGATTGCCCGGCACCGACAGAGAGCTGCTCACGTTGTTCACCGTGGAGCTGTTGATGTCCGGCAGTGTTTTAACCTGGAGCGGCTGCTCCGGATTTGGTGCTTTGGGCAGCTTGATGGGATTCTGCAGCAGCTTCGCCAGCATCTTGTTCTCTGAGCAGAGCTTGCTGGGCTTATCCTCCGAACGCTTAACGGCAATGTCCACGTCCGGCTCGTTGAGCGAACGCTTGCGACTCATTGCCGGATCACTTTGTATTTTGAGCATACGCTTGAGATCCTCGTTGCTCATGTTGGCACCGCTGCCAGCGCCACCACCGCCACCACCACTGCCGCCGCCAAGCATGCCATGCCCGTGGCCATCGTCCTTCTGCAGCTGACGCATCAGTTCGCTCTGCCGCACATTGTTCAGCAGTCCTGGTCCGCCCGTGCCGCTGCCCGCACCCGTGCCGCCCGCACCGCTGCCATCATCATCTTCGCTCTTCTCGTTCAGCAGCTGCAATTGTTGCCAGCAATTATTATCTATATATATATATCTAATATTTCTCTCTAAGCCCAATACAACCCGACTCCCAACTTACCTTGAGCAGCATCGGATTCTGGGAGTTGCCCGCCTTTTGCAGCAGCGCTGCATTTGCTCCACTGCGTCCAACTAGTGGTCCGAACAGTCCCATCTGACCCGGCTGGCCGCCCGTTTTGAAGCTGCCCGCCGGTCCGACACCGGATCCCACATTGAGCTTCTCATCCTCGTTGCACTCTTGCTTGAAGTACTGCATCACATGAAATAAAATCAAAATAAAAACTTTTAAAAGAATTCTACGTTACATCACAAATCTTACCTTTTCTTCATCACCCATACCGCCGGCCTGCGATTTGGTAAGTAGATGACGCAGTCGCTCCGACGATTCCTGCAGTGGTGGCGTCTGTTGCTGTTGCTGCTGCTGTTGTTGCTGCTGTTGCTGGGAGGTGAGCAGCAAACCACCGACGCCATTTGGCAGACCAACGCCGATTAGTGCAGAGTTGTTGTTACTGCTGCTGTTGCTGTTGTTGGTCGTCTGCTGCTGCTGTTGCTCCTTATCCGGTTTGCTGTCCGCCGGATCGTAGGAGTGAAAATTGAAACCGTAGCTGCTGCTGCCGCCGGCACCGGCGCTGGCATTCGATTGCGGCGAGGGCAAACTGGCCGCCGAATGCGAGGATAGCTGATAGGGTGTTGCTGGCGAGGCGCACACAGCCGGACTGAAGCCATGCCCCGAGGGCGGACGTGGCGTACTCACCGGCGTCGCAACCGATGCCCGTGAATTGGGCCGCGAATCTGTCCAGGCGCCAACGCCACCGCTGGGATCCATGTCGAACGAGGAATGTGCGATATCAAACTCGAAGGCATCGCTGCCATAAAACGAATGCTCCCCGGGCGCAGGCGATGCAGTGAATGCATTCACCAGCGTTGCCGCCGACGACGCATTGCCGCCTGATGTGGCACTGTTGCCCAGACGCTGCTGCATGCCGCTGCCATTGAGGATGGCCGAGCTCATCAAAGGTCCGCCGACATTTGTTGCTTGTGTGTTGCTGCCGCCTCCGCTGTTGTTGTTGTTGCTGCCGTTGTTGTTGTTGCTATTGTTGCTGCTGCTGTTGTTGTTGCTGCTGTTGCTGTTGTGCGGACCGCCGCCGACAAGACCGCCAAGCAGATGTGTGGGCAGCATTGCGGCGGCAGAGGATGTGGAGGAGGATGTGGAAGTGTGGCCCAGTGCCTCCATGGAGAGCGTATTGACCAGCGTGCTGGCCAAATGGGCGCCCGGCGACATGGCGCACATCTGACTCATGCCGAGGCTCAAGCCGGCGGTGGCGCCACCACTGCCCGCACCCGTATTGTTGCTATTCATATCGTTCTCGGAGTTGAGCAGCGTCTGCACGGACATTATGAAATCACTCTCGCCGGGCGTCTGATTGAGGAACAGTCTCGATGTGGCCTTCACATGGACATAGACATCGGGTGCGCCGAGCCGTAAGCGAAATGGACGTGATATAACACTGGAGATGGAGCCACCGCCCGATCCCGGATTGCCACCCGGATTACTGGCATTTGTCGAGCTGCCTGGTGAATGAACAACCGCCGAGTCCTGAATGTCGCGCATATGCGATTTGAGCGTGGATAGATCATGCGGATGGCATAGATCCTGCCAGAGGCGACCCACCCACGTCTGCAGATGCTGCTTGAACGGATCACGCAGCGAGTTCGCATCCAGGCTGAGTATTTTCCCATGCACATCCAACTTGAAGGTCATCTGCTCGATCGGCTGCTGATGCACATGCTGCTGTATATTGATCTCCAGCGGCGACTCATCCTCCGGCCGTGTGATCAGACACAGCACCGAGCTGCTCGCATCCGCGTCGTCTGCAAGAGTTAACATTTAAGATTTGTAATAATCGTCAATAAAATAATCAAACCTATGAGCATTCTTTATTTTTGGTTGTTTTCCAGAATTTCCTGAACAGATATTTAATTTTCTGATCTTTAGTTTACTTTTTTAAACTGACAACCTCTATAATAATGTTCAAAATATTTCAAGTTAAGTTTCCTTTCGCTTCAATGCATGCCACAAATATTATAGTTTCAAGTAAACAAGCTAATGCTTTTGGCATACAGTTTAGTTTTCTCTAGATTAATATTGCTGGAAAAATATATTGATTTTTTGATCTCTTTGAATTCTATGTTGAATGTTCTATTTTGTATATACGCGATTAATTATTGTAAAGGGTATTTAACAACGATCTTTAAATTTAAAAATCAACCGCATAAGCTCGCTTATATTTTGCGATAAACACGTCAATCAATCAATCACTGTGGATCTTAACTTGTCTTTAGAAGTTTCCAAAATTAGCTGAAAGTTGGAAGAATTCGTGGACTCACCCTTCACTGGCGCCGCTATCAACACGACCTCTTCATACTTGTCCTGGTGTCCGGACTGCCTGAGCGGCTTTTGGTCCATGGCATCGCCGCAGTTGGAGGATGAGGATGAGGAGGACGAGGAGGTTTGTGTCGCTGGTCGCGTATCCTTGACTAGCATGCGCACCTTGGTGGAAATGCTGCGCTTCGATTTACTTGCAACGATGCCACTGCCACCTCCTCCAGGGCCTGGGCCTGCTCCATTGCCCGCACTGGAGCTGGAATTGGAGCTGGCTGATTGCTGCGAGGCATTGCCATTGTTTAGCTCATCGAGATCGCCCCAGACGCCGCCATGCGCTGAATTGGTGCCACCTCCACTTCCTCCACCTCCGCTGTTGTTGCTGTTGCTGCTGCTGCTACTGTACATGTTGTTTATGATCGGCTCCAGTTTGGCGTGATCCCCCGCATAGAGGTACATGTAGAGCGGCTGATGAAAGAGCTCGTGCTTCTCATAGCCGATCAGTTCGCGTATGTTCTGCGTGCAGGACTCAATGATGCCGTTCGCGTTCACCTGCAGCAGGACCCAACCCACCGAGCTGATATAATGTTCGAGTGCCTCGAAATAAGCTGATATTTCCGGCACTTGACCGTTCAGAAGCGATGGCTCTGGCAATGGTGGCTCCGTTGATGAGACTTCACCCTGTTGCACAGGGTGTATCGAGCAGTTGTCTGTCGCACAACGGGTGCACCGGGTTGAGGTTGCTTGTGGTTTGTGGCTATTATTATTATTATTGTTGTTATTATTGTTATTATTATTATTATTGTTATTATTATTATTATTATTATTATTGTTGTTGTTGGTCGTTGTTGTGGAGTTGTTGTTGTTATTGGTAGATGTTGAGGATATATCACGGCTTTGGCCTTTGTCACAAATATCACGATACTGTAAATATAAAATACAAATTAAGGAAAATAATTAATGATATGTTTATGCGATTGTTATTTTATATATTTGAAAAAGAATTTATTAATTTATTTGTATGTTATATTTCTTAAAATATTAATAGATCAACAAGGTTACGATGAATTTCACCTTTCCTTGCGCATTAAAGCTTTGAAACTTTTGTCTTCACTCAAGACGATTTTCGAACTCATTTATTTCCGGTCATGGTATATTTCAAATTAAATTCTTAATACACAAATGTAACTCAATCTATGTATGCATGTATGTACATACATATGTATATTCAAATAGGGGTATGCAGGCATTTTGCAATGCGGAAGTGTTCTCTGTATGCACAAATGTTGTTCTCATTTATGTACAATAACAAATAAAACAAAAGAAATATAAAAAACGAAAAAGACCAGACCAGAGCAACAACAACACAAAGCTCTCCAGCTCCACTCATAATAATTACTATAGCTCACATTCGTGATCGACAACCGTTTGCCGTTTTTTGTTTTTTGCAAAGCTTTTGGCTGGCCGACTCACCGACTCAGCGAGAAAAGAGAGAGTAAAGCTCGCGCTGCTCATCATCATGTGTTGGCGTTTCGCTCATTGCTGTGTTTACACAATGAAGTGCAATAAACCGCATTTCATCTCATTTCATCTCAGTTCTACACTGATATGTGTGAATGTATATTATATTTTTACTTCAGCACGCAAATTTTTCGCGCGCGTTTGAGCTTTGAGTCATTGACACAACCAAAATATACACAAACGCGCTCACACACACACATTTACACAGGCACACACAAAACGCAGCGAAAAGCACTCCAATGAAAGCACAACAAACATACTACAAACATAGTTTTTTTTAATTTAAATATTATTTTGTGTTTTGAAAAGTTTTAAGACGTAGTTGAGACACACATACAAATTGCACAAATTTTCACAACAACATTGTCAAGGTCAATCAACTTGAGGGCGCGTGTTGTCAGCATGTCAATGGCTTTTCTATCGTTCACAGTTATTTTTCTTTCTTGCTGTTTTTGTTGTTTATTTTTTGGTTTTTGTGTATTTATGCATTTGCGTGTTATTCGAAAGTGCTTAGAATAACTCACTGTAAAAATTATGGCCAAAATAAACAGAAAAATAAAATCACAGAAGCGTTGCGCACACTCAGCACTGTCACAAAGTTGCCGAAATACTAAACACACATTTTTTGATGCAATTGTATTATTGTATTAAAAAACAAAAAAAAAAAAAAAACAGAAACCCGAAAACACGACGAAAAATGCGAATACAACAACAACAAAGAATGCCCAAGCTAACGAAGCGTTGCTCTCTCTTTCTGGCACTCTCGCGCTGCGCTCAACTCAACTCTCTCCTGTTGCTCTCCTGCGGCCGTTTGTTTACCGGCTCACGTGTGATACGCGTACATGTACATGTGTGCATAGTTGACTGTGTGCTTTCTGTTATCACCCATTGGCTTTGCACCTTGTGTGAGAGGGCGTCGTTGCTGCCGTTGCTACTGCTACGAATTATAACAACAACAACAGCAAAAATATGAAATTGCAAAGTGCGACGTCATCGCCAAAAAGCGAACGCAGTTCGTTGATCTGCCAAATGCAATTGGGAGAGGACAGAGCGAGCTTTTACTTCTTTTTCTTGCTTGGAAAGAAGCTCTCATCATATTTACACACACACACATACAAATGCGCCAGCCAACCCGGAAAAGTTGCTTAAGCAGCGGACACAAAACAATTTATTTTTTTTTTTGGGGTGAAGGCACTCCGAAAATATCAGTCAAATGATAAAATGAACAATAACATGAAGCAGAGCATGCAATGCCGAATATGTATGTCTAAAACGTGTCTGCTCTTTTTGTTCTTTAAATATATATAAATGTATATAGCTTCAATTTATCGCTTCAGCATCAGGTAATGTGCGAATTGTGTGAGGAGAGAGCTTTGTAGAGCGCAGATGCAAAACCTTGCAGCAGACACTTAAAAAAAGAATCATAACACTGAAATAGATCCAATCCAAAAAAAAAAGGGTAAGTATCTGTGTCTGGAAAAAACAATGCGAGCTTGCGTTCAAAATAAAGTTAGGGGTGGTCGCAACGCTTGCGATCAGATATTAATGAACAGACTTGGGATTTATCATAATAATACATACAAATTGGGCCAATGAACATCTCTGCTTGATCTACAGATCTTAGATTTCAATTTAAAACGTTTTTTTATTTGTTTTTATTAATATTTTCGAACTTTGGATTGTTTCTAGCAATTTCTTAATAGGAAAAAACATTTTATAGACAAAATTTTCTCGCTCAGTGACAATAGTGCCGTGACTTGTGTGACTAACCAGCAAAGCGCTGGCATTTCACAACAAATGTAGGTATGTACATAAATACATATACACATACACACATACATACATATACACATAGATGAGTTATAAGCCGCAATTAAGCTGAGCATAACAACGAAATGACACATTAAACTATTGTCAAGTTTAGAGCCGATATTTTAAACTCTTTGAAATGTTTTGGCTATGACCAATTGGCAAAATGAAGCTGAAAATTACCACTAGTTTTGAAATTAACAACTGCTTAACAAATTTAATAAGAAATTTTAACAAAATATATATATTGGTGAAACTTTGGGAACAGTAGAAGAATACTACTGGAAATCGAGAGGCACCAAACTTGAAAGGAAGTTTTCTGATGAATCTCATGTAAGGATCGGCTAGCAAATTTCCTAGTTCAAAAGATGGAAGCTGGATTGGTGACATCCCTCACTGAAGATTGGCTAAGAATGTTAGCTTTTAATTTACTAGTAGCAGAGTATTCCGTAGTCGGTTACATGCAGCAGCAGCAACATTCTCACTTCTTTAATGGCATATATTTTTAATTGGACTTTAAGTTATTGCCATTAGACTACTGGATTTCATTATAATACATAGTTTTATATTATTTTCTGCTAATTTTAATAAAAGTCATGCGTCAAATAGCAATTTGTCATAGTCTGTGCCATAGCTGCATTGAATTAGTGGCATCCCTTTGGTAATAAAATGAAAATTAGTGCTGGGCAGCGGCCGCTTCCTCATTAGCCATAAATCAACGCAAGATAATTCAATAAATTGTCCTTTTAATTTTTGTGTACAGAACACCCCTAATATATTCCTAATAGAGCTGCGCTAACCCAACTTAATTGCATTAACTCGCCGAATAGTTAAATAAAATTATGAAATGTTTGTTGTTGTTGTGTTTTATGGTATTTTCCTTTTCTTTTTTTTTTTTGTTGTTTCTTTTTGAATTCCTGGGTTTTTTGTTTATGTTGTGGGCTTTTGTGTGCTGTCGTTGCCGCATTTAATTTAATTTTGTTTTTGAAGTTCGGCAAAGCGTGGCGCTTACAATTTGCATAATAAAGTGCTTAGGCTACCTGAAACCAATAAAAGAAATACTCAAAACACAAATTAAACAAATCAAACAAAAAACAAGGCAACTTAATAAAACATGACTAGAATTCAACTCTCTGTGTGTCGCTGCCGCCGCCGCCGCCGCTATTTGGAAACATAAATAAATTTATGTAAATTAAATACAAATATTAATTAAATTCTTGCAGGCCAAATTACATCATTCAGTCAAAACCAAACAATCTGCTAGGGTGTCCTCCTCCTCCTCCTCCTCCTCTTGTCTTCTTCAGGCTTAATGTTGGCTCATTGCGAATCATTTTAATCTGGTTTTTCGGTACGCTGCCAATTTATAAAATAATTGCTTTTTAATTGAGGCGCCATGGTATAGAACAACTGCTTGGAAATTACATTGGGGATTTGTCTCTCCTAATTGATCAATTGGATATTCCACACAGATCTCCACACAGTTCCCCCACAGAGTATCCCAATTTGTATCAAAACTTTGCTTATTAGTTTTCTTTGATATGCCGTTTTGCCATTTAAATAAATGTAAGTAATTTGTTTTGGTTTGTTTTTTGTTGTTTCTTGGTTTGACTTACCGTTCGAACCACTTGATTTAATATTGCCGCCTTATCCGGTTTCGTTGATGTCATATCTCCACGTTTATTGAGCTGCAGAAACTCCGAGAGCTGCTCAATATAATTGTTTTCCATTTCCCGTCGTCGTTTCTCATTGTTGCACTTGTTTATCTGTGATTGGGGCTGCAAAATTGCAAAATTGTACAACATGATTCATAAATGCGGAAAGTTACTGGAAAAAAACCATTTAAATGCATATTGGAAAAAAGATCTTTGAACTGTCGTTCCGAGAACAGTACTTGTGATATCTATTTAGCGACTGCTTATATAATTACAATTGGTTTTTAAATAACAAATTCAAATAAAATGTAAAACTTCAACTATTTTTTTCGAGTATAATTTTCCAACTTGGCAAAAAGATGCGGTGCAGAATTATTCCAAAACTATTTGCTAAATTCTAATTTGCGCCTATCTCATTTTCAATATTTTGTAGATATAAATGTATAGATATTGAACAAATATTGAAAAATTTACAAAAAAAAGTGTTTTTAAATTCAAAAAATATTTCTGAACTATACAAAATATTTCTAAAAAATAGTTATGCACATAGTTGTTTAGAAGAAATCATTTCCGAAATGCAGAAAATAGAAATCGAAATTTGCTTTCTTTACTGCTATTTTGGAGTTTAGCTCAGTTGGAAATTAAAATTAAATTCGTTAAATATTTTCAAATTAAATAAAAAGCAAACTGGAAATTGGACACATTTTTGGTAGATTTTAAAAAATTATTCACTAAAATCAACAAAATAAATATACTGATAATTTCCTTCCGTTCAGGAATATGTACTTTGCTGATTATTAGTGATTATCTTGTCTACATTATCTAAATGGCTTACCAAATTGATTTTCGTATCCGTTTTGCGGCGAATCTTGCGCGCCGACGTCGCTGAGTTGGCTGGAATCGGCGATGCCACCGCATTCATGGCGGGCGATCGCTGCAGCGCCGCTGCAATACGTGCCGTTGCGGAGTTAATCTGCTGCTGCTGATGCAGCGGCTGTTGCTGTTGCTGCTGCTGATGTTGTTGCTGCTGCTGCTGCTGCTGCTGATGATGATGTTGTTGTTGTTGTTGTTGTTGCTGTTGCTGGTAGAGAAGCTGTTGCTGCTGTTGCTGTTGCTGCAGGGTTAGCAAATTGCTTGCAGCTGCTGCTGCTGCTGCTGCGGCGGCGGCAGCGGCGGCGGCGGCAACTGCTGCTGGCGACGGCGAGGATAGGGGCAGGGGCAGGGGCGAAGGTGAGGCGGTGTTACAGCTGCTAACACCAGCGCCAGCACCAACAGCGCCTCCTCCGCTCGCTGCCGTCGCGCGCTGCAGCGGCGTGCTGGGCGCCAATCCGTGTTGCAATTGGGCCACCGGTGCCGGGACGGGGCCCGGACCAGTTACCACGCTACCGCCAGTGGCTGGGATTGTAACGGCTGCGGTCGCAGCGGCCGGCGATGAGCGCGGATTGCAAACTGAGTGGTTGTTGTTGTTGTTGTTGTTGCTGTTGTTGCTGCTGTTGTTGTAGCTGTTGATGTTGATGTTGCTGTTGTGCTTGTTGCTTGCGGCAGCTGCTGCACCGTGTGTTGTTGCTGTACCTGAGGCCCAACGATCTGGTAAGTCACCTGGGCTAAGCCTGCAATAGAGTAGCAAATCAAATTACATTCGAAATTAGTGGAAAGTTTTCTCTTCTCATTAAATTTGCGCAAAAGTTGCCACTTTGACATTGGCCCCAAACACGCCTCAAACCAAATGCAAAAGAGGCCTCGTTCCGACTCGATTAAAGTCGCTTCGTACTGCCCCATTCATTAGCATTTTCGATTCAGTTGCTGTCCGGAAGTATTTAACTTACAAAATGCTCATTAAATTGGCTGACTATCATATGCATAAATTAATCCAATTAGTGCATATTGAGAACCGATCAACAAAACAACAATCAAAATATAATATTTTGATTCATGCTTTGGCTTAGCATTTTTACATACTTATAATGTAAATAAAACAAGATAAATATATTTCATTTCAAATATAAAATAAATAAAAAAAATAATTGCTAAAACTTTGACAGAGCCAACAAAAATCGCTTTATTCCTTCAGTAGTCAAAATAAAATATTTGTGACAATTTTTCGCATATTCCACTTGCAAATTTGTGGCAAATTTTTCAAGTGGTCCCTTAGTCAATAGAATACAAACAAAATGCCGCACAAAATAAACAATTAATCACGTAACCAAATACATGCAAAAACAAAATGTATAAAAACTTGTAAAAACCAACAAACAAATCAAAAACAACTAGAAAAATGTGTATAACCACCCGAAAACCATGGACCCAGTTGGGGTTTCGGGGGAAAAAAGGTGTCGCTTCTGCCTCTCTGCAAGAACAAAGCACCGAGGCAGCATCCAGCTAAACTGACAACATTAATTTGACTCACGTTGTGGCTGCTGCCGCTGGGAATGGTCAGGGGTAAGCGTGTGCTGGTGGTCAGCGCACAGCAGGGGTTGCAACATAATGTTGGTATGATTTTGCTTTTGGTAAAATGAGCGAAATCTGAGATTGATGCAACATAATTGCTAAGGTGCCCAAATATATTCGCAATATTAAATATAATTTGATATATATATTCTGTAAGAGCGCCGAAATACTCAAGTTAAATAAATATAGAAGAATGCTGCAGTCGGGAGAGCTACCCTTAACCCAACTGTACATACATACATATTATTCAAAAAGTCGGCTGTTTCCTATCCAATCTTTATGCATTTGATCGATAATATGTCAATTAATATTGAGGCTTTAATTGCTATCGCAAATCGATATATATATCGATATTTGGCACACGAGAGGAGTTGTGGATAAAATAAAATAAATTTAAGGTTTACACGAAATTATATTCCACATTTGAGTTCTCTGCTTAACGTGGCTAAATCGATTCAGCTTTACTTAATGGGATTGGACATGCTTCATTTTGCTTGTTGCATACTTTGGCATAGCTCAAATATATCTTTTTCGCTAATACTATATACATTTCAGGTGTAATTACAGGTGAATCAGATGTGGTCAAGAAAGAATATACACATACATAAATGCATACATATAAATATATATATGTGCACATACTTAAGTGTATGTCAAATGTTTGTTTGCGAATCTCTTTGCGATTCTCCGATTCTCCCAATTGGCTTCTCTTGGTAACGCTATAAATATCGCCAACGATTGATAAGTTGTGAAATAATATTTGTATATAAATAAATACATACATATATATGTATGTAGGTGTAGGTGTATTCGGCATGGCAAAGTGCAAATAATGATAAGCACAACGACAACAGTTGAGACAGCAACTGCATTAATTGTAATTTAATTAATTAACGCCGCGCTTTATATGCGCTGGCTTCTTTAATTAAGACTGTCAATCATACGCCCCGTGTACTGTGCTCAACATCATTATCATCAACATCATCATTATCAGCCTCATAGCTAGCTGGCACATTAATGTGTCACCCTGTCAAAGCGAGCAGAAAAAGAAGCAAAAAAAAGAGAAGCCACAAAGCGCTAAAGAATCTGCACAATTATTGCGTCTGTCAAGGGAAACATCCGGTTGCCAACGGGTTTGCGACGGGGTGTTGCCAAGGGGGTTGGCGAGAGCTGTACTGTGTTGCCGGTACGTCACTCATTTTCACAATATATATATATATACATATATACATATATATATATATATATTTTTTTTTTTTTGTTTTGGCCAGCTGCCCATTACCTCTTTTTCTTCTTCAGTTTCAGACTCAATTCGAGCTGACTTTTTACACCCAGTTAAGGTAGAGAGTATATTGGTTTTCTACCACTGCACATAGTCTGTGAGTTTACTTGTTATCGATAACCATGTCTGGATCAGACTTATCGATAACACGTCAATATACCTTTCACGACAAGCTGGAAGAGTATAATTTAATCAACATAATTCAGCAATTTCCATTATGAATTTTAGAATAGAAAAATTCTTTAATTTCACGTTGAAAGTATACTTTAAAACTTTAGTTATTTTCCCACGGAAAGCTATATCACGAATATAGTTTCTTGAATATATTTGTACAGGGTACCTTTTGGCACATCACTGTTAAATGCTGTGCATAACCTATTCCCGCTATTTGGGCTTACTTTATTCTGATTACATCGCTGACTCGGAGCGACCAGTGGCCGTAATTATTTGGACTGCATTCGCATTCGTAGTCGCAATCTCTTTGGGACTCTGGCGAGGCCTTCATTATGTATATATCATGTAATTACAAAAAAAAAAAAAGTAAGTCGCAAAGTTTGCCGCTGGACAGCAGCCCTAGTTACAAGGTGGTCCCAGACAGACTTGCAAAGTTTCAGTTATTTTTGTTGGCAATGGAGTTGAGCGCGAAAAAATGTTTATACTCAATTATTCTGGCTATAAAAATAATAACAAAACTGCACTACAAAAACAACAAAGTGTTTAAAAAACTTTTTGTCTATATGCCACATCATTTTCTAAACGTAAGCTCAATCAAAATTGGCGGACTATTGTCCACTCAGTCTTGATTCAAATGAAAAGCTGCGCTCAATTCAAGATTAAATTTAATAATGATTCTAAAAGGTCAGCAAGCATTTCCTACTCAAACACCTAAGCTTGCTCTTAAAACAAATTGATACAAATAAATATAATGATTATGATGATGATGTTGATGATGATGATGATGAGGTGGTTGTTTGCTATCTGTAAACATTGCAGTCCACATCAAATTACTCATACGCACTATGTGACAGAAGGCAACCATTTGTCTTCCCCCTCTTTCCACTTGCGCTGCTTTGAGGTAAAGCTTAAAAATGTTATGTGTGTGTTTTTATTTGGCGATTTAAATTTGGTCTACGTGATGTGTGACTTGTAGACAGAGTCCCAGCTGGGACGGAACTCGGCAGCTCGCTGGGAATCTCCAATGGAATGCCACACGACAGATTTCGCAATGACGTAAATTATGCTGAGATTGTTGAAATTTTGCCTGACTGTGAGCATAAAAATCTGAGTTTTGCACGTGAGCTTGGGCATGAGTCTTACTACATTTCATTTTATTTTTAGGCAATTAAATATGATTGATTTAAGCAATTGGCAAGCAAAAAAAGAAAAAAAAAACAAACATTGCTTAAAGCTCAGCTAGAGCAATGAATTATTTAACCCATTAAAAACACTTTAAAATCACACTTTTAATGTTTAGTTTTGTTGGAAATAATATAAACAACTACAAAATGAAATAAACTTACTTGGTGTACTCAAAAGCCTTTTTCTTTATCGGAACTTATCGGAACTTAAAACAATGAGTAATTTTTTTTCTCTTTATAAATCGACATGCCTCAAATGCAGTAAATTTCAGACTGATATGCTAAGGCCACTAAAAATGTACAGAGTACTAAGAAAGCGCAAAAATTTAATTTTTCGTTATCTCTACTTTACGCATTTTTGAATTATGAAAGTATTGTTTCTACAGCTAGTTGAATATGATTAATTGTGTTGTGCCGAAATAAGTACAGTGGCCAGGAGTGGGTTAAGCCAGAAGCGCACTTAATACTAAACACATAAGTCACTGAAATTTTAGAATGGCAACACTGATCCAATTTGATGAATGTGTGTTTACTGCTAATGATGGGACGAATTCGGACAACAACCAATTTCACCAACGCACACAAGCAAACAAGTTGTCGATGCTGCCAGTCCCAATTAATTGCATACGAGTGAGAGTAACACAGCACAACAACAACAACAACAACAACCATTTCAAACAATTGCACGCATCTGGCAATGACAACAGCGGGCGATGCAAACGATGACAAGCACAATGAAAATGTAATACAAAATGCAACAGAAACGAAAACAGAAACACAAGAGAGAAAGAGAAAGAGAAAGAGCGAGAGAAAGAGAGAGAGAGAGACAGAGGGAGAGGGAGAACAACAGCAATGCAGCAACAACTGTAATGACCACAATGTCAACATGTTGGCAAAGTGACGCAACGCGACAATGTGACTGACAAACAACAGCAGCGACAATATCCAGAACAAGCGCGACAACAATAACAACCAACAGCAAGAAGGAGCACGACACACACACAAACACTAACTGTACAATACCCAAGCTTTTGCTGTAATGCAATTTCAACTGTCGTCTGTTGTTATTATAACGGTTAAAGGTTACGCGTAAATAAGGCGAGAACAAATCATAATAATCTCAAAATAAACGATTCCATTTAAGACATAAATGTTTCAAAATAGTAAGAAGAAAAAAAGTTAATAGGGAAATAATATATCAAAGTTAATATATTAATCATAATCATGCTCAAAATTGATTTCTACACCTAATTGCTACAACCCAGAGAAGATTAAATAAATAATATTAAATAAAAACCGGTTTTATTGACTGGACTTTGTGGACCGAATCTTGCCGTTTTCGTAACACTAGTAAATAATATTTTGAATACAGCTACTATGAATTGCTGTCAAGTAAACAACTCAAACTGCCAGCTCATATTTTGATCGCCTTCTAACGGATTTTCGAGCAGTGAATGAATCACTTTCACAGCCGATGTTTTTCAAAAGCTTGTTGCATGAAGAACTGGCTCATTGTTTGATTTATTTTCAGTTTTATAAATATCCTTGACATGCAGAAATTCAAGTGTTGACTCACATTGTGAAAAGAACGGGCGGGGCGGGGCGGGGTTAGTTGCGAAATAAGACCCGTTTTATTGATAACGGTCTTTTTTTTATGGTCGGCACTCGTTGTTAACGTGTGCAAATGGCTGACTAAGCCCAGTGGGTGGGTTATTGCCAAAAGAAAAAGTAGCATAAGAACTCTAATAGGTAATAGCAACATGATAATCATGGTGAATGAATTGTAATGTTGATTGTGCTCTTAACCTCCACGACAAATCATTTCGCACATAACTCAGTTGTTGTGCGATTTTTCGAGTGCTTTTTAGCTGTCTGCCACTTTAGCTGACTGACAGACAGACAGACAGACTGACTGACTGACATTCATAAACAAGCACAAACATGTGCAAGGCACTTGTCTGGCACCTAACTAAAAAAAAAAATAAAAAGGAGAGTTAGCTAAGCCGCGTCTCTCTCTCTCTCTTTCTCTCTCTCTGTCTCTCTCTGTGTTTTTGCAGCTGTCTCAGCTCATTTGCTCAGCTGTTTTTGCTTTAAGCCTGCATTTGAGCAACTAATTGTCTGAATATAAAACATATGCCTCAACGCTTCACAGCACGCTCAGTCTGCCTCTCTCTCTCTCTCTCTCTCTCTCTCTCTCTCTGTGTGTGGCACGCTCAATCATTGCTACAAATCATAAAGTGGGTCATGGATGAAAGAAAAAGCGCTTTATAAAGTGGGTCATGAATTTTGTTTCACTCACGTTCAAGTGTATTTCGATTGCCGCTTGTTGTTCTTGTTATTGTTATTGTTATTGTTATTGTTGTTGATTGCTGATTTTGTTGTTTGTTGTCTTTTAAATATATTTTTGCAAAAAAAAGCATAAAATATATTTTTGTATGATTCTGCCGCATGATTCAAATTTGCGTGTGACTTTTTCTTTTTTGGCATTAGTTTTGGGGGCTGAGTTGGATTTTATTTTTGTATTTCTTGTTTCATGTTTCACTTCTACTTTTTAACAAATAATTGACTTAAATTTAGTTTAATTATTGCAAATTGTATTTTGTTTATCACAATTTAATATTTATAGCTTTGCTGAGCCCGAGTCATGAATCAGTTGCAATTAAGCGGCTCAATTAATTGACAATAATTTATGCTTCACATAATTTTGCACTTATTATGTGCGTATTGTCGTTTTAATTGCTGCAATTCGAAAGGTGGCACGGGGTGGTGCAAATGGGGCATGTACGGTTACTGCTTCACTTTCACTGACTAATTGCCAGGCCATGCGTTGACAGTTTTCACTTTTCATTTAGCGCAACAACAAAAAAAAATAAATAAAAATAAATGAAACCAAAAATACACAATTGGAAAATATCAACAAATGGCAAGCATTTCGCCCAGAGGCGAACTAATTAGTGCGAAACAAGTGCGGCGAGTGCATGACTAGCAAATACCCTGTAACAAGCATTGAGCCTAAGATCTTAAGTTGGTGCTTGTCGATTTTTGATATGGACTTTAAGCAATTGACAAATAAAAAACCATTATAAAACATTCCAAAGATCTTGAGATCTTGAAGGAGTGTGGCTAGATCGACTCAGCTGCAGATCCAGACTATAAATATATAATATAATAGCAATGGGGAATTACGGACTTGGACCTAGCTAAACTTGATGTAGTCAGAAGCGAACTCAACCGATATTGTGACAATGAGAAAGAATCCTCAAATCCTTAGCCAGGAAAAGAAGGAAATTGTAGTGCCCCGACAGGAATGTTCGCATTTGTGCAGTAATTAAGGTTGGAAAAAAAAAACTATCCGCTCAGTAAGGGGCGCAATGGATCTAATAGATGGCAGTGCATGAATCGCCCCAATAATCATAACCTAATCCCTTTGTAGTTGCTTTCAAGCTTACTTAATAGCTTTTAGGATGTTCACGTAACACTCATGAACCTTATGCAGATTAGATTAGATGAGATTAGATAACATTAACGATTTAATATTCGATTTAAGCATGAATCGCACGCAAAATATGTTTGGGTACTCAATGTTAAATCCATAATCCATAATCCATAATCACTCTTCAAGCAGGCCATACAGGGTATATGAACAAGATCTCTAATTCCCAGCAACAAGGTACAACATTGTCGTAGACAAACAGGGTCGTTCTCTTTCCGGCATTCGAGTGTCGCTCTCAGACTCAGTCTCAGTCTTAGTCTCTATCGCTCAGTTTCGCTATATCATTTATATATATATAAATTATATATATATATATATATATATATATATATTTATGTATGTGTGTGTATGTAGACATGTACTGAAATAGTTTGACATTGTATAACCGGCCCCAGAAATCCAACTGCACTTTGCCTAGTTGTTGTTGTTGTTGTTGTAGCTGTTGTTGTTGTAGCTGTTGTTGTTGTTGGTTGTTTGTTTGTTGTTGCCGTCTAAGTAGTTGCAGTCGTCGTCGTCGTCGTCATCGTCATCGTCGCTATAGCGAAATAATGTCAGTGGGTCAGAGTCGATTTAGAATTTTGCAGCGGTTTATTGTTGTTGTTGTTGCTTGCTTGCTTGCTGCTTGCTTCAGCTAAGGTTAGATGCGAGCGAGAAACAGCTGTTTTGCTAAGGTGCTGCACATAATACGGTCACACTGTGCTAACTGCTAGCTGCTAGCTACAAAACTAGGCTAAGGCTAATTGGCCAGGCGAGGCGAGGCGAGGCGAGGCGACGCGAGGCGAGCTAAACAAAAAAAGAACAAGCGAAATTTGAGCGTAGCAACAAAATTTGCAATTTTTATTGTTATTGTTTATTTTGCAAGGGGCGTGGCTCATTTGCATTGTTGCACGTGCTGGTTAGCATATACATCTGTATAAATATGTATACAACATTTAAGCAGCGTCTAGAAATGTTGTACAAATGTTTTCAATTCTTCAGTTTTTTGTCGAACATTGCTTAACAATTTTCAACAATTCAATTTAAATATTTTGTTTCTCATTCTCGACGCGTTGTTTTGTTCAATGAAAACGCACTGCAACAATTTAATTTGTGAGTAAATAAAATTTATAAGCTAACCTTCAAATTTGTTGTTTTTGTTTTTTGTTGTTGTTGTTGTTGCTTCTGTTGCTGTTGTTATTTTGCATTTTGCATTTTGTTTACAAGCCATAAAGGTGACGACGACGTCTGAGTAAAATGTGCAAAATTTATATACATATATTTTAGATATTTCACAGATTATGCGTGCTTTTCAATTTTCTTGCTTATCGATGGAGATTTCTGTTGCATTACTCACCTGCAAAGAGAGACAGAGAGAGAGAGAGAGAGAGAGAGAGAGCGAGCGCGCAACAGAAAAATGATGATTAACACAACTGCAGCTAAATTGAAAATCTCAATTGGTACTTATATGGGGAGTACAGGTAAACCTCTTAAGAAGACCTAACTTCAATATAATTTGCAGCGAACTTCTCAAAGACCATAAAATATATATATAAAATGACAGACTTATTCTAGGCAAAAATTTAGATAGTTTTCCAACTACTAAGCAATGAAAAAACAAATTAGATTGATTACTTTGCAAAGTACAATAATAATAATACAAATACATTTAAAATTTAATACAAAAATAGAATATTAAAAATTAAATAATAAATATGAGTTTCACAGAGTTTTCACAGAGTTTTCACTGAGTTTTCGTATCTCGAACATTCAACATTTGTGGAGTATGTTGCCAATATTAGAGTATTTCATGCTATTTGCTATGATTTGATCAAATTTTGGATGCATTATATAAAGCATAGAAAGCATGACAAACAGCTGATAGTTCAGAAAGGTAAGCTCCTATTTCAAAAAATATATCCATTATCTAATTTAATTTATTATAATAAATAAAATAAAGTTCGAAATGAATTCCTTATTGATTTTTCTTAATTTGTTGCTTATTTTTTGGTTTGGTTTACAGAAAAGTTGTAAGAAATGTTGGGCATAATGGAATGCGCCAATTGAATGATGCCAGAAGCAATTCTAATCCATGAACAACTCGATTCTAATCAATATCGATGATGGTGTTTGCTCTGGGCCACTTTAGCCTAACTGTTAGCTGGATGTGCTCATATTGCCATTGCTGATGTTGGATATTGTGTTGCAAGCTAAGCCGCCACGGTGTGTGCCACACACTGTGTGTGTGTCTCGCTCTACTAGACCATTTTGTTAGGTTAGGCTCAGTGCGGTGCGATGCGGTGCGGTTCGGTTCAGTTCAGTTCGGTTCGGTTTGGTTTGGTTCGGGGCTTTGTTCTGTCTGTGATTTTTCTACCGGATTACAATTGTTTACACACACGACTGCACATTGTCACAGTTTTCACAGTTTGTGCCACGGCGGTTGCAATTGTAGTCGGCCCCCGACCCTCTCCATCCTTTGCCTGACACATCCTTTTAAGCCTGGCACACACACACACACACGCACACACACACACTCACACACATACAGTGTGTAATTGTGCGACTTCATGTTGGCTGCCTGCAGTTTTTTGTTTGCTCAAAGTATAAGTTTACAACAAGCGCTTTGCATACACACACACACATACAGCTGCATGTGTGTGTGTGTGTGTGTGTGTGTGGCTGCCACTTTGTCTAACATTTCACTTTATATTCCACCCTCCGCCCCCCAAACCTCCATTGCGACTCTGACCAAACCCAATTGCCCAGCATTTTGTATGCTTTTCACTTTACATTTGCCAGTCACAATTTTCTTCTTCTTCTTTTTTGCTCCCTCGGCACCGTTGTATTTTTCACCGAGTTTTTCCAATTTTCCGCTCATGTGGCTTCCTGCTCAGCATTGTCAGTGGCTCGTTGAGGGAATTTTCACGCTATCAGTTGAGCATTTGTTTTACTGGTTTTTGAACAGTTGTTCGACTGGAATCTACATCAGCTGCACTGGAGACTGGACACTGGACACTGGACACTGGACACTGGACAATTCAATGGTTATATTATAAAAATATATATTGAGAAAAAGAGAAGAAAAAAAAACTATTTCGATACTGTGCAAATAGAAATTGTTTCATCAGCGATTGGTTGACACACATAACTCAGAATAACCTTAACCTTAATAAACAAACATATATAAAATACAACAAAAAAAAAAAACATTTAATAATGAAAAGAAAAAGAAATGAGATAATTACAGCATTTTCATTGTAAATCTCGCGTGAATTCATTTTATGCTCCGTTGGGATTTAGTTAAGACAAATAAATGCAGCTGGCAACATAGAAACCACATCGAAAACAATTAGTGATAAAACAATCTTAATTGTTTGTGCCTGAATAATAAAATAATTATCAAGATACTTGAATTTAGTCGATTTAAGAACAGTTTAAAATATTAATTATCTATAATAATTTGTTGATAGATTAAATTTAAGAATGGGTTTTGAATCCTCCTTAAGAACAACAAACAAACTCAGCGAAGCAACAAGTTTTGCGCTCTGGTGTTGACCTTACTCAACATAGCATTAGCGTGGCCAGCTGCAGTTCCTATATATATATATAAAAAAATACAGTTAGCCACTTCCTCTGGCGAACAGTTTGACAGGAACTGTGCAGTGAGTAATTTGCCAACGTTTCTGTCCAATTGCAGATGTTGTTGCTGTGTTTGTTTTGGTTTTCCCATGCAAATTTAAGTAAATGGATTCTATCCATTGCTGTTTGGTTTGTAAGCAGAGTTGCTGCTGGGGTAAGTTACAAGAGGGGCAGGGGCCAGCAGCGGCAAGTTAATTAAGTTGAGCCAACGCAGAATGCAAACTTAACGAACAACGGTGAAAAAGGGTTGACCAGCTGAACTTACAAGTTTAATTTACTTGACAAGTTTAATTTAATTCATTGAATTATGTTTTATGGCCTATCTAAGATCCGAATTTCGTCACCCTGTTTAAGTAAAAAAAATTTATATTATTATTTATGGTGCCTATTTTAGATTTAGTATTTCAATTGAATTTTCCCATCAGTAGTGAGTCTTGGGTAAGTCTGCATAAATGATTAGATTTATTGCAACAAATTTGGTCAGTTTGTGAACACCCTGTGAACAAAACAAAAAAAAAACATTTCGTCTGATTTTAATTCGCATTCGAATTACATGTTGACAGTTATCCATTTCCTCGTCCATTCCTATTCCATTCACTTGACTGCCAATTGGAACACCCTGTTCAAGTGGAACTCTTGCTCCGCTCACGTCGACACGTCTGTCAATGGTAATTCGATATGAGGCCGCTTGAAATATTCTCTTTGCTCTGCTCTGCTCCGTTTGTGCACCGTGGAGCTGCCAAATTAATTACAGAGCGCTGCACCAAGCGGATGAACGGATTGATGGGGATGGTGGGGCGGGGGAGTAAATAAAAACAACCAACAAATGCGGCGACTGAGATTTTACTGTACAAAAGCAGAGGCAGAAGCACAGACAGAGAGAGAGAGAGACAGAGACAGAGACAGAGCCATTAAGCAGAGGAGGCAGCATGAGCAGAGGCGGCAATAAGCAACGCCCTGTTGCCGGCTCACCACAGTAAAAAAAGGGCGAACACTGTGGACGGCAACGGGAGTAGCAGCAACAGCAGCATTAGCAGAAACGGGGAGAGAGGAGGTAACGAGACGGAAAGCAGCTTTAAAACGGGCTTCAGCATTTTGAAACTTGATTTGGCAAAAACAGCGGCGGCAAGTTCTCGGTCTGAGTTCTGCATTTCTTATATGTAAGTACGTATGTATGTGTGTATGTATAAATGTTGTTGTAGGTTTGTAGGTCTCGGTGCGAGTATTACGGTGCTCTGTGAAGATTATTGTTGTTGTTGTTGTCAGCATACAGCTGCAGCGGCCTTTGTCTAAGTAAGCTTTTGTCTCTCTTCGAGTCTGTCGATCACCAGGCGATGGCAATGAAAGGAATGCCAATTGTCTGTGTGTGTGTGTGTTTGTGTGTGTATTTGAGTTTGCGGTTGGACAACAAAATAAGCAGGAGACGTTTGCACGTGAATGATTTACGATGTGAGTGAATAACGAATGCGGTTGTTTTTTGTTATATCTGCACATTAAATAAGAGTTAATATAAATTACGGGCGTAATTAGTTGAGAGATGAGTAGACATGTATCTATTTATCTATAACTCGAGAAAACCTATTTTTATTGTTATTAATATTCATTATTTTCCCTTTCAAATATGAAAAGAAACTTAAAAATGCCAAGTATTTACTTAATGGTTTATTTGTAAATGTTATTTATATGCCCTAAATATAGGTGCACATATCAAATGTTAATGAATTAGTGCTCTCATCTGGAAAAATAAAAAAAAAACAAAATGCGTAATTTACTCGAATCGCATTTTCTCTCAGTTTACAACTCAGCACCCATGCGACCATAAGAACACATCAACCTTAACCCCCGCCCGCCACCCGATCGACCCACCTCTGTCGCAGAGCGTCACACCTTCGCTTTTCGGTGCTCATTACAGAAAGTTAGCCGCCGCCATCATTAATTTGTGAGTGTTTTTTTTTCTGTTCGTACTTTTGCTGGTTGAGCATTGTGAGCGTATAAACATATAACCGTATCGAAAGCTCAGCTCTGTTAAGCTCAGTTACTTTGAGCTTGTTCTCGCTCGTAAGTGTGTACCCTGTATCCATATGAAACGGCTGTCAACGGCCTAATGAAATAGTACAAATCTCTGTAAAATGCGAAAGCAGCTTAGTTAACATAAATTTCAGCTAGTTGATCTACTAACTTTTTTTTATGTAACTTATCATGCTATGTACTATGTGCAGGGTATCAGTGAACCGGCAGCACTCAACTAGACCACAAAATTTGTTGTTTGTTATTTTCATTCTTTTGCAACTCAACTCTAGAAATTAAATGCGCAGTGAATTACACAATTTTGTGCTTCGTTAAGTTAGCTGCTGATGGATTTTCGTTCGTTCTTTCTTTACACACTTTTTGCCCTGGCAATCAGAACGCAGCTGGGAAATGAATGATGTGCAAGCGAGCAATCAGCAATAAGAATTAAGAAACAACCGCATTTTTGACAGACGCTGGCTGCATTAATTACGCTCGTAGAGCGAACTGGTCAATCATGCTTGATTTGGGGTAGCAGCCAAGCGACGAACTTCAAAGCTTTGCTTTGCCTGCCCTCTCCCTCTCTCTCTTTCTCTCCTTCTCACTCTCTTTCACTGCTGTACTCCCTCTGCGTTTTGTTTTGTGGTCCTACCCCAATGTAACAGTAGTCGCCGCACAATGCAGCGGGTAACATTGCCGCAGGGCAGCTGCAGTTGCACTCAACGAATCCCAAAGACTTGCATAACATATTCTTAATTGTGCAACAGAATGCAATCTGTCTCTCTCTCGCTCTCTCTTTTCGCTTTGTGTTGCTGCTTCGCCCTGCGGCCATATTGCGGAAATATGTCAACGCTGTTGATGCTTCAGTAGTTGTTGTTGTTGTTCTTCTCCTTCTTGTTTGTTTTGTTGTTGTAGCTGTAGTTGTCGCTTCTGTTGTTTTGAAGTTGAAGTTTGCATCTTGTTGCTGCCGTTGGGTTAGGTGAGGTTATGTTCACATTCACACACACACACACACACACACATACAAACACTCATACAGTTGCAGCGGCATAAAAGCATGTCACGCATAGTGGAATTTCATGTGACGTAAATGGAAAAATATGCTAAAATCTGACGCAGATTAAAAGCAGTTGCATTCACTTAAAAGTGCCACGCATTAAATGAAGTTTTTCTCTACGCGAATCAGTTCTGCTTTTTCCATTTAACTTTAAAGCTGAGCTGTTTCGTTGAGTCTTTTGAATGGTAGGCAAACTTAACGAACCAACTATCAGAGTCATGAATATGTAGAAATCTACATACATATATACACACCTGGCCATTAAAATAGGTGTGATGAAAATAACTTGTGAATTTAAAAAAAAAAACATGTAAAAATCATGTCCAAAGTACAATATAGTCACATCAGTTGAACGATCTCAGAATTTCTTAACAAACGACTTAAGAAGTCAGAAAAATCATCGAAAGGTCCTTACAATTTAAGAAAACTTCATTAGCAACCGAAAAAGAAACCGAAAAATTAGCAGGGCATTTCAAATATCAAACACATAAATTGCAATTCAAACAAAACACAGAAATGCAGGCTTACTTAAATATTGCAAATTTTTAAAACCCATATTGACGGCTTAACGAAACGCTTTCACTTTCTTGACAATGATTTACGTAAATCTTAAGCACATATCTTAGACATAAAATGGTAGAAGAACAAAAAATTAAACTCAACTAAACTGGACGAACGACGACACATGTGCTTACTTAAATTAATGAAAGTTTTTACTTGAATTAATGAAAGTTTGTAAGTTATAATGAGTAAGAGATGGAAAACTTCGTTAAGTAGCCTTTTGCGAAAGTACACATTCAATGTTATGCTCATTGTTTACCAGCTCCAAGCTTAACGAAATTGTCTTAACGAATGTTAAGTCTGTCAGCTGCTGCCTGTCAGCTTTAATACAATGGACTAAAGATAAATCGAGAGCTTAACGAAGCTCAACAAGCAGCACATTAAGCGGCGACCACAAATGCTCTGTCGAATTAGAGGCATTCATTAATCTAAACGCACATCAGCTGCTGAATACAGAAGCGTACAGAAGCCGCAGAAAATCGCTTGACAGAGCGTAAAACAAAATGAATGCGGTGTTAAATTTACAACAGCCACCACGCCTAACAAGGCCCCCGCCCCACCCCACAAATTATGCAAATTGGCCACGAAACGACTTGCGACTATATGTTAATCTTATCGCTGCTGCCATCAAGTAACAGTTTGGCCAAATAATCAACTGGAGTAGCGACAAAAGCAACGCTCAACAATCCTCCAAATGGGCAACTCGGCAACCAAAGCGTGAGAACCACTGTGGGACCTAAAAGCACTTGCTCGTTGCCCTCTCTCTCCCTCTCTATCTGGAAACAATAACTACGAATAAAAGTTGTAAGCACGTACGGTAAAACAATAACACTAATAATAGCAGCACTGCCTTACACACCAGTTTGTCTTGCCGGTGGGTGGAAGGAGGGGGGTTGGGGAATGGGGGTCACTGGAGAAAACAATTGTACAATTGTACAGTAATCGCACACACATTCGTAGCATGCATGCAAATTTGTCAAGCCTTGCCATGCTTAACAGGTACAGTTATCGTAATGATGAAAAGTAAACATCAACATCAGTCGCAAAACAATGCACAATAATGGAAAGCGCAAATTTAATTGAATCGCTCGTCTAATTTGTCGCCATGCGAAATAGCAGCAAATTTAACGGCACTTTATATACATAATGCTGCATTAGCTGGCAAATAGCAGTAAAATGAGAAACAAGCTTCTTGCATTTGTGCAAGCGAGAAGCGAACTCTGGCAGTTCTAATTGATATGCAATTCTCTTGAATCTATTTTCTTTAACACATTTTAATTATTTATTTTTATTTTATATAAAGCGAACTTTAACTGTGATTATGTGAAGATTGTGCCCGGCGGAGTCTGAAAGGAGGAGGGAGAGCTGAGTGACCTGCACAGTATTTAATCATATCTTCAATCCCTTTCTTATCTTTATATAATATTTATTCCATAAATTCAATAATTATTTGTTGTCTTCTGTGAAGATTACTATTGGTATATAGATTACTTTATGTGATCTAAAATTGTTAAGTTCGGTGATATACACTCAGCGAAATTCGATTAAAGGCACATGATTTTTTACTTGTAAAATTTAATTTTGATCTACAAAAGTTACTTATTTAAATACACGTCAAATAAAAAAAGAATTCAATTTCTAACATTATCATACGAATTTTTTTATTAATTTATTTGTTTTTAAAGTGAGGTTAAGGTGCGAAATCTTATTACTCGAAAAATGAATAACCAAATATGTTTGAAATTGAAAACATATTTGTATTTGGTACAATTATTTTAAATATTAATTAGTTGTATATTGTGTAATGATTGAATAGAGTATGACCAATGTAGACGATGGTTATTCTTTAGCAGTTCCCTTGAAAAAAACCTCTTAACAATTAATATTGCAGCTTTAGAATAAGACTTAGGAAATTGGTGAGTCAACTCTTTAGATTTCAGTTAAATTTGTTTAATAATTTTTGAATAGATATCACTAAGCGAAGTCAAAGGCTCTTTTACTACGAGAATATCAAGTGCAAAAGGTCGCTTGAAAAAAGATTGCCACTCATTACTTTAATAAAGAACAAGAACCAACAAAAAAAAAACAAATAAAACAAAAGCCAAGCAAAAAAGTCTAATCTTTTTTTAAACGCCGCTTAAGGCATTCGAATTTCCCGAGCTAATTTCGAATGAGTAATGAAATACCAAAATGAACAAATTTCTACAGGCTGATTTTCTTAACGCTCTTTAAGTACAAATGCGTCATTTTGTTTTCGGGGTCGTTGAACTCTGCGAACTGAGTTGTAAAAATTGCTCGTAGTTGACTCTATGAGTAATAAATAATAATCTGGGACGCAAATATACAAGCAAAACTGCCTCATTCGCAAATATTTGCAATTGAGGCGCACGCCAACAAAAAAAAATACATTTGACACAAAAACCTGCCAGACTAGCAGACACTCTGTAAACACATTGCAATTTGCATATATAGATAGAAAATCACCAGTAAAAGTGAATTATATATATCGGCACATAAAAACAGAAATCTGTTAACCAAAGGAAATAAGGAAATGGATTTCTGGCAATGGAAATGTTTATGGATCTGTCAAGCAGCCTGATTACTTTGTGCCACATTTGCACCACAACATACATATTCGTTTGCTCCCATTTACATGTGTGTGTGTGACAAATATTGCAGCGAGAGTTGTAAAAAAAAATACACTGAAATTGTTTTGATAGAAGTGTTAAAGGAATGCGACTCCATTTGGCCTGGAGATGGCTGTCGTCGCTGTTGTTTTGTGGTCAGTCGCATTGGGTAATTAAATTTTTGTGGCTCGTAAAATGTCTGCGGTTAGCGGGAAATTCCCTATGCTAGAAATTTTGTTATTTTTACTTTTATTTTTTTATTTTTTTCTTTTTCTTTTTTGGAACACTCATTTCAAGTGGCCGAATTGCATTTGGCTACACTGTCGCTGCTGTCTGGCTAAATGGTTCATAAAAAATGTTGTTCCGAGAAAATAGGTCCATAAAAAAAAACTCTACTGAAAATGAGATGAAGCTGATAAAATTGCTTTAAATTTAATGGAATTGCATTTGAAGATTAAATTCGTTTAAGCGCAGAATCTCATTTTCCCCATCGCTCTTTCACTTTCCATCATCAAATTGTAGCTGCTGAAAATGTTATCTAGTTGAATGTTGAGGCAACTGCTTCAGTTAGTAATGCAATGCAACATTTTCTGTGGAACTTCTCGACAGGCCTAGTTTTATGGAGTGTAATCAGAAAAAAAACAACCAGATTAGATTGCGTTTCTCATTAGTTGCTGCTAAATTGAATTAAACTAATAATAATTAAGTAATTGGCCAAGATTGGACTTAAAACTTGTGTTTGATGAAGATTTCAAAAAGTTACTGCAGTTATTTTTATACATTAAAAATGGGTAAAAAGGGTATAACGGTTTTGTGCAACTGTTTGCAACAGGTAGAAGAAAGCATCTCCGCCGCCATAAAGTATATATATTCCTGATCAGGATCAACAGCCGAGTCGATATAGCCAAGTTCGTCTGTCTGTTTATAAGAGCTTTGCAATTTGGGTTCTCGAATATTTTTATTTGATCGATAACTGCCTCCGTTACTCGAATATCGATACATCTCGATTTCCGATAGCAATAATATGCCATAATTTTAAATCCAGAATCTTTTAATTAATACATAATATAAATATGCATATTAATGATGCACTGCCAGAATTTCATCAAGATCGGTTGAGAAACACCGATGTTATAGTCAAAAGTAGATTCGCATATGGAACTCCTTTCCGTCAGCAGCCGCAAGCATTTTCTGTTTGCATATATATATGCGAGCGCATGTGTGAGAAAGAGATGGCATGATAATCGCCGCGAGCGAGAATATATTTATCAACCGGGTTCGTAGTCGATCTCACTCGACTACAACATTCTTACTTGCCTTAAAACTTATGCCCGATTTGGATACAAGGCTAAATTCTCTCCAGCTATATGAATTTAAATTGGAATTTGTGTGTATATATATGTGTGTGTGTGTGTGTGTGTCCAAGAGCAGAAGCTATTAAACTGTCTGTGTGAGCTGCTGGCCAAATGCTCGTTGCCACCCATTACAAGCCAAATAGAACAGATTAATCTGCTGTGTAAATATGCTGCACGTATTTCACCCACATCGTTTGCGTGGTTGACCCCACCGAAACCGGACCCCGGCCACAACTGTGACCCGCAAACCAAAGCCGATGTCGAACTTTCCAGGGACATATATATTACAGCAAATAATTTCTAAATGTTTTGCCCCGGCTCAAGACGAAAAAAAATTTGGCCAATTGTCGTCGCATTTGGACCGCAATTAATTTTCATTACAAGGCAATAAGCTAAGTTAAACACGAATCAAGAGACAAGAGGCTCAAAGATTGAGGAGAGAGATGAGGGGGAAGGGACATGGAAGTTGTCAAGTTGGGCGCAACGTGTTGACACAAACAATTTATAAGAATTCTAATGCCGTTAAGTTGGTTGTAGAAAGTTGTGTCAATGCTGGAAATGATAAACTGCTCGCCAGGACACGGCTCAAAGGTCAAACGGGAAACTTACGAGTAAGGCGCCCATATATCATTTCAGTTCGGTTTCGGTTTCAGTTTTGCTTACCTGCAAAGAGAGCAGAAAACAAATATGGAAATTAGTCAAGTTTATGCGCTGAAAAGGTTTATTTAGCTAATGGAATTGTTATTAATCGAATAAATTGCGTTTAATTAAAGTACGCATTGCTAACTTGGCCAGAATTAGTTTAATTGCCTGATTCAATTATCAAAATTTTCATGACAATAATATATCTATATATATCTCCAACATTTCCAAAAAGTTAAGCGCTAATTTTGAAATACAGTTTTTATAAAATTAAATTTTTAAATACATAATAAAGTGCTAAAAACAAATAAAAAAAAAATAAAAACCAATTTAAGCAAAAAATTTGTATCATATTTTAATTAACTGATTTATTTATTATTCATTTAGATAAATAAAAAAAAAAAAAGTTTAGCTGCTTTAAATCAAATCGCTTACAAGTTAACAATAAACGTTGGCTAAAATATTTTTGGCATCTGGCAATAAATGTTGAAATGAAATTGAACATAATATTTTTAGTGTGTGAATTCCAAGGTTTCGCCATATCATTATTATTATATGTGTTATAAAAATAATATAAAAATTTAATAACATTTTCATTGCCAATTCAACACATATATTTATGTATTTTTTTTTTGTATTCCGGCTACAAAATCATAAATATTTGACAGCCAAAAAATAAGCAACGCCTTCAACGAAATTATTTATGCCAAAACTGTTTGATTTCTGCACGACCCCCGATAAAAAAAAATACAAACAAATTCAGTCATTGGCTTGAGGTCATGCAAAAACAAAAAAAAAAGAAACAAAAACAATAAACAAAAACGAAAATGAAAAAAAAAAAAACACTTGAATTTAATTAATGGAAATTATAAGTACATCCAGTTAAGCATTGAATGAGCCGTGTGACTGAAGAGTCGCCTCTTGGAATGACTAACGCACAAATCAAACGAACAGTTTGCCCCTGAAGTGGGTGGAGATTTGCTCAAGTTGATTTCAATGATTTATTTTTGGCAATTGGCGAGTTTTTTTTGTTGCTTATATTTGCTGCTGCGAGGCAGGCAATAAAACGCTGCTGCTGCAAATATCTCAACAAGCAAAACAAACCGCGTGCAACGCGTCGTATGAGTAATTTTGCATTGTGTGCGTGGCAGCAAAATTCCAAATCCAAATCCAAAGTCAAAGTCAAATTCGATTCAATTGGTTTTCAAATAGTTTCAAAATAGATTTAGCTTTTTTTGCTGTGTGTTTGTTTTGACTCATTTTTTCTCATTTTTCGAAAATCGATATATCGGTGTATGGGCATAGGCCGAAACTTCGAAATGCCATAACTTCGTCAAAACTCAACTGATTTTAAAAAGCAAGGGCTTTTTGATCATAGATTTGCCTCTAAATCAATCGTACATTTAAAGTTGAAAACGAAATTTGAGGTCGGAAGACAAGTAAAAATTATAGCCTGAAAATCGATGTATCGATATATGGGCATAGATCGAAACTTCAAAATGCCATAACTTCGTCAAAACTCAACTGATTTTAAAAAGCAAGGGCTTTTTGATCATAGATTTGGCCCTAAATCAATCGTACATTTAAAGTTGAAAACGAAATTTGAGGTCGGAGGACAAGTAAAAATTATAGCCCGAAAATCGATATATCGGTGTGTGGGCATAGGTCGAAACTTCGAAATGCCATAACTTCGTCAAAACTCAACTGATTTTAAAAAGCAAGGGCTTTTTGGTCATAGTTTTGCCCCTAAATCAATCGTACATTTAAAGTTGAAAACGAAATTTGAGGTCGGAGGACAAGTAAAAATTTTAGCCTGAAAATCGATATATCGGTGTATGGGCATAGGTCGAAACTTCGAAATGCCATAACTTCGTCAAAACTCAACTGATTTTAAGAAGCGAGGGCTTTTTGATCATAGATTTGCCTCTAAATCAATAGTACATTTAAAGTTAAAGTGAAATTTGAGGTCGGAAGACAAGTAAAAATTATAGCCTGAAAATCGCCATATGGGCATAGGTCGAAACTTCGAAATGCCATAACTTCGTCAAAACTCAACTGATTTTAAAAAGCAAGGGCTTTTTGATCATAGATTTGCCTCTAAATCAATCGTACATTTAAAGTTCAAAACGAAATTTGAGGTCGGAAGACAAGTAAAAATTATAGCCTGAAAATCGATGTATCGATATATGGGCATAGATCGAAACTTCAAAATGCCATAACTTCGTCAAAACTCAACTGATTTTAAGAAGCGAGGGCTTTTTGATCATAGTTTTGCCCGTAGATCAATCGTACATTTAAAGTTGAAAACGAAATTTGAGGGCGGAAGACAAGTAAAAATTATAGCCTGAAAATCGATGTATCGATATATGGGCATAGGTCTAAACTTCAAAATGCCATAACTTCGTCAAAACTCAACTGATTTTAAAAAGCAAGGGCTTTTTAATCATAGTTTTGCCCGTAGATCAATCGTACATTTAAAGTTGAAAACGTGATTTGAGGTCGGAAGATCACACCAGCGACCTCTGGACAGTTGGGCGTTAATAGTATCGTTAATGTGCAACTAATGTTATATTTAATGTTACATTCGATGTTACGTAATATTGTAATATGTTAAAACCAATTATTTGTTTATGTTATTAATTTAAATTCCCCGTTGTTATGTATTCAATCATCAAAACAATATTTTATAACCTTTCAAAAAAAATTTCGTTTCATTTTTCGGGTCTAGTCGAGCGGATTTTTTAAAGAGCATTTCGCGTGTTTGCTGGCAAAGATTCTGTTCCGATTGTGGTGCTTGTCGATAAGCCTCTTTATGTTGTTGCTGTGGCATTATCAGCGAGTGTGCCTCGTCAAACAACAATTAGCCTTTCCCATTGAAAAGACTGATAAATCTAAATAGTCGAAGATAAATCTAATATTCGGCATGGCAATAATAGGCGGAAAGATTTCTATTCTGTTTTTAGCTTGTTCTCTTCATTAGATTGATTTATACACACATAAATTGTTGTTAATGTTTATTTAAGTTTTATTGAAATAGTTTCATGCGCAATTTGTATTTGGCTTTTGACAGCGCTTCACAGCCATTTTGAGACCTTGACTGGCAACAAGCATTACAATGGCTCCCCATCCTGTAAGACCTACGCAAAACTAGTTTTCCATTACACTAAGCCAACCCGCGACAGAATCGAACTTGAAGTCCAAGTCGGAGTCCAATGTTAACAAAAATGACGTGGCCATAATTAAAGCAATCGAACAGGAACTCAAGAAATTGCTGCGCCAGCCATAAGCCATTGACGTGGGCCCATCAAAATAACAAAAAACCCACAATAAAAAAAAACAATATACAAATAAAATAACGACGAGAAGATACCCTGTACTGTTCTAACAGTTGATGCCTAAGCTGGGCTCAACCTATTCAAGTTTAGACTGATTATTTTGAGTCTCTTGAATGTGGACCAATAAAAGTCGGCAAAAGTTTTGATAGACTTGAAATATTTAATTTAAGATAGAGTTTGAAATTGCAAATAAATTAATAAATAAAAAATGTATTGCTAAATAACTCGGGTATTTATATTTAAAATTAAAAATATTTAAAATTAAAATATAAAATTTAAATTTAGACAAAAAATATTATTTAAGTTTTCTGGATCCATTTGTTTCCCATTCGGTAAAACGCAGAAAAGCCCCAATCAGAAAATATAAATCTTAAGAATGAAAAAACTTGAAGGAAAATAAGATCAAGAATTGGTAAGCCCGAAAAGGGATAAAAACTTAAATGAGATTTGATATCAAAATGAGGAAAAAAAGCAATATTACTGGGTGAAAATTGATTCCCCATAGATCCCAAATTTTAGGATAATAGACAAATATTCTTATGACTCTTATTATTGTAATAATACTACTAATAATGCTAATAATAATAATAATAATAATATTAGTACTAGTAATAATAATAAGAAGAATTTTCTTGCTTTCCACAGCAAGACTACTTTACAAGCTCTGTTCTGCACAGAGTCTGGCAACTCTGAAGCCGAATCCCAACTCGGGACTCGAAATATTTTTGAAGCATACCATCGGACCACGCATGACCAATTTGAAAATGTGTACAGGGTATATTTTTGTAAAAATGAAGTGAGCGAAACAAAATACTGAATAACTGAATGTAGGCAGTAAAATAAACGAAGGCAGCTAAAAACTGCCAAACTAAACCAGTCCAAGTCTGTTTCGACGTCTTGTTCAGTTTTTGGCTTTTCGGCCAGTTGTTTGCACTGTACTCGAATACTTCCTAGGCGGCAGTTTTACTCTCTCTCTCTCTCTCTCTCGTCTCGGGTGACGTCAACGCGTAAATATAACTATTTTTATACGTACAAATTGTGCCATGTTTTTTTATGTGGCTGTGCGAGCGAGACAGCTGCATTGAACAAATGTCAAAAAAGTGTTTTATTCGAAAGGCGGCGAGTTGACTTTCGTGGCACACACTTCATTAGGCAGTCGCCCCCAATGGGTTCAGTGAACCCAGGCCAGGACATTAAATTCTTGTTATTTGAATTTTTGTGTAGAAATGGCTTGCCCCGCGTGGGCTTATCCAATCAAGAGATTGGGGAACGAGGAACACAACACGTGCCACGCCGCATTCGTATCTCAATCTTGTGTGGCACATTCCCATTGGCATTGACACCTTTCATTCCAATGACCGATATTACCAGCGATGCTTTTGGCCATCATTCAATGGCTGCCAAACTGTCAACTGGGCTGTCGCCGTCGCCAGAATGTTGTCTCAATCAGCAATAAGCTCTTTCCCCACTTCATTATTAATTTGATTGCATGACGCGACAAGTTTGCTTCAAGCTGATTTTTGTGGTCCAAAGCCAGCGATACAGTTAAGCGCATTGCCTCACCTAAGTCGCGTAACTGAATTCTAAACAGAGTTTTGAACCTTGCTACCATAAATAAAATACTTGTGACTGATTTCAAATGAATCAATTCTTAAACTATTTATTGATTATTTCAGACAATAAACAATAAAGAAATTTTGTTGATATTTGCAACATGAATTTCTTTATTTATTGGTCAGTTTAATCAAATGGTGTGCAGAGTTCGAAGAGTTCTGTTTTTGGCATATTTGTCAGCAGTGTTCACCAATTTCTCTCTCCAGCTGGGATTTCACAATCACGCCAGTTAATTTGTCACCCATTTGGAGCACTTTCTCCGGCAATAAATCAAGGCCTCGAGACACACACAAAACGTTTCCCAGTTCTCATCCTGCCAACTATCAGCTTTGCTCTGATTTCTATTTGGTTACGTGGTAATTTAATAAACTGCTCATTTATCACTGACATGTGAGCTGTCCCTTAAGCAATAATTCCTTCACTATCTCTGTCTCTTTCACACTATTATCCTTGCTGTCGTGCTGTGCCCCACAATTGACCCCTTGAAAGTGCTTTCTATTGGCTGCCCCTGTCTGACTGTACTCGCAACGCGCAACTTGATCGCTCGGCCACCAGTCATTAGAATATTGTGTAATTATGATTACTCGTGCCCCTTAAATACAAATTAAGCAGCAATCAGTGGCAAGCAATTGCACGTGTCGCCAACTTGTGTTGAACAACTGAGTCAATTGGCAAGCAGCAGTTACGATTTTCTGCCCTGAAAAAATGTGCTTGAACTTTTGGGTAAATTGAGATCATTTCTAATCAAGATTTATATTAAAGAATACTAAATATAAAGATCCTAGATGAAATATTCTCACGTCTATCAGATACATTCCATAATTTAACGTCAATTCCATTTTTGGCTACGCCTACGTATTTCCCTATGACACACACACGCACACATACAGCGAGAGAGAGAGAGAGAGAGAGGCAGTCAAAAATGCCAAATTCAACCACTTTGTGGCTTAGCAAAGCACAAAATACGCAAAAGAAGACGAGATAAAAAATTGACCAAACCAATTCGATAAATCAACTGCGGCAACTGTGTGTGTCCATGTGTGTATGTGTGTGTGTGGGTGTCTGTACGTGCGGCTGGCAAAGTTCGCTGCCAGCTTTTAGGCGCTTTTGAGCATTGAGAGGGAATTTCCATAAATTTGAAGAGCTGCTAGTCCGTTTGTTATATGTTTTTGTTTTTTTTCTTAAGAGTGACCAGCCTCGGTCAATGCACTTTTGTCCTTCGTTGTCTTCCTTTTCGAGTGCTTTGGTTTTGCGTTGGCGTTCTTGTTGTTCTTGTATTAATATTAACCCACTTCAGCTTCGTATACGCATTTTATTTGCATACATTTTCAACTCTCACACACACACACACACACGCACGCTCACGGACACATGGAGAGCGCACCAGCTCCCTCTTAAGATACTGTCGCACTCACTCACTCACCCACTTGCTGCTCACTTGCGTTCTCTCTCTCGCTCTTCGAATGTGCGTTGAAAGCTTTGAGTTGCGCGCGCGTGTTTTGTTCACGTTGTTGTTTTTGCATTTGTTCTTATTATTTTGTTTTATTACTTTTTGTTCACGTCTTTTCTGCTTTGCGTCGCATCGTCGTAGTCGTCGTCGTTGTCTTACGTATGCACTGCCGCTGGCGTCGCTGTTGACGCTGGCGTTGACTTTAGCGCTTGCGTCGCTATTTTTTTTTTTTTTTTTTTGTATCTTGATTTTGGTTTCAACGGTGAATGAACTCAGGACCTGCGGACGTTCAACCGTCAAAAAGCGCTTTTTCGATTCGTTGCCTGCTCTTTTGCTTGTCGCATTGTTGCTGCTATTCTCGCTGTTGTTGTTGTTGTTGCTGCTGTTCCTGTTATTGCTACTGTTCTTACATTGCTTTGCTGTTGTTATTGTCATTTGTTATCGCCGCATGCGTAACACTTTTGTATGTTGTTGTTGTCGTTTCGCTTTTGCTCACTCGTTTTTTCTTCTTCTTTTTTCTGTTTACTGTTCTTTTCGCCTGCCCAGCAAAAATTGCAAGTTACTCGATTTTGGTGTTTTGTCAATTAATTTTTGATTTTGTTTTACATATGTTCTTGCCGCTTTTGCATTTGTCAAGCTGTCTATCGATTATATATGATATTTTTTCATATGTTTAAACTTAATCTATAAAAAAAAACTATTTTATTAGAATTTTACTTTGAATTTTTTCCATTGTTGAGCACAAGCAATAAATAAACTCGTTGTACAGTTGTTATTTGGTTTCGTCGCTTATCTTCAGGTGTAATAAAGTTAACAAATTATGGGTCTCCATTTAGATTAACTGAGAAAGTGAACGAATTTACGTGTTGGACGTCAGGCACAACAGTTTCTTCAAATTTTAAAGATCTTAATTATATTGAAAAAGTATGAAAATATACAAAACGAATTTAAATAATTAAACATATTACATTATATTACATTACTATCGCCAATCGATTATTATCGATATTGGTAAGATAGAGAAAGTTATCGATCCAATTAAGTACATTTTAGTTATAAAAACTTACATTCGATATTTGAAGTCTCTGATCAAGAACATTTAGAATATGTGGAATATAATACACAACTTCACAATACCCCCTTGAGCCCAGTTCTAATGAGTTCAGGATATAAAAGCGACCAATCAAATTATTACAAGTGCTATATATTTAAGTTTAATAGAATTAAATCAAATAGGATGCATATTATTATTGCTGAAGTCAACCAGTTGGAATACTTGCCGGCATATCCTTTTCCAACCCCACATCACAAGGTAAGCATGTTCTCTCGACCCTGACTAACCTAACTCAACACCTACTCCACAAAATGCGGCTCTCGAAAATAATCAAATCTCAGTGAAGCAAATGTTTTCAGGCAATTGGAAAAGCCGCAGCAGATGATGCTCCAACATGCATCAATCGAGCCAGCAACCCAGCAAGCGACCAGCCGCCCACATGACTCTTACAATTTGGGGATACAAAAAGCTTGCCAGCAATAAAAATTCAAGTTCAACGAATTTTGCTCGCTGGGTAAATAACCTGAGCTCGGCCAATGCAGTCGACGTCTGCGTCTACGTCTACGTCAACGTCTACGTCAGCATCGGCGACAACACCCCAAAAAATTTGTGCTGTGACAACAACAACACAAAAGGCCACATGCGTAGCACGCCCATTATACGAGACTAAAAGCCAAAGCGTAACGCGAGAGAGACAGACTGAGAGCAAGTGAGAGCGGCAGCAGAGCAGCAGCAGCAGCAGCAGCAGAGAGCCGTGCGGCAGCAGAGAGACAACCTTGAACTTAAGGCCGCGGCATTGCCAAAAAGGAAAGGCGTAAAATAAAGAAGTGTTTTGCACAACAGGCGAAGATTTGTTCTCCTTTCTCTCCCTCCATCATCTAGCGCCGCAACTTATGCAAAGTTTTCGTTGCGAGAGCGAGAGAGAGAGAGCGATGGCAGGATGAAGAGGCCGTCTTTAGATTGTGGCTCACGTACTTGATTCATTTAGTAATGGAGAGGATGACATGCCACTTAAGCAGCAGATGAGCGATACCTGATAATAACCAATATCTAACTGTATTTTTATTATGAAATTATAGCCTAACCTGAAATAGCAGCGATGCTGCGAATCCCCAACAAATATTGTAATAGAAAATCTATTTTATATGCAAATTCTTTTCGTAATACACATTAAGAAAAATAATATTCGCAACTGATAAAACTGGCGATAAGAAGGTGTGGCAAGATTTATAAATAAGTCATGCATCATCTGGAATACTTTCAATAATAAAGATAACGGGCAAAATGTGATTGTGAGGGACTAGCTTAGCAAACAATAAAATTCTATGCAGCAGGAGGTGTGTCGCTTTAACATTAAAAAAAATAATAAAACAATAATAGAAAAAAATATTAAATATTTTTGCACAATGCATAAAATGATAAGCGAAACTGCAATTGAAAATTTATATAATTATTTTAAATGTTACGCTTAAATATTTTAATGCACATGGAAAAAAGTCAAGCATTATTACGAAGCTGCTAAATTTCTGCGAATTTCTATAAATAAACTCATTCAAATACTAAGAATTTTGGGCCATCTTCAGCTGAAAGGAACCCTCTTTTCAGCATATTACGATGTTAAATGAAATCTACTTAATTTAAGTTAACATTTGCATTTTAAGGATGATAACACTAAAAATACGATTTTATGACACATTATTTTACTTTTGTCAGAATACTTTTAAAAATAATCTAGTAGGTTGAAAATTCGAAATAATAATAAAAAGATTTAATCCTTGACATTTAATTTTCTTTTAAGAATAATCTTGAACGAATGAAGAACTTCGTTTGAAAATTAATCTTTGCCATTTAATTCTTGCCCATTTTGGTGAAAAATTTGGCCGACAGCACAGCTCAAAGCTGCTTTAAAATTAATGCCACAAAAGTCGACCCGAGCTTAACGGTGCCCCACGGCAATGCGAAACACCAGCAAAGTTGTTGCCACTATTAATACGAGATACTACACTGTTGCAAACAGATACATGCCGTAGATGCATAGATACTTGGCACACATAACAGCATAGCAGCATAGCAGCATAGCAGCAGCCATAATTAGTTTGGCTAATTACAAGCCAGAATGAGCAGGCATCTTAGTTACAGATGCGGCTAACTGTCATTAACATTACATGTTTATATTGTTAGCTGGCTGCTCAGGTTGGTTATTAAAGCACAAACTGAAACTGTATTTTCATTATTGTTGTTAACTCGAGTTAATAACCCCAACTTAAATTCCAACACCAACTCTGACGTATGTGAAATTGATGCTAATATGATTGTGGCTTACTGTTAGCCATGTTGCCAGATTGGCAGCTTGTCAGCTTGTGGAAAAGCGGCTGCAAACACAAACACAATAAATGAAAACTGCTTTTCTAATGAGCTGTCAAACCGCACAGCCAGAAGACAGTTTAATAAATATATAAATAAATAAATAGAAATAATAAAGTGTTAAAAATATATAAATAAAATATATAAAAATATATGCATCATTTGGGAAACAGTTATTTTATTTTTTACTTAATCTATTTTGTTTAACATCCACTAAAATATATTACATTAAATTATAAATAAAATTGCAAATTGCATTTAAATTAAAATACCAGAAATATGTAAAATATATAATATTTAAAATTTATATATTTTATAACGTATTTTGTATTTGTTCATGCATACAAATAACAATGATTTAATTTTTTATTTCCAATAAATAATTTGTCTTCAAGATAATCGACATTTTGTTCCCCTCCCAAACTAAGTCGAATATCAATCTCATGAAATACATATTTAAGTATATATATTATGTTTATATCTATTTAAAAATATTGCAAAATCTCTCAACTTTTAACGAATGCATAATTTATAAAAATAAATCAAAAATGTATATTATACAGTTCTGACATCAAAAAAATGATATTCAATTGTTATAGCAACACGATCTGAAACTGACGGATAAATTTAATTAAGAAACTTGTCAAGTCTGGATGTTTGTACTTTCATTTCAAATGTCTGTCTATCAACTGCAACATGCAACTGAGCGAAGAGCAGCGCAGGATAAATACACGAGGCAATAATGATTCAACAGAGTAAAGGAAAAATAAACTCGCAGTTGCCACAAAGGAATCAGGAATCAGGAATCAGACGAAATGTTAAATTAATTTTATGACTTGACATGGACAGCAACAATAACAACTGCCAGAGAAGCTGACAGTCAATCAGTCAATCAGTCAATCAGTCGGTCAGTCAGTTGGTCGATTGGGATGCAGCAACTTAAAGCCAGAAGTTGTTGTAAACTTGGTCAAGTCAAGCGCGCAGCTTTAGCGGCTTCTAACGGTAAATACAAAAAATACTTATAAGTGAGAAAAAAAAAACATGCATATAAAAAAATGCCGTATGAGAAGCCAAGGCAATAAGAAGAAGCAGAAGCAGAAGCAGAAGAACAACAAAACAAACATTGCCAAGTTGCAGTTGCCAAGTGGGCGCGACACCGTCGTCGTTGTTGTTGTTGTTTTTGTTGTTTCTGCTGCTTTTAAGTCGTGTTGAACAAGGCAGCAACAACAGCAACAACAACAGCAACAACTTTTGTTACATTCCTGACCTACTCAGCCAACTTCAACGAGACAACGGACTGGCCTGGTACAGCACAGAGCAGGGGGTGCGTGGCGCGAGAGGGGGAAGGGGTTTAAAGACAGCAGGTGGGGCAAGCATACGTACAACAAAACTGGGCGTCATTGGCTAAAGGATATGGCAAGAGCAACAACAACAACAACAACAACAACAACAACAACAATACATAAGACGCCATTAAAAATATATGAACTACACGAGAAAAAAAAGCAAAAATAAGAGAGAAAAAAAAATAACATTGGCTCAATGCCTGCCTCCAAAAGTAGTTAAACTTCAAAGCCGACATGCGACAACAACTGCAACAACTGCAACAACCACTTCCAGCGAGGCATGCGAAAAACGAGTTTTCACTACTTTTTCCTATTTCACAGCAACAAAAACGTGCCAATAACAACAACAACAACAACAACAACAACAACAAAATCAGCAATGCAAAGAATAGGCTGCAAAAGCAGACGAGGCAAAGCAACAACAACAACAATAACAACAACAACAACAATTTGTTGGTGCGCATTGGGCGGCTGCATTGTAGCTGATGATGACGTGTGTACAGTGGGTCAAAGATTATTTGCATTTTTTGTATAACAACTCTCAACTGTCTCTGCGATACATAAACATAACAAACAACAAACTATAAATCATATATATATATATACTGCCATAGGAATAATCGGTTAAAAGATGAATCATTGTATGAAAAACTTTTTGAGATTAGATTAGGTTTCCATATCAGATTACTATATCAAATAGCTTTCATAGGAATTATAGATAGGTTTTTTAAATTTATAGGAAATTTTAGATGTTAGCAACTTTACTTCCTGAGATGGCAAAGCTTTCTTGTTTTAATTATTGTCTTTCTTTCTTTATTTTCATTTTGAATATATTTAAAGTAAGCCCATAATTATTTACTACTTAAAACAAATCCATTCCCAGCTCATGCTTAGTTTTTTTTTTATATTATTCTTGTTATTACTTTTTACGTATATAAAATTTGTATTATTATGATTATTTTATTTATTATTTAGGCAGCAATTACTCCACTGTGACTTCTGCTGTTTCTGTTGCAGTTGTTGTTTGTTTTTGCCACAGCGCAGGCCTCTAATCCAGTTTTGTGAAGCGTTATTTTTTTTTCGTAGCTCATGTTTTCCAATAAGCCACCTCTTTTTCTAGCGCTCTTTCTCCCTCGCTCTCCGCTCTCTTTCTCTGACTTTCAGCTTTGTTGGGTGCATGCAACTTGAACGAGTTTACAGCTAGTTGGCAACAACAGCATTACAACACGTTACAAGTGCACAGGCAACGCCGATGGTCACGTTGCAATGTTAGAAATGTTTTTCCACAACTATTTTAACCCCCCCTCTCTCTTTCTCTTTGTCTCTCTCTCTGTCTTTCTGTGGCGGATACTTCTTTTTTTTGGTCATGTTCAGTTGCCCCGCGAACTTCACGCGCCTAGATCCATAATTTGTTTCACACAGTTATTTTTGGTCTGCGGAGTATTACCGCACAACTTTGTCCCACTGTTGCTGCATTTGCCGTTAGACGAAAGCTTGTCGTGCTTTTGATTGTTCGTGTTTGTGTGTGCGTGTGTGAGTGTGAGTGCTTGCGTGTGGATTTCGTGTCTGTGTGCCAATGCCGTTTATAATGAAGTTTCCTGTCGATAAAGTTCAACTTCAAAAGCTGGCCAACTTGGCGCATTGTTTGTGTGTGTGTGTGCGTGTGTGTTTGTAGCAAAGTTTAAGGTGGGCTTTAATGGCTTTTTAGGTAAGTTACTGTAATTGTGATCGTTGTTGTTGTTGTTGTTGTCGCTGTTATTGTTGCTTGTGTCTGCACTTGTCCAAGCTGCTGATGCTTGTTGTTGTTGTAGCTATTTCATATGCAGTAAATTGTTGTTTTGTATATTAAGTTGCCTTGAGTTGTGGCAGTTGTTGTTTTGGGGCGAGTGAAATTAAGTATTTATATAAATTATTTACGTAAGCACAAAATGTGTGCAACTCCCTTAAAGTCCATCTTTATAGCCAGAGAAATTCACAACAAAAGCAAAATTAACTAAACTATGCAAATTGTGAAGCTTTATTCTAAAAATATAATAAATACAAATTTGATTTTTTTTTAAATACAAATAAAAAAAATATATTAATTTACAAGTCTGTATAATAATAATAATAAAAAATTGTATTTTGGCTCATTCTAGCAATGTATTTATTGATTTATTTGGCTATAAAAATGGACTTTAAATACATTTAAATGCACACTGCATTTAATTGCTCATTTTATGATCATTTCTTTATAAACAATTTTTCTTTTTTGCCAATTTTTAAGCATTTCAGTTTATTGCTTTTGCTCAATACATAAAAACACAAGTAAACAAGATTAGTTGTCAATGGTCTTCCTCTTATAGGCAAACCCACCCACAAAATGAATGAGCAACAGCAGCGGCAACAACAACAACGGTAAACTTTCAACAGCATTAAGACAATGCACACGATGCAAAGAACCAACCCAAAAAAGCGCACGACAAACAACAATTAGCAAACACATACAAACAAACGCCCCGTGACGTAATAGGCAGCAAGCAAGCGCAACACACAGCAACAACAACAACAACAAAAGCGCAGCAGCCGCAACACACATGCAAAAAGCAAAAATGGATGAGAAACTCGAACAGAAAACAAAAAAAAGAACGCATCTGCGTCGGCGTCGACGTCTGCGTCAGCGTCGGACAAACAAATTACACACATTATCAAATTGTAACAAGATCAATACATTGAGATAAGTCGACTGCAGAATGAGCGAGAGAGAGAGAGAAAGAGAAACCAAAAATGCAGCTGAGCATCAGAAACAACGCAAACTATGCGAATGACAACAACAAAAAAAGACACGTAAATGTGCAGCATAAAATCCTGACACATTACTTTTACAGTTGTGTAAGGACACGCAGTGGGGGCAGCATAAAAGCGTCACCAATTCAGCTACTACTGCTACTACTACACACACACACACACACAAACAGACACACTCACGGGCAGCGACACAAGCGGCTACAGCAACAATGAAACAATGTGGCATTGGAACACAACGTCGACCCATTGCCATTTTGTTTGTGTTTGTTTTGCTCCAATTAGCAGGGCAGCTGCGAGAGCAACATTGCAATTGTTATGCTCTCGCTCTCTGGCGTGCTCACGCTCTACGCGCTCTCACAATTCACTCTCTCACTTGTGGCGCTGTCGCTTGCGTCATTTTGTATTTGCAAACACAAAAAGCGACGGTTTAGCGCAGTGCAACTTTTGCTTTTGGCCTGTGCTGGGGCGGCGGTGAAAGCTGCTTGGGAATCCAAACAGCTGCTTGTCGCCTTGTCGCCGTGTCGTATCGCCCAGCTACTCTGTGTGTGTGTGTGTGTGTGTGTGTGTGTGTGTTTGAATGTGTTTCATTGTCAGTCGCCCCATTCATGACAAAGTCGACGCCGCTGTCGCTGCTGTCAAAACGCCGGTTGGGATAGGATTCCAAACTTCCCCAAAAACCAAATATTATTATTGCAAGTTGCTTCATTTATTTTTCTGAGTGTATTGTTTTATTATTTAAACTTGTCCGTTTTTTTTGCTGCCTTTGTTGTTGTTTTATTAATGCAAATTTCGAGTTTTTGCTCTCTTTAGAATTTTGCTAAAATATTTTTATGTCTTTGTTTTCGTAGAAATTGTCAAGCTAGTTAAGTCATCGATGGGCGTGGTTGGAGGAGTTTTATTATTTTTCTTTCTTTTTTTGCGCACTAATAACACAACAAGAGAATGCAAATTATTTGCCAAGGAAGGCGAGTGACCGCCAAAAATAATTTCAAGGAAATATTCTTGCTTACCCCACAACCGCCACACCCCCCTGTCCATGGCCAATGAGTGTTCAACACGAAATGGAAATTTCCTTATGCGAAAAATGTAGATTGTTGTTGGAACAAAACGGAAATAGTGGGTCACGTTTTAGGGTTGCGACGGTGTGCGAGGAAAACTCTATTATTGCTTGGATTTTCTTACATAGCGGAAATGAAGATATTGAGCTCTTTTCTAACTGTAATTGGATGAGTCTGTTTCCGTTCCAATAGGTCAGCTGAAGGTTGCTTTTGCAAAAAAAAAACAAAAGATGATTTATTAACGCAAAGAAGAAAATCAGAAAAGAGTTTGTTTAAACTAACTTAAAAGAATAATAAAATTTTACTTTTCATTAGCTGCATTTTAAATTTCTAACTCCATTGCTTGAATTTATTTTTAAAGCTTGTTAATAGCTAAGCAAATTGAAATTGTTGCTGACATTCATGATAACCTTATCGCGAAAAGTTTAATCAAAATATGTATTTTGTTTCTTTCTTTTTTTTTGTATTTGTTTTTGTGATGTGTTTGAGATTTACGTTTTTATTGGCAACATCAAAAGACAATAAATAGATCAAACTAATTAAAAAGCACTTTCGAGCGCACAATTTGTGCATAAATCTTTCAATATGGCAATCAAATCGTAAAACCCAAAAGAATTACTCATGAATTTCACAAAAGCGAGCATTTTAATTAAAGAAGGGTAACACGAGCAAAAAAGAGAAAATAAAAATAGTTCAATATATAATTTGATAAAATTTTTGTGTGTGTGTTTTATTTTCACACCCAGCAATTGAATGGCATATTTGACCCGAGAAAAATTAATAAGAATTGAACTAATAAAATGAATGCTGGAAGAACAGTGAAATTATTTTGAACTGTTGTCGTTTTTTTAGCTTTATACGGCATCAGATGAGGCTTAAACACCAAATAACGGTCTTTTGCTAAGGATTAGGTTTAAGCGCTGGAAGAATTTGCCAGAATTGGTTGAAGTGAGAACATGAAAACATGCTGAGAGCCCATCGGACATTATCACAACTTTAATGAGCTCCAATAGCGTAATAACGTAAGCAATAACAGCAACGGCAACAGCAACAGCAAAAGCAACAACAACAAGCATAGGAAGCATAGCAGTGGCTAAAAGTTGTTTCTTTTTCAACTCGTTGTGTGTGCTGTGACCGTCGCTCTCTTTGGTTTCGTTCGGTTGGGGTACGATACGAACGAAAAATGCTAACGAAACGAAAATGCAAAATGTCAATGTCCTCCACTGTACAGTTCAGCGCCACAATTGCGTCGCAGTTTTCGTAGTCCGGCACCAAAAGCGCCAAGAAATGTTCTTACGCTCTCGCGGAACGTAGTGGCATTTGGAACAGAGACAGCCGCTCGTTCGTTTTCTTGTTCGTTTGCTGGTTTGCTCTCCTCCGCTTCGCACTGTTCGCAAAATGTACGTACGTAAGCAAACGGCGTCGAGTGGAGCGAAGTGCCATTGTGTATGTGTGTGTGCATGAGAGAGATAGAGGGATGTGTGTGTGTATGTGTGTGTGTGTGTGTGTTGCGTACTTTTTGTACTACGTATAGTTAAAAAAGTTTCTTGATATCCCAACCGCCATAAATCCACAGCAAATACAAATAATGTCGATCGGCGTCGCCGTTGCTCTTTTCGTTATTGTTGTTGTCGTTTTGACTTTTGCATTGGACAAGAGCAAGTTTTTTAATAAACGACGTCGTGGCTAACAGCAAAAGAAAACAACAACAACAACAAATGAATAACTTTTTTTTTTGTTGCCAATAATTTGATGAAAAACGGAAATGCCATATTAGATTTATTGCTTGATAACAACGCCAGAAGTTGCCAGCTCCAACTGCATGTTAAACTGAAATGCTTACAACTGTTATCCGCAACTAGTTTTGCCAGCATGTTGCTGTGTCGAACAAAAAGTTCTCCAGCAGTTCCGAGCCGTTTACCTTATAATCCACATGACACTCATACGCATATCACATGCATAACGGTTAACGGAATTTCACTTAAAAATTGTTTTCTCTTTTTTTTCCACCTTTGCAGTCTAGTTATAAATTATAAATCGGATGAAAATTCAATGTTGCATGATTTAAACATGATCAGATGAAAATGCATTTTCTATTAATGCATATATTGTGGAAATGTCTACTAAAACTAAAACATTCTCTTTTTTTGGATTCACTCATAGAAATAGAAAATAAAATCAAAATACTTTTTCAGATTGATTTAAATATGAAGTAGATTAGAGATGCATTTCAACTTGAATTAAACTCGAAATATCTGCTAGAATCTGCTCATACCAATATAAAAATGAAATGTTAACAAAAAATTGGAGTTAACACACAATTTTATTGATAATAAATATATTCACTAAATCGGGGGAAAACTTACGCCTACTTTCAGAATGAGTTCAAACCAATGCCGACTCCGAATACATACCTGAAAATAAATAAGGTAATAAAACGTCAATTATTGATTGATTGAAAAATGAATGAAAATAAACACATAAATAAGATGTTGTTGAGCATTTGAGTTAGTGGGTTAGTCGGGAACAATGACGACAATTAGATACACTTGGACTGCCTATTCGAAACACTTGTACAATTTGATGCTGCTTGTTATCAAAATAATACAAAAATAATGTGAAAACAAAAGCGAATTTCTCACAGCTGAGCTGAATAAAAGGAAACCTATGCGAAAATGGGCAAAAATGCTTACAAATAAAAAGCGAAACTCTCTCAACAAAACACAAAGCACAAAAGGAAACCATCAAATGGCGAGACCAACTTGTTGTTGTTGTTGTTGTTGTAATTGTTGCTTGTTGTGTGCGAGTGTTGTTGTTGTTGTTGTTGTTGATGCTTTGGTCTCGCTGCTCAGCACGTGTAATCAAACACAATAAGCCATAGAAAATGATCATAAACAGCGACGCTGCATAAAAAACCTAATGGAAATAATGCGAGGAAAAGTGGAAAATTGCCATAAATATATATATATATGTATATATATATATATATATATGTATATATATATATATAAATCTATTTATATATATAGATAAATAAATATGCAAAGAAAAATAAAGTGACAATAAAGCAAAATGGCAAACAACAAGTGGAACAGCAGCCTGTCAACAACTGCACAAGGCAAAAGGTGAGACCCAAAAATCCTCTTGCACACACAGACGAGCACGCCTGAAAGGGGGAGGGCGTGGGTGGGCGAGTGGCGACACTGGCGACAGCGAGTGGCATAAATTAAGGTTCGGGCTCAACATGTTGTGTACCAAAGCAATACACAACAACAACGACAACAACGACTAAAACAACAACGACTACAACAATAACGACCATAACAAAGTCTACAAGTGTCCACCGCACAGTGGGCGAAAGTGCTGCCAAAAAGTAATCGATTTAACATTTATTCAATCAATTATTATACTCGATAAACTTAATTCAATAAATTTAAATTTATTAATATATTTATTAGAATTATTAATATAATTTAAACAGTTAAAATAATTTATTATTATTTTATTATAATTTAAAAAAATAAAAAATTAATGACAGAAAATTGAAAATTGAAATCGTTCAGCTAGTTTGCTTCTCACATAATTCACATGAGAAACGTTTTTCTTTTAAATATTTTGTTTTTCAATTCATATTTGGAGTGTGTTGCACCACTGTGCGAATGGCGTGGGCAATGGAGCAGTGTCAATTTGATGATGTCCTTGCTTTGGCTTCGTACTTGCAACACTTGTTTGTCTCTCGATGTTGCCATGAGATCGCCTCCGCTGCATTGCCAGTAACCACTCCCCCCCCCCCCCCCCATCACATCCACAACAACAACTGGAAGAGCAGGGGGATGAGGCAGGCAGCCTTCTAGTTAGCATATTTTACAGAGCGTGCCATTTCTAGTGAAACATGATGTTTTGCTAATGCGACAGATTTACACGCCGCTTTCCATTTGATTTGCTAGTTTATTTAGCAATAACACCCCCCTCGCCGCCTCTCCCTCCCCCTCATCCCAGACACATTTTAAAGGTAGTTTCAAGTCCCGTAATTATTCGAATATGAACACACCCAAGAAACTGTCTGTCTGTCATACGAAGTTTTGCGGAATCGCTAACGTAATTAGTATATGCATATATATATATGTATATATATATACATGTATATATATATATATATGTAGTATATGGTCAGATATTAAATGGTAATTTCTACTGGTCTTTGGCTGAACAACACAAGGGAAGCAACAGACAACAGACAAGAGACGACAGACAACAGAAACAAAGCCATTTCGATATGGCATCATAAACAGGTTGTGAGTTGAGAATCTGAAAATGCGTCGTAATAAAAAAGTGATTTTGCAACGGTGTCTTAGATAAGCAAACGGTTTATGCGTAGTTCACAGTTAATATTGTTGCAATCAATTGCATTTTGAAAGCGGCCAGCACAGATTACGGCTCAATTCAGCGATTAATCCTGTGACTGAAATATGACAAATTTTAAAGAAAATTCGGAAAATTGTAAAGAAAATTCTGAAAATTGTAAGGAAAATTCTGAAATATGCTATGCACTTGCTGAAATCTGAAAAATATTTCTTCTTTTAGCATTTTTGATTTGAAATATAATTTGAAATTGAATTTAATTTCACTTTTTACGCTGTGTATTTTTTGCGGCTACAGACTTTAGTTGACATTAAATACATAAATAAATAAATAAATAATTTAAAAAAAATCGAATTGATTTTCATTGAGTTGGTTTAATCAAATCTGATATCATTATTAATAATTCATAATTAATAATAATTAATGCGCTTTCTTTGAGTTGAAACTGGTTCTTCAATCTGCAGGATTTTCTGCTCAAATATTTGCAACGTTTTTAGTTATTATTATTATTATTATTATGATTATTATTATTATTATTATTATTATTATTATTATTAATGAATTATATTTATTTATATTTATTTATAAACAAAGAACTTTCTGCCCACAAAAACTGAAGCAGATCTATCTAAAAAGTATACTACTTAAAGCTGTATATAAGCATTAAATAAATTAACATAAATATTTACAAATATTTTCATACAAATATTAGCAAATTTGAATGAGTAATAATTTATTTATTTATTAATCTACTGTCTTTCATCAACTAATAGGTTTATTTATATACATTTTGCCATACTTTTGCGATATTCTTGAGCCTTTCGCGAATTCTAATGCTAATGAGCAACAATTTGACGCATGTTTAAAAATATATCTGAATCTTGTGGCATTATTTATTTATTTTATTGTTCCGCTTTTTTTTCTATACATAAAAAATACACTTAAGTAAATTATACTGTGCAAATTAATCTTAATAATTAATTTTTAATTTAACAATTTATTCGTAGCAATATTTATATGTAGATTAATAATATAAAGAAAGTATCCCAATTTTAATTTAATAACATTGTAAAAAATCTATTAATTGTATACTATATAAAAATGAGGTTAATGACTTTGGATTACAGTTTATTGCACTTAAAAAAAATAAAGACTAACACAGATGATCAACCGAAAACGCATCTCGAATTCGGCTCGCATTTTACAGATGCCGATGCAGGCGGGTCTGCTCCGACAGCACTTGCCAGATGCAGATACTTTGCGCCAGATAATGAGTTACTAGCGAGGGCAAAAGTATCTGCCGGATATTAGCAGCAAGCAAATACAAAAAAAAAACAAAAAAAAAAACAAGCAAAAGCACAACTAGTGCGACATGTGTCGCGTCATGGAGACTCGAGCACAGGAGTCCTCCTCCTCCCAGTTCTTCCGCGAACTCACCAGCAGAGTAGAAGGAGGAGGATGTGGTAGGCAAGGGGAACGGGAATGGGTAGGGGGGGAAGTGTGGGTTTGATGTCTGCAGTTCGCTTGTGAATCACAGCGTGTTGTTTCACTTGTTTCACTCCTTTTATTTCCATTTGTTTTACTGCATTTAATGTTGCATGGCAAATTTAATTTCTAAATTGCAGCTGTTGTCGTCATCAGGCAGGCAGCAGCAGCAGCAGAGGCAGCTGCAACAGCAGCAGCATTTGGCGTCTGTCGTAATCTTTCCAATAGAATCATAAATCATTTCATCAAAAATGCGGCAAGCAAAGAAACGCTTTGCCCCAAGTTGGCCAACAAGTTTGGCAATTTATTTAACGCTTCTTTGTCATTATTTATTTTATTTATTAATTAATTTATTTATTTAATGTCAACTAAAGTCAGTTGCAACAAAAAATACACAGAGTAACAAGTTAAATTAAATTAAATTTCAAATTATATTTAAAATGAAAAAAATTTTAAAGGAAGAAATATTTTTATTATTGAAAAAATATAAATAAATAAATATAAAAATAATAAATAAAATAAAAATATATATATATAAATATTTATTTTTGATAAACGGATTTAAAGTAAATATAAAATATTGTTTTAAATATTCAATATTTGAATAAACAGATTAAAACCTGACAAATAATTATTTAGGATAAGGAATTTTTAAGAAAGAAATTAATTTAAATATAAAAATATGCTAAATAAATAAATATATATATATATATATATGGCTGATCTGACATTTTGAGCATACATACACAGTTTGAGGCAACACAAAGAAAGTAAAATAACTGACTCATGCAGCTGTCTGGATAATTGTGCATGTGAGTATCTGACGGATACATATTTGCAGCAGCACATAAGCTGGCTATATATATATATATATGTATATATATATGTATGTATATGTATATGTATATGTATATGTATATATGCTATCTGTTGATTACACATATGTAGGACTGCACCTTTGCATTATGGCTGCCCCCAAATTGCATGCTTAATTGCAATAAAAACAAGCAACGCCCACGCCCCAAAAGAAAATGAAAATGAAAAGGAAAGAGCAGAAGCGGATGGACATAATGGACGGACGGAGGGAAACAGCGAAGCATTTTCATTAAATTTTCGCACAAGTGAAAGACACAAAACAGCTGCAAACAGTGCAGTGAAAATGAAAAGCTAACCAACACACACACACGCACACACACACACAGCGAAGAGCAGCAAATAAATGTATAAAAGTTGTGCACTTGCACTGACTGCAGCTGAATGCAACTGCAACAAAAGAGCGCACATATGCTCTTCCACAAGAACAAGAAGAAGAAGAACAAGAAGAAGAACAAGATGATCAAATGGCCAGCAATTTGGCAATGCTTGCCACGCCCAAAACTAACAACGAAATTGAGTCTAATTAACTCAAATATTTTACGCAACTTATTCATTTTTATATTTATTTAATTTAATATTTAATTTACTTAATTTTTTATATTTTACGCAACTTATTAATTTTGTTTTTTATACCTAAAATATACTTAATTTTTTGTATTTTTTACGCAACTTGTTCATTTTTTATTTATTTTTAGTTGTGTTATTTTTTCCGCAAATGTATATTTAATTTTCTTCATTTTATTATATTTTTCTTTCTATTTAGATTTATTTTTTTATAACTATTATTATAATTATTATTTTTTAATTATAATGCTGCAAGGTAGCTGGGAAGCTACACAAATAAAAATAATTCAAATAATTCTCAAGCTGTGTTCATTAAGACCTCAGACACACTCCATAAAAAACACCTTTCGGTTTGTAAAAAGTTTTATTGGCAAAGTTAGTTTCAATTCTATATAGTTTTATATATAGAACAGAGTGCTCAGAACTGCATTAGCCACAAGCCCAGCGCTCAGTGCATGGCCAATAAATAATGCGCCCACTTTAATGAGTCACAGCTCTTAAAAATAATATAAAAAAAACAACTTAAAATCAAATAAAAAACTAAGTTGTAAGCAAAAAAAAAGAAAAAAAAAAATCATGGTCAAAATTGTTTTTTTTTTCTCATGTGCGGAAATCGCAGCAATTAATATAAATGGCGAGCAAATAAGAAGAATAATAATAATTTGATTGTGTTAAGGTTCTTGGTTTAGTTGTTATGGTTTTTAATTAATAATAAATGCAATCAATTTGTAAGCCTTTTGTTTAATTTAATTACACAATGACCTCAGCAAATATCATGAGTCATTTTCAGTTTTGATCGCTTGGCTTGGTTTTGGTTTTGATGCCATTGACCAACGATCGATGGTTTTGTGAAGCAAGGTTGTCCTAATTACTGACCAACAAAAGTTCTGCAATTGTTTTTTTAAGTGTAATTGATTTTTGTGAATATTTAATTGAAAGCAACAATGCTATATTAGTATTATAATTGGGGAAAAGTCAGCACTGCGACCTATAAGGTCTATTGTGCCCCCTGACTGAGCCTACAGCTCTTCCATCAATCCCAACTCCTGCACGAATGCTAGAAGCTTTGTTGGGTTGAGGGTTTCCCTTGTCCCTTGACCTCATGATATACTGCCCTAGGATGTTGCATCTTTTCCTGCTTAAGGCGACGCATTCTGTTAGGATGTGCGTCGAGGATTCCTCCTCGTATCCGCAAAACCTGCGTAAATACCTAATAGACCTGTGAGTATTCTGAGTCTATTCTTCCCCATGGATATCATTTGCTCAAATCGCTTTTGATTATAACCACCTAGGAGACTTCTGGCTGGTCGGAGCGGAGTCCTGGTGTCTGCCCAGCTCCGTTCCCGCATCAGTCTCTCTTCATCCCTGATTTGTAGCCGTATTGTGTGTCTTCCATCATTCTTGCTTGCTTATCGACCTCTTCGTTCCCCGCTATGTCCCTGTCACTCGGAATCCATCTTAGGGTGAGCCTATTATGTTTTCCGAGCTGGTCAAGCTTGGATCTTACTGCGTGGACTACTTTGGATGTTATTTTCGTCCCATTTAGAGCAACACAGCTATAAGAAATCTACAAATTTATTTAAATACATTTTTTGTGCAAGTTTTAAGCTGATGTTTTTTTTTTAAATTGTTTTATTTTTAATTGGTTTTTTTTTTATATTTTGTTTTCTTTTGTTTTGTTTTGCCAACGCCTGTCAATGGGCAAGTTCCAGTTCAATTGGCAATGCTGCCAATTAGGACAATTCGATAAGTGATTCAATGAGTTCAAATACATCTAATCGGACACAAAACGAAATTGAAAACTGGCCATAATGTGAAATTGAAACACGTCAAGATGAGAGGCGGCCCAAAAATCATATGCTGACTGCAAAATATTTAAAGTCATTGTTAATTGAATTGAAGGAATTGAATTTGCATAATTAAAATGAAGATCGAATGCGAAACGGACAATTAAATAGGTGAAAGTTGGAAAAACATAAACTAATTATAAATGGATTTGCTGCACAATTTCTGCGCCAGACATTCGTCGCAAATGAAAATGAAATGTGCTGTGGACGCTATTGAAGGCAATCAGCCATCCATCCATCCATCCATCCATCCATCCAACCATCCGTCCAACCAACCATCCATCCATCCATCCATCCACTCCAGACCTCAATTGGAAGCTGAAGCTGAAGCTGGGACTGAGACTGATGCATACCGAAAAGTCTGTAGACGGCGCTGACGAGACATAAAACGAAGCGACAGATGAGTTGATGGGCCAGACACACACACACACACACACACACGCACAACAACAAAACTATATACAAAGTGTGCACAATATGCACATGTGTGAGTGTGTGTGTGTGTGTGTTGTGTATAACTGGCATGTATCATTGTGCCAGATATCTCTTAGCTTTTATTACGCATGGAAACAGAGCCAGACAAAGGAGGGAGAAAGAAAAACGCACACAACTCGAGTGCTGTAAAGAATGTGCAGCAGCAGCAGCAGCAGTAGCAGTGGCAGTGGCAGGCATGACCTACCCCAAGGCGAAAATTATTATTATTTCTTTTCTTTATATGATTTTTTGTTATTTTTTTTTTATGTATTTATTTTTTATTGCCGGTTGTCGCTTGGCTGGCAAAAAGGCAATGCGATTTGCCTTTGGCATTATTACTCACAGCGAAGAAGAAGAAGAAGAAGACGAAGAAGCAGCGCCACTTTATACGGCATGCTGAATCCTACGGCTCTCTGCGCTGCTCTGCTCTGCTCAGCTCTGCTCTGTCCACTCATTGTTTCAAACTGCAAGGCAATAAATGAGTAATACGCCAATAAACAAAGTTTGCACAATGACCAACATTCCAGCAGAGCGACAGATAGGCAGACAGAGCGACAGACAGACAGAGCGACAGACAGACAGAGCGACAGACAGCCAATCTGCCCAGCAGTCATTGATTATATTTGCAGTGCACTAAAACGCCACACATCATATTTATTTATTGCCGTTAGCAGTTGACTCAGCAAAAATACTTACATAAAGAAAAAAATTATAAAACAAAAAATAAATTAAATAAAATTTAACATATAAAAAACAAATATCGAAGCCAAGTCGGCACAAACGCAAAGAAAGTTGAATAAGAAAAATACTTACATAAATAAAAATAAACCGAATAAATTTAATAAAATATATATTTAAAAAAAAATATTCAAGCGAAGAAAGAAAGTGGAATATTATTTTTTTTTTAATTCCTGTTTTTTAATTTATATATACAGAATTTTTAATTTTATTTTAAATTTAATTGAATTTAATTTTTTTTTTTACTTTTCTGTCGACTGACTTTAGTTGACATTAAATAAATTAATAAATAAATAAAAAAAAATTGTTTTCATTTGATTCAAAATAATTTTACAACTTACAGAAAATAGTTTTTATTTACCGTATTTATTTAGTATTTCAAAATGTATTTTTGTTTCTTTCCTTTTTTTTTAAATATGTAAAAAAACAAATTATCAAAATTTATTAAATATATATATCTAATAAAGGGAGAACCCCAATTGCTGAACTCTACGAATCTGGCTATATTAATACAAATTCAAATTGGTTAATTTGTAAAATTAAAAACAATAAAAAAAGAGGAAAAATTAAAGACGCAGAGTTAAATGCAATGCGCTGCAGTTGAGCATAGTTTGGCATTATTTTAATAGCGTCACATATCTATAAATTTATCAAATAATCAGACCGTGTCTAATGCCCAGCAATGATACGGAATATGAGAAAAGCAAGAGCAGCAAAAAACAGCAAAAAAAAAAAACTAACAACAAACTTGGCCATAAAACACGGCGTACTTGCGGATACAAAGCATAAAGACAAAGGCATTAAATTACGGCAAGCCAATCTAAATGTAGTCAGGGCAACCTGAAAAGGCGACTAGCCAAGCAACCCGACTATTCACTATATATATAACTTAATAGCCACTACTAAAGTAAGAGCCATGCTCTGTGTGCTATGTGTCTAAACTTGATTTCAAAGTTAAGCCAACCTTAACCAACATTTATAGACATCAAACGTAGCAAAAACTATGCGGCGCATAGAAGCGAAACAGCGGCTGCGAAAACCAAAACTAAAATTCACAAAAATACACAGAAAAAAAATGAACACCAAAAACTGAAAAGGAATCAAGCCAACAAAGATTTTCATTGGCTAATTAGTAGCAAAAAGCAGAAATATTTTTCTATTTTTTTTTATTATTTTTTGTTGTTTAACATTTTAGGTTTTATTTTTTAATGTTGAGCAGAGGGTAGCTGCTAGTCGAGCAGTGTCGAGCCAACAAAGATTTTCATTTGTCTATTTAGTAAACCTTGTAGCAAAAAGCAAAAATAATTTTATTTTTTACTTTAATTAAATTAAAATGATTTTTTTTTCATTTTTTGTTGTCCAAACTTTTTATGTTTTATTTTTTATTTTTGCGCAGAGGGTAGCTGCTAGTCGAGCAGCGTTTTTGTGCTTTTGATTTGAAACTTGATTTGCTAAAATGTGCGTTGAAGGTGAAGTCTTGTTATTGAGGTAGCCAAGTTAGCAGGCAGCGCTGAGTACTCGAAGTAATGAATGCCAGCCAAAACAAGCAAAAGATGATGTTGATGGGGTAATTAGGCAACTTTGGAGCCAGCAATGAATGAATCAAAAGAGCAAAGCAACAAAAATTGTAAACGAGCTACAAAAGACCTTGAAATTGGGAGGAATGCAACCAGAACCATTATTATTACTTATTAGGACCGGAAAACGCTGAGGGTGTTGTCTCAAGATTCTGACAAGCTGCAAATCTTCATTTGATAGAAATGAATGGTAAAAGTGCCCCAGTTGAGAGTGCTAGACTTGAGCATGCCCTGTACTTGAATTATTTTTCAGTTTGGAAACTACTTTAAGAAGTGAACACATTTAGCCAATATTTAAGATGTAAAATTGAAAAAGAATATTAAAAATATATAAAAAAAAACTAGATGATGTGATATCATTCCAGCTAAACTGATTTGAATTTATTTGATTTATTTATTTTATTTATTTATTTTATTTATTTTATTTATTTTATTTATTTTATTTATTTTATTTATTTTATTTATTTTATTTATTTTATTTATTTTATTTATTTATTTTATTTATTTTATTTATTTATGTTATTTTATTTATTTATTTATTTTATTTATTTATTTTATATATGTATATTTATAAATTTCTGATTGAGTCTGCCTAAATTATCTCAAGCTGTGCAGTCGATATTTTGTTATAAATAGATGTAATTAGTAGACCTAATTGACTTGGCTTAAATGGGCAACAATAACCTAACCTAACCCCAACCCGAAGTGGGGTTTTCATGTCAGTTTAAACCGTTTTATCAACAGCTGCCGCATGTTAATTATACGTATTAAAATAGACCAAGCCGAATTGACTGCTTTTCACTTGGTAATTATCTAAAAATCAAACTAGATCAAACAAAATTGTTGTAAAATATGCATTTTTAGTGTACTAAGTTTTTCCATTTTCCAATGTTTCAAAATGTATTTCAAAGTATATGCGATAGTAGTTCAATGAACTGCCCGCTAAAATATGTATGAATCGGGTGTAAGGTATATTGTCATAAATGGGAAATGGGGTTGTGTCAACCGTCCATTATTCAATTAACGTAAATAGTTAATACTTGGACGGACATACAGTGAACACACAAACTCTAAAGACAAACGCAAATTTGGACACGAATATTCATAATGAATGCGAAAAAAACGCCTGCCGTATAAATAGGCCAATTGCTAATAGTTAATGGCTGCTGGCCGCGCTGGCCTAATGAATGTGGGAAGACGGCCAAATGTGATTGGCCTTTACGTCAGATTATTGAAAAGAGCCCAGAGCCCAGAGCTACCAAAAGTGGCCTCAAACTTTGGAGCGGGTAATTAGAAGTCGTCCTGCGTTGGTTCGTCTCGCGTCTGGTCAATGTCTGCGGGTTTATCAGCTGGCCGGGTTCACATTACAAATGTCGATGATTTGTTAACGGCCACAGTTTATGAACGGGCATGAGAATGCCATGGTGAGGGGCTGCTCGACTAGCAGATACCCTTGTTGCAGGAACTTGCAAGCAGTGCTTCAACTCTGCGATATATGGCGACTAATATTGTTTATCGATTTCTATCGATAATATAACGTTGATATGCAACGTTAATATGCCTATACCTTAGCACTTCGCTTGGATCAAGGGTATTTTCGTTCAAACACAATAAGTATAATGACTTTGAGGGATCAAATATCATATTTTGTTTGTGATAAACAACAGGTTCGCAGGCTTCCATATTTAATCAAATTGCTGTTGTTGTTCCAGCGACTGATTGACTTGTCAAGGTGTGCATGTATTTGCAAAGATGTAGGCGCGATATATAATTATATATATATATATATATATACGAAGACAAACATATTGTTTGGTGTTCGTTCTTTGAGCGCCTTAGGCTGACAGGCAGCCGGCCAAAAGCTGCCTGCCATGCACAAGACATATTACTACTATTCATTAAGGACAAAAGCTGCCTGCTATGCTCAACTTATAAAATTGTTTTTTTTATTTTATAAACAATATTTGTATTAAGCGAGACTAATTTAAGTACAGTTGAAAAATCGTATTTAAATAAAATAATGAAATATTCAGCTACCAGCTGAACCACAAAAGCAAGCAATTTGCAATGAATACACACACACACACACACACAGAGAAGGGGAAAAGAATAAGTTTTGTAATTTTATCACAGAACTGAACATGATTTTCTTTAGCCGGGAAAATGGCCAGCGGTGCCAAAGAAACGCCAAACTGCAATTGCGCTGTCTGCTTACAAATTGTTGCGGGCGGGGGGGTTGGCTGCAAAAACCGATGATGATGAAGAAGAAGAAACCAGCAGCAGCTTAATGGTCAACCAAAGTCGTGTGGAGCAATGCGTCTGATAAGGATACAAATAAAATGCATTCAATTTATTTTTCCACTCCATTTTTGTTGTTGTTGTGTTTTTTGTTGTTTTTTTGTTGATGTTGTGTTTTTTGTTGTTTTTTTTTGTTGTTTTTTTGTTGTTGTTTTTTTGTTTTTTGTTGTGTTGCGCCAAATACAGTGCTTGTGCATTAGGGACGACAATATAACAGAGTGGAGCGTCATAAAAAAGAAAAGTTTTCCATGCGTTGTGGGCGTCAGCGAGACGGCACTTTAAAATTTTCAAAGCAGTCAACAAATAAAAACAAAAAACAAAAATAAAATAAAAAAAGGAGCAGCAACAGACGCTTAAAAGCAGGCTACACAGATACAGTTACAAATGGGCATAGAGAAAGATACAGCAGAAAATATACAGTTGGATTCATTATGAAAACAAATCTGTTTACAGCAATTGATTGATGCGACCGCCCTCGGCTTGACCACGCCCCAACGCCAATTAGGGCGCACTTTAAATTCAACTTGAGCAATAAAAAAAACAAAAACAAAAACATAAATAAAAAAAAAAACAATAAAAAATAAATAAATGTCAAATCATATTCATCATTGATTCTTATGTAAGCGGCTTATATATTTTCTGCTTCTTCTTCCTTGCTCTTTATGGAAAACTGATTTGGTTTTGTCGTTGGGCGTTGTTGTTAAGCTTTCGTGGGCGTTGTTTGTTGTTGTTGTTGTTTGTTGTTGTTGCTTTAGAAATTATATGAAATTGGCGACGAGGCTGCTGCTAAATGGAAAATATGTGTTTGCTGCGCAAAATAATAGACGATTTTTTTTCTTTTTAAATACACTGCATAAATGGGCGTGGCGCAGCTGTGGTATTGTTTGTAACGGTTGATGGGCGATAAATTCGATACCTTATAAATATTAACATAGATATAAAAATAGTTTTTGCTGTCAACGAGATCAAAAATATAAATAAATATCGACTTTCCACTCGTAATATGAGAGCAGCTGATGAGCAAATTGAATAAATTTCGATTTCTCTTAAAAAAAAAAACCAATAACTAATTTTGATGGCTAAAATCCAAAAAATGCCTTTAAATAGTTGTTTCTTGTTGACTTTTGAGTATTTGGCTGATTCTGTGAATCTATGACTGAAAATGTATCCCGACGGTATTCCAACTGTATTAAAGACGAATAAAAAAATGAAAATAAAATAATAATAAATAATAAAAATAAAAATTAATACATAAATTAAAAAGCACTTTTTGTGGAGCATAAATAAATGACAAAAAAGTCGAAACCAAACAATAAACAAGAAACATTTTCAGACTTTTGTCTTCAATCAATTTCAATCAATTTTCAGTTAGTTCAGCTTTAGTTATTTGTTATTATATATTATATATAAATTATATATATATATTATATATATAAATTGATCACTATTTTCCTGATAGAATCATAATTGCCTCGAAACTTGGGCCAATTGAGATAAGTCTGTTAAAATGCCAAATTTATTTCTGACAAGTGTTTTTTTCGGTTTCCAAGAAATAATTATTCCTGGTTTTTGCTAAACAAAAAAATTGTTAAAAGTTTAAACTTTATAGTACAATTTAATGAAAATGATGTCGTTAGCCAAAGGCATATTCGATGCTCATAATATTCAGCTGGAAGAAACTAAATGAATTGTGGCCAATTGACTTCAAGCTGATAAAAGTGTACGAGCTGTGAACTTGGCTGATATTTATGTGTAAATATATTATTATTAATACTTTATTATATATTTATTAAGACTATTATTATTATTCTATTATTCTATTATTATTCTAGTTGGGTTAACGGTTCTAGTTAGATTTATCGCTGCTGAGCCAGCAGCTCTTCCAACCAACACAAATCTTGAATGAGTGCCAAAATCTAAGTTTGTTTGTAGAGTTGATTACATGTTTCTCTAGGAAATCAATTTTCCTCATTTTCCGACTTTTCTACTATAATCTAGTTTATAATCTACCTTCTGCGACTGTCTTTATCTATTTTGGTTAGCTGCCTAACAAGTATTCCCTTCTGATTATAGCTGGCCCAGAGATACTTGGCCTGGTCGGAGACAAGGTAGCCAGCCACCTTGTGCCGCGCAGTTGCTGCCCCATTGTGTGTGTTTTGCTATGCCACTAATGAATACATACAATACAGCTGTTGCATGTTTACTGTCATTTGCATAAGCAAAAGGGGGAAGAGAGAAAAAAAAAACATTAATACAAATAACAATAAATAGAGGCCGAGTTATGTAAATATAAATAACTGTGATTCGCTCAATTTGGATTGCACACATTCGAATTTAATGCCACTTTCCCGGTGCAGGCGGGCCACAAAATTTAATGACTGAATCAACGCAAGATTTTCACTGCATCATTTTCACTTTTCTTTGATGCGGCAACAGCAAAACGAAAGTGAAATAAACCAAAGACGCCTCAATCACAGAGAGAGATAGAGAGAGAGGGAGAGAGGTAAGTGTTAGAGTGGGACAGCATTTGAGATAGAGTTACGAGTGCAAACGTTTTTGGATTTAGGCCTACAAGCAGACACTGGCACAGTGAAGCCTCGTATTAGAGACTCTCGGCCACGCTGATGAGTTTGGCCTACTTTCACTTTCGTTTTGGTTTCGTTTCGTTACCAATGTTTTTCTTCTTCTTTTTATTTTTTTTTTGGTTTTCTTCTTCTAGCAATGCTTTTTCGGGGCCCGGCTTGGCCTAGCCACAGCCGGTTTTTCCAAACCACAGACCCACTGACAATGAAATAAAGTTGTTTCATATTTCAGGGCAAGTTGAAAAACTCAAACTCAAACTGAAACTGAAACTATTTCAACGGCAGCCAAAGCGAGACAAATATAGAGATAGTGAGAGAGTGAGAGAGTGAAAACAAAGCAAGCAAAGCCTAAAAAGTTGGCATAGAAAAATACACGTAAATTACTCATCAGTTGCAGACAAACCAGCGGCTTTGTGCGGCGGCTTAGAAAACACACTTTTGTTTGCCTCTTTTTTTTGCCTCATTTTTTTCTGCTTCTTTTTTTTGGGGCTTTGTATTTGCATACACGTAATAACAGACGATTTGCAGTATTCAGCAATAATTTTCAAAATGAAAAAAAATAATGTTTTTATTTAGTATTAATGTATTTGAATGTTTTGCTCGCTTTCACTTTTGTCAATCGCCGTGCAGCAGTGAAAAACAGCGACAACAAAATGAAAATAAAGTTTCTCATTTTAATTGCGCTCGTCTCAAAATGTGCCTACAACAAAAGCAGAAAAGCAAAAAAGCAGAAAAGCAAAAAAAAACAATTTAATTGCTTTTGCTATTGCAACAATTCGTTGTCAAATCGGGCAGCAACAAAAAAAACTTTTTAATTGTTGTGCACTGCCGCTGAAAAACTAAACGTTGAAGCGAACAACTTTGGCTTTTTGGTCTATGAAAGATATCTTTCTGTGTGTGCCCCAACTTGTCGCAACTAATTTAACTTAAAAGCTGCGGCTTACAAGCGGCGGTTGCCTAATTGCCGCCCAAGCAACTTGCCCAAATGTGGCTAAAATGCAATGCCAACTGTTGACCTTACAATGGGATAAATACACACATATATTAATTAAAAATCTTATAATGCTGAATGTTAACCCATTGCAGGCAAATGTACCTGATTGGGTACAGCACTTAACCCTTTTGAAATAAAATGTTGGCAATTGTTTTGCGCAATTTCATCATGCACAATCTGCTCAATGGAGACAAGATAACGAATGAAGTTTATCAAAATTTGCAAACCTCAATAATCATTCGATACAATCGATAACAAATTATTCGATGCAATCGATAACAAATTATTCGATACAATCGATAAAACGCCATTCGATACATTCGATAACCATATTAGTGTCATAAAGTAGAAGCAATCTAAATTAGAATTCAAATCAGTGGCAGAAAAACTTATCAGCTTAGCTGCTAACTGTATAACTATATATATACCATATTAGTATATATGACATTATTATATACGGGATTTTTGAACATATTTAGGAAATCTGAATATTTCTGCCATTTTTATGGAGGTGTTTTTTCTTAGTTATATTAATTCTGCATGAAAACTTGCAAATACATTTTCGAGAAAAATCTCGTTTTAAGAGTTTTTTTTTATCGATCTCCGACTTTATAAATCTATATAAATTCTCAATTATATATAGAAAAATAAATAAAGTAAAATAGGAAAAAATATGGATAAAGCAAGACGCATTTTGGGCAAATCAAATCATAAAATGTGTGGCAAGGCAAGCTTACCACTTGTCGCACAGTTTAACTAATATAAAAAAGTCATAAAGTCAATTTCAATCAAAAGGCAAGCGACAAAAACAAAAGAATCGAAAAATATCAAAAACCAACTTGAGAATATGATGAGTGGCGCAACGATGTCGTTAAGCGAGAAGAGCAAAGAAGCAAAACAAAGCATTGCCACAAAAAAGCGGAGCAGCAACATCAAATTGGAAGCTATAAATCAAAGGCCGAAATATGTGCAAAAATATTTGCGAGCAGATTGCGAGAGCATCTCTCAATACACTCGCTCTACTCACTCTCCCTCTCACTCTCCCTCTCTCTCTCTCTCTCTTTCTCTCTCTCTCTCTCTCTTGTATCTGGAGTAGTTTGTATCTTGTGCAGAACGTGCATTTAATAATTGCCGATTTCTGTGCGTGATTTGGCAATATTCAATGGGCTTCTAATGACTCGCCCATGCGCCCCTCAATTTATTTGTGCCAGTCTGCAAAGGCAGTTAACTTTTTTGTTTAGTCTAGACCAGTTAAACTTCACACACACACACACATCTGTTTCAGGTAGCTGTTTTTATATATAGATATATATATATATATTTTTTATCACATGTGACAAGTTTGCGAAGGAATCTTAACGAGCGGCCAGACGCAGACGAGTGGAATTTTGGGCATGCTTCAATTAGCAGAATCCAAATTTGAGCATTTTTTAAGCGATTTATGTCCGAGTCGAATGCTTTCCTTATTAACAATCAATTGTCATTGCAAATTATAGTTAACAGCTGTTGCCAAAACTCTCTTTGCAGCCATGAATGTTGGCTTACAAAAAGCACAGATTTGGTTAGTAAGAAATTAATTCCAGCAAAAATGCAATTTGTTTTTTTTTAGCTGACTGATAAAATGTATATTTTTCTAAATGAAAGACACAAATAGTTAATATAGTATATATGTACATTCCATAATATATAACAATTAAATATGATAACGAAAACTAGAATTAGTTAAAAGTTCCTAATTTTTCAATCAGCATTAATAAAAAATCACATCAAATTTCCAACTCAGTCAGCGCTTATTTAAAGGGTTTTTGTAAAAAAATATAATATATATAATATAATATAATATATATAATATAATATAATATATATAATATAAATATTGAAACTTTGCATTCCCAAATTTTTTTACATATTTTATATATTTATGATTAGATATAAAGTTAATTTACCCATTTTAATTGCTTACAAATTAAACTACTTAAAATATTTGAAATTATTTGAAAATGAAACTACTTCAAATATTTGAATTTATTTTTAGCCAAGCTTAGTTTTTGATAGAGAAACCTGGATGGATTCTCTGCGGTTTAAAAGTTTTTTATGTTGAAAGTTGGCTAAATGCTTTGCGTCACGAATTGAAGTAAATAAACGGGAAAAATGTTAACTGAATTGTGAATTGTAATATTTGAAGTACTCATTCAGCTTAATGCTACTTTTGTCTCGTCGCAACTCAAGTTCTTTGTGCTCGAGTTTTTCCAGCACTTACCCTGCATTTTCGGCTGCAGCAATTGACATCTGTTGTTGGGGCTCATCTGTTAGCTGCAGCGTTAGATGTGCCCGTTGTTGTAGTTGCTGCTGTTGCTGTTGTTGTTGTTGCTGTTGTTGCTGTTGTTGTTGCTGCTGTTAATGTAGTCGTTGATTTGAAGTCTAACTGTTGGTGCTACACACACACACACACACACATACACACATACACAAACGCGCCACGGAACGTAAATGAAACACTGCAAAGACAGAAAAATAAGAGAACATTTTTATTAGCATTTTTCTACAATTCTTTGTAATATGTTTTATGGCATTATTTTATTTTGCTGAGCGCACAAAACGTTGTTGGGCTTGACACAAGTTGCCACACTCGACACACACACACACACACACGCATACTCGGAGGAGCATTTTGCCCCGGGAAAACAAGAAAAACTGGCAAAAGCAAATGCCAGCTGGCCACTTGAAGACTCAAGTTACAAGAAACACTTAGGGTCGGAGCCGCCTTCGACCTCACCTCGTCCCTAGGCTAGCCCCCCAAAAAAAATAGAAAAATAGAAAAATAAACCCCATCAGAATAGAGAGCAGCCCAAGCAAAATGAGTAAAAGGCGCCAAGTGTGAATCTCTCTATATGCAAAAGAACGAGAATGTAGAATCTAGAATGTAGGGGTGAGGGGTGAGGGGGTAAGGGGTGAGTGGTGCTGGGGTTGCTTAGTTTGCCGGGGCAAAGACATTGGGTTGGGGGCATTTAAGTGTTGCCGCTGGCAAAGTGCAAGTTTTTCTTGCTTTTCGGCAAAGCAAGGGTTAACGGTTAAGGCTTAGTACTAAATCGGTGCTAAAAATAAGCACAGTGGCCAACATTTTGATATACTGCGTTGGCAATCAACTGTTGCCAAGCCATTTTTCGCATATATGACTCACTCAAGCGAAAAGGTAAAACAAATGTGCCAGATAAGAAGCCGATAATAGCAAAAGCTAATAAAAAAAAAACATTTACTGAACGATTTTTCATCAAATTTTAATGTGATTTTGGTTTCTTAGCAGCGATTTTGGGCAGTTGGCAGGAGTATTCATTTTCAGTACTTCCCTTTCTCATTTCCTTTTAAATTTTAATCAAATTATTTATTTTTTATTTTATAATATTCCATTTGTAACTTTAATTTTAATTTGTTTTTAGTACACATTAAATAAATATAACAAAAATGAAATAAAAAGCACAAATTTAATAAATTTCGTATTTTGTGTAACTTTTCAGCCGATTTTAATTTTCAATCACTTCTTAAATGAAATGAAACTAACGATTTGAGTTTCTTTTTTTATCTTATGTATTATTATATTTGATAAAACTAAATTGTCTATCCAAAAAAATCATAAAACAATTACTTATGTAAAATGTAATGGGCTTAAAAGCGGACATTTGAACTAAAGCTCTTTATCTGTGATTCTATAAATGCTCTTCAAGTATGCATCAAAAGATAACTACTACATCCTACTACATCGACCAAAAACTCTCCAAATGTTAACCCTATTTGACCCCCGTGAGCAATGTGTGTGCTTTGAGCTTGAGAGAAGCTGCTGTTGAGGCTTTTTCTTTGCCTTATCTTCTTTGCTCTTGCTCTCCGCTCTCTGTCTTTATCTCTATCTCTCTCTCGCTCCGTCTCGCTCTGTCTCGCGTAAGCTCATCAGCTGCATAATCCGCATGTGAGACAACGCATTCGCTTTGTATATGTGTTTGTGTGTGTGTGAGTGCGTGCTTTTTTCCCTTGTTGCCAACGTGTCGTATACTCAATGCAGCCACATCCCAAAAGAACACACACACACACACAAACACATCTCTTTTTGTATTCATTTGTTTTTCATCTTCTGCTTTTTTTTTATATTCTGCTGCATTCTTGTTGCCTTTTTACATTTTTTTCGCACTGTGAGCTGCACTGTGGCGGGAAAGAGAGCGAATGCTTTATTGTTTTTGCTTTTTAAACAAACAACAACAACACACACACACATGCACACACACATACACACGCACACTCACACGCATAAGAAATGCAACTGCATTGCTTTTTTTTCATTTATTGTTTTTGTTTTTGTATCAGTGTTTTTGCTTCTCTCGCATTGTTATTGCCTTTGGCTGTGCACCCTTCGCCTCCCTTCGCCCATCGTCCAGCAGCAAAAACATGTTTTATATAATTTCCTGTACGCGTGGCACGAAAGCAGAAGCATAATCCGTCTTTCTCTCTCTCTCTCTCTCTGTCTCTCTCTATCTATCTGGTTATTCTTTTGTCATTTATTTTTGCTGATAATAATAATGCATTTGTTGTCTTTGTTGTTTTTGTTGTTGCCTGTCATTGTGTATAATTGTTGAGTTGTGTCTGCCTTGCAGATATGTACATGGATACATCTAGCATATATACAATACATATACACATAGATATGTATCTCATATCTGACATGTGTTTATTTTATACACACATATACTTTATAGCACTGCGTAAATTGAATTTCCTAGACTTTTTTTGTTGTTGCTTTTTTTGATTGATTAAAAGAAAGCACAACAAGTGCATTGTTTTCCCGTTGCAGCACAGCATAAACTCATAAGATGCTTTCCCCCGCACTTATGAAAAAGTTGGCGTGGCAAGCTTGAGAATATCAAAGGGATTACCAGTTGACAAGTAATAAACATGTTGACAACGCCATATTGTAAAGGAATAGATCGATGTAAATTTATGAACAAAGATTTTAACTCAATACTGAAAATAATAATAATATAATTAATCAAATTAATAATAAATAAGAAGTTTTAAAAATCATTAGATTAAAACTGTACATTTATTAATAATTGTATTCATTATATTATATAATTTATTATAACTAGTTATTAATTTATTCACGCGCATTATTCTCATGTTCAGAACGAAAGATTTTTAATTGTTGTGTTTGTATTTATTTAACTTGTCTTCACATTAAAAATCATCATTTGTTCTGAAGTATTAACAAAAATACACTTTCTTAAGAATAAATTAAAAACGTGTGAAGAAGATGACTTGTGAATAAATTAATTATTATTTATGGCAACACTCTTGCTTAATGCAAAGCTTAAAAATAACAAATAGCTTTTGTAGCGTAAGCTGCACCACTGCATGTGTAATTATTTACTTACACACACACAAATCTAAATTATGATTTACCGTAATATTTACTGCGGCACAGACAGCCACAGCACACACACACAGACATAAAAACACACATGTACACACACATAAATCGCAAATGCTTCAGTTGATCCCCAACAAAATCCAATCCAGCAGCAGCAGCAACTTTTGACACTCGCCTCGAGGCGTTCGCAATTGAGTGTAATTTCAATTTAATTAAAATCTAAGCACGTCTGCAAAATATGAGAAACACAATAATTACGTTGCGACATGAGAATTTTCGCTGAAAACAGAAACAGGCATGGCAACAACAGCAAACTTTTTTTTTGCGCTTCTAAACGGTAATTTAGCCATTAAGCTAACGGTAAAATGTGCAGAATCTTGAGCGCAACAGACTCACAGGTAGACAGGCAACGCTAATTTCTTTCGCTCTCTTCGCAGCTGGCTGAGCCGTCGGCGTCGCCGTCGCCGCTGCCATTGCATAACTGGCTTAAGTTGCTGACTCAGCGCAGGCGAGAAAGCGGCGAACGCTGCTCTGCCTGCGTTGAGAGAGAATTTTGCATGCGGGAACTTTCGTTGAGCATAATACACATAGTGGAGAGTAGTGGAGACTGCGCTCGCAAAGCAATTATGCTCAGTGCTCTCATATGCTCAATGATCAGGTTCTAAGCGGTTGTTTTTTTTTCTTTTCTTTCTTTTTTTTATTTTTTCGATCAGCCTGCTAATTTGTTATGTGTGTGTGTTGCGTCTGCTCGTTATGTAAGCCCAAACAAACAAAAAAGAGCAGAGCAGAGGAGACGAGACGATAAGGCAAATCCGAACTGAAAAATGCACATTCCAACAAATTTCACTCAAGCGACAATCAAACAATTGGTCAATTCGTCATGCGCTCCACTCACGGAAATACAAATAAGCGCAGCAGCAGCAAGTATTTTTTTTTTTGGTTATTTGTTTACTCCTGAAATTTACACGCAATAAATAAATACGAAGCGTGCGTGTGTGTGTGAGAGAGAGAGGTAGAGTGAGTGAGAAGCAAATAAATGTTGGCTTCGACTATCAAAATGCGTTTTGTTTACGTTTAGCCTGCCACTCGATGCCTGAATGCAGTTTTTTCTTTTCCACAGTCACTGATAAAAATAAAACCACAAACAACATTTGAGGCGACGACGAGCGACGAGCAACGAGCGACGACAATAAAACAAACAACTTCCAGACTTGTGGAAAATATCTCAAGCGCAAAAAGGCAAAAGACGCTCACAAAGCAGACGCCCAGCGAAAGAAAGAGAGCGCGATAGGCGGGCTATATAGATATAGATATAGATATAGATAGATGGATGGAGGGATGGAGATTTGCTGCTGCTGCTGCTGCTGCTGCTACTGCTACTGCTACGAGCGGCTTTTAATTAACATGGCTTTGTGAAATTTTAGTGAATTTCATTTGATGAAGTGGCGTGTTAATTGCGAGTGCCCACAAAACAACCAAAGATCCAGATCCATACGGGTCTACATACGAATGGGACCCATCTTGGTAGTAGTAGTAAGTAGTTGTTGGTTATGTAGTAGTAGCAGTCACCTGGAACTAATAGTCTTTAAAGCAGCCAACGCCTGCTGCATTTGTATTAGTAGAGAGCTTTGAGCTTCTGAACTTTAGTTTATCTGTGTGTGTGTATGTGTGTGCTTAGTTCACCTACGTGCATGAACAAATAAATATTTTATATTAACTTAGCAACTTCATTTAACGTAATTTCTGCGAGAATTAAGCGCAGTTAAAAAATGCTTTAAAATAAAAATAAAAATAGTTGAAATTTGTAATATATATTTTATTTTATATTTTGTTATTTTTCATCACTTAGGAAGGTTAATAATAACTTGCAAAAAATATGTTCAACGCCACAAATCTTTTCCAAGATAAGACAAGTTAATATTTAATCTCAACTGGTAAACTTTACACATGTAAAGTATTAAAGATAATCATACATGAGGGATTAAAATTATTCTTTATTATTTTGATGATAATAGTTACAAAAAAAAAAAAATAGTTTTATAATGATTTGTTATGTAAATAAAAATAAATGTAAAAAATAATAAAAATTACAAATAAATTGCTCATTGTTTCCTGGCACAATCAACTAGTCAAAGATTGAATCTTATCAAATCGAATCGTCAAATTTAATATCCATTCATAATTAATACTCGATAAAGAGTGGCCATTTACAGTTACATGGCAAAGTTATCCACTAAATACGTATTTGTATATTTTTTTTTATATAGATACATATATTTTTAAAGATACTTATGGTTACTTATGAGATACATTTGGGAGCGTGTGCGTTGAGTGCGCTGCCTTCGGAGATAGCATTTCATTATTGTTGTTGTTGTTGTTGTTGTTGTTGTACAATTTCGCTTATTTACTTAGCATTATTGATGTCTCAATGTGGTTTTTGCTTTGTGTTTTTTATTTTCTGTTTTCCGTTTTTGTTTTTTTGTATTCCTTATTTGGGGCACAGCACGTCGCTAAAAAATTGCTGTACGCTTTCTTGCGTACGCGACAATAAAACATTTTGCGTTTTTCAGTTTGTATTTTTTGTTGTTGTTTTATTGTTGTAGTTGTTGTTGTTGTTTTATTGTTGCTGTTGTTTTTGCAAAAGAAATGAGTTTATGTATTTTAAACTGACCTCATTACGAGCTGGTGCTCAAGCAGTTGTGTGACAAATGAGGCAAAAGTTTTGCTTAGCATTTCAACTTGTTCTTAGACACAGAAGTGGTGGAAAACGCTGCTCAGCTTTCCAAGCTAGCTGCTTCAGGGCATGCATAACAGTAGCAATAAATTGTCGGTGTAATTTGTGCGCCATTTGGCAGATAGAAACTCGAGCCACAAATATGTGGAAAAACTTCGACAGATGACGACCCAACTTAAGTGGCTGATAAAGTCACTGCCAACTGTTCTTATCAGCTGGTATTTTTATTTTTATTATTATTATATCAGCTGTAAGGAAGCAGCACTTCAATGAGAATCCATTGTAGTTAAGAATATTGTACACAGGTACGCTTGAGAACGCTCAAGTCCATAAATTATTGGTGGCAAGGTCTGTCGCTCCATCAATTTCTGTAGTTTCTGTCCCGTAACTCAACTTTTAAAGCGAATTAATCAAATGTATATAACAATATTTAATATAATTTACGCATAATTTACGGTACAGGTCTTTTCCGTTTGCTGGCATTATTTATATAAGTAATTGTTTTTTTTTGTTTGTTCTTTCAAATTTCAAATTAAATTGGTAAAAGTGTCACGTAAATTATTTTTTTCTTATTTTTTTTCTTTTTTTGTTTGAATTTGTCGCATCGATAAACGTATTTGAAGTTTTCAAGTAAATAAACTCATCAAATTTATTTGTGGTGGAAAGTTTTATCAACACAGATTGAATCAATGGTCGTTTATCAAATTGTCCAAGAAATTGAGAGAAATAGCCAAGAAAGAAATAAATAAAAAAAAAAACAAATCACAAAATGTCCAAAAGAGGGAGACAATTCGGAAAGTTCACTCACTGGAAGCGATGGTGATTTTTCAAAAGTTTATGTTTGAAATGAAATGAATTATTTATGTGAATATTTAAATTAATGTATTGTTTAATAAAAAAAAAATGATAACCAGAAAAATAGACTTGAAGAGCGAAAAATCGTACAGCTTTTTGATTGGTTTAATTTAATTGTTCAAATTAACTTTTGCAATTCAAAAACTGTGAAAATCTATTTCAAAATCGAATTAGAATTAATTTTTATAAACACTCAAAAAAAATATGCTTGTTAAGCTTAAAGTTTGACAGATTTTAGCTTAGTTTAGCTGAGTTCTGTTCTAAACAGGATGCAAGTCTGGCATTTTGAGTAGCCCCAAAGTTCAAGTACTTAAAAAGTCATTAGAATTTCAGAAGACACGCTCAAACGACAACTGCACGATCGTTTTTATTGGCTTTTACCAGAGGCGCATAACAATTGTGGACTGTGGACTGTGGACTGGGGCCTAATCCACGAGCAGCGCTTCAAAGGAAGCCAACTTATCAGCACCAACTTATTTCCGCAAAGCGCACAAAACAGCGAGTGGGAGAGTGAGAGAGAGAGCAATAAAAGATATATACAAATATATATATGTATGTGTACATATGTGTGTGTAGATATCAAGCTGCGGGCATATGCCATGAAAAGGGCCATGAAAATGGAAATGAAAATGGAAAAGAAGCGATTGAGATAGGGGCACATGTTTTGCATATCACTCAGGGCTGGCTGGCTCGGCTCGGCTCATAGAGGTAATATTTTGGATAGATAGATACGCGACGCATAGAAAATGCTGCAACAAGTAAGCAAATAAAGCAAAAACAAAAGCAAAGCCAAGCCAAATGAGCAGAGCGAGCGGAGCGGGCAGCTCTGCTCGGGTTTACGTGTCTGGAATATGCTTAACAACTCGAGGAATAAAGTAAAAAACAATACACAAAAAATAACATTTGAATGTTGCTTTTTTATTTAACTGTTTGCAGTGCGTTCGCGGCAGCTGTTTAAATTTTGTGACTGATAAGCCAACGTTAACAAAAAATAAAAACGACGAATTTAAATTGCACAATGAACGCCGACGCCAAAATACTCTATACAGAAACCCATCGATAACAGGCTCAACTGATGAGCTTGGATCACTTACACTATAAATAAATGATTACTTTATGCAACATATGTGTATAGGCCCAAAGATAACCCAAATTTCTTGGGTAAGGGTATACAGATTAGCATTTGCTTTGGCTTTACGATACGATAACTGTTTCATAAGTGGCACACGCGGAGAACCCGTTTTTTGGGGTTTACGAGGCACCCCCACAAAGACATTTTGTACTTGTACGCAAATGAATTTTTAGCATTAAATGTTGAGCAAATACAAATGTTTGGTATTTCCAAAACTTAAAAATGGGTTAATTTGTACAAAAGCGACTAACACACACACACAACACACAACACACACAACAATCGAAAACATAAATCAATGTAAATAATTGGCTTAAACGAAATTCGCTTTTGTATATTACAGCCAAACAAAGACATTTATTTGCCACATGCCAAACGACTAACTGCCGCTTAGCATGCGAGTCGAATAATCAAATCACAATTAGCTAGTCAATAAAAAAACCAAAAAAAAACAAAACAAAAATAATAAAAAATATATTAAGAAAAACCAAAAAACGTTAATCGAATATTTGATGTTCTCAACATCATTTGAATGCTGTAACTGAATATATATGTTTAGCATTATAATAATCAAATACATTTTTGAACATAATTACAAATCATTTGTATAAATTTGAAACAAATATAAAATAAATAAATTAAAACTATAAAAAATAGAAAAAAAAACCGTGTTTGTATTTTTAAATAAAACACATTTAAAGAGTATTCAAAGTCGATGGGATTAATTTCTTAGATATTTAAAAATTGAGCAAATATCTAAAAAAAAAATCGAAAAATTCTATTTCTTTGAAAAACTTTATTTTGAGTGCTGGAAAAGCCAAAAATGTTTGCTTTGAATCATTAAAAAAAAGGCAATTTATTATCAGTTACTGAATACCCTTTCCTAATAATACTTAATACTTTGATGGCATATCAAAACCCGCATTTCAATTTATCGAAATACTCTTTGATATTTAATGAGATAATAATGCTGAATAATGCTCGAAATACATCATAAAATAGGCAATTTCTGAAGAGATAATCAAATATATGATGTGGCGATATTTATAGCAAAGATTTGGGATAAACATGCACAAAGTAATCAAATAAATATAGAAAAAAAGAAAAGAGAGAAAAGTCTAGGAAGAGAGTTAAGAATAAACACTGAAAATGTGCAGCTAAATAGAATCCTGACACTTGGGTAAGGTGAGAGATGAAGAAATGAAAATTTGATATAAATGACATAAGATTAATGAGAAGGAGTACAATGGCAAACGGAGATTGGCATCACAGTTAAAGCCAAGAGAAGGATTTGCTGCGGAGACGACTCAATTCGAAGTTGGTGGAGCTCAAAAACATGAGCTGCATATTTAAGAAAATGGCAAATGAACTGACAATGCCCGGAAGCAGTTTGGAATGACAGTCAGTCAGTCAGTCAGTCAGTCAGTCAGTCAGTCAGCCAGTCAGTCAGTCAGTCAGTCAGTCAGTCAGTTTGGCTACAAATAGTGGTGAGTAGCAAGTGTTTAGCTGATAATGATAACAACAATAACCTGAGGCTATCCTGTTCGTGTCGTCAATCAATTCATTAAGCGCAACAAAGGGGAGGCACAACAATACAATCTGGCTACAGATGGCCAGCTGTGGCACAGAGAGCTAGAGAGAGAGAGAGAGGGAGAGTGAGAGGCAGCAGGCGCATTGCCATATTTTATCAGAGTTCTGCTTCATTTGTGCCAAAACCTGTTTATGTCAAATTGAAGTAATTAATCAAACCAAATATGCGACGCAAGTGTGTTTATTGAGTGACAGACAAAGCAACAGAAAATATGCTGAAAATGCGGATCATTTTCCATTATACAATGCGCCGGCTGTTTCCTGTTTTCTTTATAGAGACACCATTTGTTACGCAGCACACGTAAACCCCTAATAATATGAAAATATTTTTGATGTATATACTTCAAATTTAGTTAAAATTCAAGCAACACCGTGAAATAGGCGAAAATCAAAGAATATGTTTTCAAACCAATTAAGTTTTATGGACCCAAAATGCCGAGTTTTTTTTTTTTTTTTACAATAAAATTTAATTTTCTTGGCGACAAATTCTGTGCCATTCGAGCTGAAAGTGTGCGGAATGTGATAAAAATCGGTTTGCAGATGAAATTCTTCTGCTTGGCTGAGTTCAGCGCAGCGGAGAACTTCTCCAATGGCCATGCCACACGTGCCAAGGAAAATTGATTTACTGTCAACAAAACAATAATAAAAACAAAAATTAATTACATTTCCAACAGTTTTAGTAAATGTTTAAAAATACATTTCAGTTCACTCTGCTCCCTTCTTGATACACCCAAATATATACTTGTCTATAAAGTGCTTAAATATTATTATTTGAAAGTCAATTGATTTATCTGAATATCAGAACTTAAATGCAAAATAAATATAGATTTTTTTTATACAACTTATTATTTATTTATTATTATTATGAATATTATTATTATTATTATTATTATTATTATTATTATTATTATTATTATTATTATTATTATTATTATTATTATTATTATTTTATTTGATTATTTCCGTGCAGGATTTTCAGTTCAAAAGCAATTTTCTCATTTTACTTTTATATAAATAAACAATTTTAAATACAACCAATTTCAATTTAATTTTTTAAGTTTTATTTATTAATTTTTGAAGTTTTCTTTTAATTATTCCTGTGTAATTTGAAGTCAACCAATTCGTAATGGAATTTCGAAATTGTAACTTGCGAAAAGCACATTTTGAACATTAAAATTAATTACACAACTGCAATGCGTAAATAAATAGATAAATAAATAAATAAGTAAATAAATAAATAGGTAAATAAATAAATAGGTAAATATAAGTATACATAAGCTTTTGTTACGCCTTGATTTTGTTGGCAGACAAATCAGTTATGCACATGACTTGGTCAATAGCAGCACAGCAGCTGAGCAGCTCAGCACAATTTGGCCAATGACAGTGATTCATTGATTTTTTCGTGTGAGACGAACAAGCTACGACGCCTCAAAGTATGCAATTAATTGCGATTAGCCATCTTCACGAGGCACTCTCTCAGCCAGCCACATCTTTCTATTAGCCAGTTTCACCTGGCCTAAGTAGTTGAGCCAACACACAACGTATATACATACATGCAAACTCGGCCGAGACATTTAATTGAATTTGAGTGAGCTGAATGTGAGTTGTCCAATAATAGAACAAAAGTTGTCATGGCAATTCGCTAATAGACGACGAGTTCAGAGTAATACAATACATATATTATATATATATATAATATATATATATATTGGCCAACTTGGAGAGTACCTGTAAGTTCTGTAAAATATATTTAACTTAACTTTTAGGTTTGTAAAATTAAAAAACATGCAACAAAAATTAATTTTTAATATTTTTTTATTTGATGAGTTTGTAAATATTTATGAAGATTGTTTTTATTTTTTTTAATATTTTATTAAGCTAAGCAGAAAATTATTTTTTTATAAATATACTGTAAATATTTATTGGCCAACGTTTTACATTTAAATTATTTAATTTTAGATTTTCATTTCTTAAAAAGTTTTTTTGTTAAATTGAGTTTTTTTTGGAGCACATTTTTTAAGTAGAAAAATATTATTATTGTAAATTGTTTTATATATATATATATATTTATATTAATTTGCTAAGCTCTATGAAATATTTGTGAGTTGCCCAAACTAGCAGTTCTTGTGTACACAATAGATTTCATACAATATAAATTTGCATACACAACGAAATGAGTCTAGCCATAAGCGAAAACAAATAGAGTAGAGCACTTAAATATTTGCTGTCGTGTATTACCATATGCCAAAAACAATAACAACAGCAACAACACCAACAACAACAACAGCAACAACAACAGCAACAACAGCAACAACAGCAACAGCAACAACAACAACAGCAACAACAACAACAACAATCAGAAATGATACAGCTATGTAGAAGTTATTGTTATATTGCGATTCGATTTTGGATGGTCTGGCCATTTTTGGCAGAGCTCTTCAGAATGTGATTGAGACGGGGGAGCTGAGTGTGGGTGGGTGGGGTGTGGTGTGGGTGCCTCCATAAAACAATCGAGAATCGACAATCGACACTTATGCAGGCAGAGGCCGCGTGTGGATCGCATTGCATTTGAATTGGGAACGGTCCGAGTAGCGATTGAGTTTGGTTTTGGATTGTATAAAATATGCAGCAATGGAATTTGCTGCCCCATTTGCAGTTCAGCTGATTTGCATTGCGTTTGGCGTTGTAAACAAGCCGCCACAAACAAGATTTTCACTTCATCATGTATACAAAAGAAAAACACCCACCCCTTCCTCCCCCCCCATCCAGCACTTTTCCCGCATGCGTCACACTAATTAACTGTTCAAAACATTGGCATGATTTATGCGAGCGACCTGTCAATAAAGTTCACAATCCATCATAAAAAGCAAATTCTTTGGGGAAAATATTGGGATTTTTGGTAAATGTCATTCGGCAGCTCATTTAAGTGTTGTAAGCCCCAAAAAATGTATTCTAATTTCGCAACACAGACACAAACCAAGCCAAAAAATATTACTCAAATTATTCAGTGTTACATTATCAATATAAAAACTAAAATGCTTTGTTTCACTCTTCGATTTTGCAGAGCATCTTTATGTAGAAAATTAATGATTGTTCACACATTTAATATGTTGAATTTTCTTATTTGTAGACTAATTTAAATATATATAATATACATATAAATGGTTTCGAAAGAGAATTTAAAATTTTCTATTTCTATCAATGTGATATATGACAAGTTGAAGCAGCTAATGAATAAGTCTGGTTAACAACTGCTAATTAACAGCAAAAATTATTTAATTATATAAATCTTGGGAATATTGTTTTGAATCAGTATCTCACATCGAGCAACTGCCAGAATTATGCAAGAGCATTTAAGTCAGTTTTCAAGTTTTTGGTTTTCATTTTATTTTTGTCATAATTACTCATACACAACTTTAAGTCAAGTAGTAACATCATGAGCTGTTTCACATACATGCACACATCTATATATATATATATATATATATATATTTGGCTTTTATGTAAATTCAGCTTGGATTGTGTTATAAATTTTGCTGGCCAATAAACAACGACTACGTAAATTTGACAGTTAGCACTTGAAATTGCCTTTTTAACGGAGGGCTTCAACAAGTTGTTTATGTGGTAAGAATGAGAAATGTATTGTGAATGTTGGCCCTCGAGGAAAAACTGATGTCAGACACAATATGTAAAGGTAAATATAATGAAAACCATTACTAATGGAAATTTTAATAAAAACACTTTGGTGCACATTCGAGAGGAAAGTCTACTAAGAATAATACTCGAATCAAATAATTTGCATTTTTTGTCATTGAATTTGAATATTTATTGTAAATATTTATAGATAGATTTGATTAATAGATCTTTGATTGTATTGTGGATATATTTTGTGACAAAAAAAAAATCAGACATAAATCATAAATATGTAAATTTAGTTTGGCATGGAAGTTTAATGTGCTGCGATAATAAATACGCTTCTACAATTTTTTTTTTTTTTTGTGTGTGCTTCTCTGATGTCCTGCAACGCCCAAATTTGTAACGCTGCCGAACAAAGCTTAAAAGAAGCAAACAAAAAAACCCAACACCTTTTTTTTGTATGATGCTTTTCTGGCTGCTATAGTTGTATGAGTTTTTTCACACAACAGCCAAAAAAAAAAAAAACCGGCTCATTTCCAACAGCTGCAAACAACGCCAAAATACAAAATGGAAAAGAAAAAAAAACAGCATAACAAAAAAAAAGTTGTCTAATAATTTCTAAAGATGCTGCGGCTGCCCGACTCTCATTGTCTGCGATTTGAGATGTTTTTTTTTTCGGGACTAGCTTTATTTTGACTGTCAGATTTGAATACGCAGCGGCAGCGGCAGCAGCAGCAGCAACGGCAGCAGCAGCAGACATAAATCTTGTTTTGATTTATTTATTTGTGAATTTTCAACAGCAACGTTGACGACAACGACAGCAGCGACGCCAGCAGCAAGGAGGAACTTTGTCTTAAGTTCAATTCAAAGCTTTTGGCGCATAGTTTTCATGCGCGCGTCACTCACACAATGAGCGCGCGAAGCAATAGACGCAGCTACCAGAGAGCAGCGCGGTCAAGCGAGCGGCAGCAGCAGCAGCAGCGACGTTGGCAGCAGCAAACTGTAGGCGGCAATGGCAGCCAAAGACAAGAGAGGCTCAAATTTCGGGGCAATGGCAAGCAAAGGGCGCCCAATGCTTCGGCTACTGCCCTCTCCCTCTCCCTATTCCTCCCTCTCACTATCATGCTCTCTGTTAGAAGCAGCGACTAAGCAGTGAGCGCTTTTGCTGTTTTCGGTTAGCTGCTTGTCGTTTTTTCGTTGATGACCTTGAAAAAGCTGTATCTAAAAATCGAGTGCAATCAACTTTATAAACACACACACACACAAGCTGCTGCTGAGAGCCTCTGCCTCACACATGCTCATTAATATTTCCCCTACATTTCTCACACACACACACATAAAAGCTTGCAGAACGTTAGGTAAAGTCTTAAAGCCCCAACATGCCGCTACTCTCTCTCTTATGTGTGTGCTGGTGTGTGTGTGTGTGAGAGCATATAATAATTATTCTAGATTCTGTGCGACGTTCTTGTTGTGTTAGTTGTGTTTGCTTCTCTTTGAAAGGTGGTCGCTGCTTTTTGATGCTTATCTCTTGTTCGCTTTGGTTTCGCTTTTTGTGTAATAACAGAGTTTAGCGGCGTTTAACCGAAAAACAAAATACAAAAAAAAGTTGTTTGGAGCGGTCAGCGCTTGCGCAACAGGTAGCCAAAGTAGTTCAACATCTGAGAGTCAAAGAGAAAAACCAAAACTGATCCGTCCGTTCACCGTTTCAACTCAGAGAGAGAGATTAGCTATGTGCGTTGTGCGTCGCTCTCAAGCGCAATTTAACTAACAGAGCAGAGCTTTGAGATGCCATATTATAATATGATGAAGCTTGTAAATGATATGAGCAAGCCTACATAGAAAGCTTTTAAAGTGTAGAGTAGTTAAGGCAAAAGAACGAGAGCAAAGAATTCATTGTTGCAGCCTCAATTATTTACTGTAATTGTAGTTTAAAGCTTATTCGAATGCATTTTCGAAACTTGTGTGTACTTAATGTGGCCTTAATAATGCGCACTATATTCGTAAAGAAACCTTGATAAAGGAGTTGAGCAGAAGATTTAATCGAGCTTTTACAACTCTCTAGCAAAGAAAATGGGACTTCAAATATTGATATTTGAGCGAAAAGCGTTTAGAACAGTTCGAAGACCTGCCTGCGAGCGAATTGAGTTGGCATTAAATCGGCATTCCTTCGATTTAACGCCAGCACAGATCGCAGCAGTCTTATCCGTTTGATTTAAATCGAGTGCGTGCCATAAACATTCATTTTATTTATATGCGCCAGCTAACGAACCTATGACATCAACATTGTGCCATAAAAAAATACAAAATATGTTTAAATGTTTTTCTTATACAAAAACGTATACATCCTGTACACCCTAACTAGCTAGAGGAGAGAGGAGTATTCAAAGTTTGTCGAAACTTACTCAATTTAAAGTTAATTAATATTATCCAAATCCAAACCATGTGTTTTTCTATTAGAATCGCATTTCTCACATTTTTCACGCTCATAAATTAAATGTGTATAATGTGATTCGCAGGGTTTTTATTATTATTTTGTTTTTGTTGTTTTGTTGTTGGCCAACAGCGAGCTTAAGCCCTGCTTAGAGCCGAGAGCACGGCTTGTTGACCATTTGAGCGATGCGCCGTTGTCGTTGTTTATTTAATTCAACAGAATTGAGATGAGCTAATCTCTCGTGTTGTTTTTGTCCGAACGCGAGTCTGGCCAACTTTGACTTGAGATTTTTAATTAAGATAATTGTATTAAGCCACAAAAATAACAAACGTCAGTGAGTAACTAGCCAGTGATAGGTTATAAGTACAACCGATGCCAAATAAAAAAATCAAGTAATTAATCTGGAATCGGGAGTGCTAGTCTATCCATGAAGATACATAATATATTTGACCTCAAATGTAAATAATCAAATTTAGTTTTTAGAATTCTTTGATATTTGACTGAACAAATTTGTAAATTATCGATAATTATCGATTTGGGGAAATTTCTAGAAAAGCCAAATTAAACTGTAAGAAAGGAAACTCGTTGCCCGTTTTGGGGGATATTCAAACATATATTTTATCTCGTTCAACAAACCCAATTTTAGATAACTTTTTAGGGTATACGAAAGATTAACATTTTTTTATCGAGAAACCTTTCTTTATCGGCGTGCTGTCAGTGTTTTTGAATATCGAATAAACACAACGACGTCAATTTAGTTAATATGCCTTCAGAGGTAAATTGCAGATGGTTAATAATGTGATATATAGTATATAGCTGAGCACATGACTTTCAGCAGGGGTGTTCACTTTACAGTATGGCTTAAAAAGTGCCGTAAGCACTTGCATTTCGATTTTATTATACAAACAAAAAAAAAAATGAATAAATAAATAAAATGAGTATCAAATCAAATTCGTTTGTAGAAGAACTCAAACACACACAATCACACACACACACACACATACACACGTACGTATGCAACACGTATATTTATATATGGCATACATAATATTAAAAGAAATCGCACCCAAAAACCAAATTGGCATAAACTACGCCGAAAATAAATTGAAATCTAAAAATGAATTTCAAATGCGGCAAACCCCAAAAAAAAAAAACACGCAAAGCAAACAAAACAAAACCAAACAAATATGTTGTGTGTGCGTGTGTGTGTGTGTAGGTGTATGGACTGTGTGTGTGCGTGCGTGTGTGTGTGTGTGTTGGAGGAAATAGTGTAGCAGAGGCGACAAATGACAATCGCACTTCTTGACATTTGTTGATACGACGAAGATGTGCCGACTGACATGTAAGCAACGGCAACAATTTGTGCATGTGTGTGTGTGTGTGTGTGTTGGTGTGTGTTTATAAACACGGATTTACAACAGAAATGGAAACAATGAAGAAGAAGAAAACTTTATTATAGAGCTACATATATTTGTTTGTCAGTGAGTGTTGCGTTGGATGGATTTAAGAACGGCTTAAACTAAATAAAAAACATATTTAAAAAAACCGATCTTGAGAGAGGATTTTCAAAAGTGAAACGGAAATCATATTTGTAGTATATAAATATAAATATTTATTTTTTATAAGTACTATTTAGGTTAATATTTATTAGTTATACTGTATATATAAGATATTCTCGAAAATATCTTCATTTTTAACCCATTGCTCTCATTTCAAACAATTGGAGAGGGTTTTCAAAAAGAGAAAGAGAATTTCAATAATTTTTTATATGTATTATTTGTTTTTTTTTTAAAGTACCATTTAGAACAAATAATCTTAAAAGATTGTATTTATTTAATTAATGTTTTTTATGTCGACATTAAATAAATAAAGTTTCTTTTCGCTTTTTTCTATTTTAGCTATTAAGTTCAAATCAAATAGTTATTTTTGTGGAAGATCTCATTAGAGGGTTATATAACCTCTGATATTCATAGGTCGGACATATGTCATTGTCAGTTGTCATCCTTTAATGGAGGTTTTTGGCATTATGTCTAATAACTGCAAATACATGCAATTTAATCCACAAAAATATTGTCTTACTTAGCTATTCCGATTCTAGAAAAGTAGATCTCTCTCCTTTTCGTTTCTCGTTTCTGGATCTGCTGATTGGGTAGAGTGCATATTTCAGGGACTGCACTCTACATACCAATCGATCATCAGTGCAACGTGCCTTTTTCTTTAATGGTATCCACTGAGCTTAACACTTCAGCAATTTGAGACGTTTCAGTAATGATTTGACTGCTATTTACAAAGGAGCTGACAAAAAGCAGGCCCGGCACAAAGACCTTCAATATGGAACTTAAAATTATAGCAAAACTCGTGGAACACACATAAAAAAAGAAAAAAAAAAAAGAAGGCAACCGAAAACCAGTTTTTAGCTGGAAAACAAAACCAACAACAACAGCCAAACGAGTAAAATTGGTATGATATTGTACGTAAGCCGTAATTGAAGTTAACGTAATTATAAATGTGGCCCGCAACAAGAACAAAGTTGCTAAAAGCAAAAAGGAACAAGAAAAAGCCGAACACAAAATACCCTTAAGTAAGACTAGACTCACAAATCCATTTATTTACTGGGTTTTTCTTCTTCTTTTTTAAATAAATAAATATTTCAATAGTTAATTTTTAATGTTAAATCATTTAATTTGACACTTGATTAATTTGTGTTACTCATTTGATTTTTCATTTTTATTTTGACTGTATTTTCAACTAGGAATACTCTCGGCAAAAGGGCATAATCATAATGAGATATGCCAATGTCAGCGTGGAGAATGTAACTGCGATCTGGGAAACTGAGAACGGAGAACTGAAAACTGAGAACGGAGTACTGGCACCGAGTCTCACCCAGCCTCAGAGCCCCAGTCTCACCATTTCCAGACTCAAAGACGACGTTGGGTTACGCTCAATTTCCCAATTTACATGGAAATCTTTTGAAGACGCTACAGAAATTCATTTGCGCTTCACAGCACAAACTCTGCAATATTTGCAGAGGGGGTGGCAGGGGGGGGGGGGGGATCAGGGGGAGAAATAGTAGGAGCAGCTGCGAGCAATGCTTCTTCACAAATATAAGTCGAAAAACGTGCGCTTTACATTTTTCCTCGAAACAAACAAAAAAAATAAAAATAAAAGAAAAAAATCAAAATGAAATAAATCGAGATTCAAGGTTTTGAGGACATTGACGCAAAGGTCAGCGCGAGAGAGAGAGAGAGAGAGAGAGAGAGGGAGAGATGGAAACAAGTTTTGAATAGCTCATGTAATACATATAGATACAGATACTTATGACTTATATATATAAAAATATATGTGGATATGCATCAAGAAATGAGTGACAAAAGATGACAGATTGAACATTAAAAAAAGACTCTTTAATTTAATTACTTTTGTTGATATTTTGGAATAAGATTAATCCAATGTTTGAAAATTTTAATATAGAAACTAGTTTATATATACCTATAGTAACTATTGCATTTGACTAACCTTAGTTAATTACTTAATTGGACTGCGGTTGGAAAAAGTTGAATGAGTTCGGAGATGTTTCGGCAGTTTTTGGAATTGTTCTTAACGGTGTTCCTGGTGTGTCCTGCTCAGATTCGAATTATTTTGGTTAGATCTAAGCTGGTTATTCTTCTTCTTTAATTTAAAAACTATTCGACTCTTGGTTTATTAGGATTCACTAGTTTTTTGAAGCCAGTTGATGCAACACAGCAAAGTAAATTTCAAAAAATCTTCAAAATAACTTTCAAGACAAACAAATTTTATAGTTTCTTATGTGCATAATTTAATATTTATTATTTGTAATATTTGTACAGCTTAAATAAATATTAAATTTTATTTTTATTTCGATTTCATTTAATTTATTTTTATATTTTGCTTTGTCAACATTAAATAATATAAATAAATCAATTGCATTTGCAAATATTGAACAATTATTGAAAAACATTTTTATTTACTTTTTGTTTTTATTTTATTTTGGTATTTTTGTGACGTAAACTGCCTCAAAACATTTCATGAACACTCCTGAGCGCTCTTGAATTCTATACGAATTCTTTGCTGTCTCTCTCTCTCTCTCTCTCTGTTGCTCTCTCTCTCTCTCTGTTGCTCTCCCTACCTCGCTCGCTCTCCTGCCTTATCAGCAGAGCTCTCGACTGCCTTTGGCAGTTTCAAAACAAAGTCCATTTGTGATTGTTGGTCAATATTTTCAGCGTACAGTAGAGACAACATTTAAAATGCTATTATCTAATCGCCACCGATAGTCTCTGTGTGTGTGTGTGTGTGTGTGTGTGCGTGTGAGTGAGATAGAGAGACAGAGAGAGAGAGAGAGAGAGAGAGGGAGAGCACGAACTTACCTTGGCGATAAGCCTCAGCACAGTGTTTAGTTATATTGTTATTAAGTTATGAGCAGAAGCAATTAAGTCGAGGAACCCAAGGAAAAAAATTATTAACAAAAAAACCAAAAAGCCAAAATTTCAACTTACGTACAAAACTATTTATAAAGAAATTGTTTCTGCGGCTCAAAACTGGTAAAACCTGTTCGCAAATGCTGTGGGCCAAAACGAATAAAAAAAACACAAAAAAAAAAAAACCATCTAACAATAAACTAATTAAATCAAATCAAAATACGTCGCAAAAGAGCGACCGAGACAGAAAGAGCGTGAGTGAGTGAGAGAGAGAGAGAGAGAGAGAGAGAGCGAGGCAAAAGAGTGAAAGAGAGTGAGCAAACTGCACATAAAAATAGCCGCAGAAAATGTTCATTGAAAAAATTATAAATAAAATGTTCAAAAATGCTTAAGTTTATTTATATATATTTAAATATATACAAACATACATCTAGAAATTAGTATATATGTATATATATATATATATATATATATGTGTGTATTTATTTCAATAGCATATGCAAAATGTGCGAGATAAGAAAGCAAATTGGCCGACAAGCTCAGGTGATACGGCATAAATGTATCTGTATCAGTAAGATACTATGTATCTGTGAGATACTTGCACTCGCACTTCACATGACACGAAGCGTTAAGAATTCACGACTAAATAAAACACACACACACACACACACACACACATAGACACACGCACAACAAATTCCAACTGCTGTGTGTCAATTTAGTTAGTTTAGTTATCGGTGTTTCTGTTTGTTCAGTTAAGACTGTCTTTATGCCAATATTTGCAATTGCATTACTATAGAAATTAGAATTGAATTAGAATTAATCCTGGAATTTAAATACAGTGAGGCAAACAATTAGTGCTCAAATCCGTCAGATCAGAATTAAGACAGAGTTAATCGAAATTGGCAGATCTCTGCATTAACTATATATTATTCAGTAAGCTTATCAAAAATCAAATTCTCTATTTATAAGCTATAATCAATAACAAATATATCTAATATATTAAAGAATAATCATTTTCGCTCAGTGTACAAGAATTTCTATTTACTTAAACGTATGCAGCCCAATTGTTGATAAACACTTAAAAAAAAAAACTGATAACTGAAGTCAACTCAATAAGAAATCAGAAATGTTATAAATTTAGAGTGTGGACCGTAGGGAAATAATGGATAGAGAAGAAGAAGAGTAGTAGAAGAGTAGTTCTCGCAGATCTTCAAACGAAATAACAAAATTGATAAAGATATTCAACTTGTCCTAATTCATTCCGATTGAGTACTTCTCTAATTGGATTATCGGTGAATTTTGATTGGGATATACAAATGATTGGTTGAGTCAGATATTTAATAAATATTCATTGATGTATACCTTTTTTTTGTATTATTTTTTACTCAAAGCTTTCGACTCGAAAAGCTTCTTCAATCAATATTTTTGTAGTGCGTAGTAATCCAAGTTTTCATTGAGTTTGTTTCGCTGCATTTTGACGATATTTTTACATATTTTGTGTGATTAATTTTATAATTAACGATAATTATTATTTGCACATTTATTTTCACTTATTTGCGATGCTGGGCAACACTGGCCTAACAATTAATTTGGTTGATTGTAAATTTTTTGTTGTTGTTGTTGTTGTATACAATTTGCAAAGTGAAACCGTTGCGTGTATAAATATATATTATATATATATATCTATATATATATATATATATATATATATGTATTACTCTATATGTAGCTATAAATTTGCTTTCTATTGATTTAATATTTTCCAAGGCGAACTTGATAGATTTTTGTTTGGTTTTTATTTTTTGTTATTTATATATCTTTTTATTTATGGTAAATTTGTGGGAATATATATATATATATATATATATATGCATGTATATGTAGTGTATTTATTGATTTCTTCAAGAAATTATATAGTACTTGTCGTAGAAGTCAGAACTATAGAGCCAAAAAGAAGAACAAAAAACACCAAAAAAATATAAAAACAATGTGAATAGACTATTAGAAAAAGAACAACTTGAAGTTTAGATAGTTGATTGAGGGGGGGGTGGTGGGCGGGCGGGTTTTTTTTTGGTCGACAACATTTGACTCGATGCGAGTGTGAAACGAAATGGAAACGAAACAAAATATAAATAAAGATACGCGCAGGCGGCGACAGGCGACGTACGAAGACGACCACAAAGCGAGTGACGGCAATTCGATTATGAAACGCGGCTAAGCGACAAGAGAGCCAGCGCGAGCGAGAGAGAGAGAGAGCGCGCCTCAGAGAGAGAGAGCGAGAGCCGAGGCGGCTCCGAGAACGCGCGCGCTAAGAGAGAGACACGGTGGCAATGAAACGCGACACAAAAATTCCGTAACCGAATTGAAATTTATTTTTGAAAGAAAAATATACAAAAACACTTTTTTGCGATTTTCTGTAGTTTGTTTTCAATAAAATTGCAATATTTTTGAATTGTTGGCAGCAAACTTGAGCAGTTGGTGGCGACTTGCGAGCAATTTGCGTTGCAAACACTTAACGCACACACACCAACACACACACACACACGCACACACACTTTGCTTTTTTCCTTTTATTTTTTTTGTGATTCGCTTTCTGTGTGCACTTTGAGATACTTTTGGGATTTTTGAATAATTGTGGATATTTGTAGCTATTAATTCACTATTGTTTGGATAGAGTTATATGCGATAGATTGGCTGGGAATCACGCACGACGCACGAGGCACGAACGGAGACACGTCGACAGTGGGACAAGCGGAGAGGCTGGCAATATTTTTTTTTTCTTTATTTTTTGTCTGCCTTGTTCCGGTGGACCGGCCAAGCAAACCTCACCAAACGAAATACAAACTCGAACTGAAACGCATCCAAGAGATACACCAGCTGTGTGTGTTCAGTTCAATTCATTCCGCTCTCTCTCTCTCTCGCTCGCTCGCTGTCAAGTGTCGCGGGAGCGTAGACCGTATTTTTTGCTAACTGTTGGCAACACTTTGCCCCATGGCTGTGCAGTATTGTGCGCCTCTGCTTGCACCAATGACGAACTGCCGTGCAAACAGAACGAGATGCAGCAACTCTCGTGTGGTATTTTTAAGTTCGCTCTCGCGCTCCCTCTGTCTCAGTCTCTCTCTGGAGGCCACTGCCGGCATTTTCATTTTGCGTGGTGGCCCCACAATTAGCGTATCTGAGAGATACGCCAACGACGACGACGACGACGACGTCGACGACACTACGTCAAGAACGGTACGCAAAAATCAAAAACAATAATTGCTGTTTTGAGCGCATTTTGTGTTTTTGTTGTGTGCTTTTGCACAACGAATAAAAATTCAAAGCTCTAAAAAAATACTTAAAATGTGAATACTAAGTTTTCGAAAATAAATGCAAAGATTTTCCAACAAACGTTGATCAACAAAAAAAAATAAATAAAATGATCACAACAGAAACATAAACACGAATCGGCGAATGCAAAAAAAAAAACACATATTTTGATGACGAAACACATGTTGTGTTTACACACACACACACACACTCAGACAGCGAGCGCGAGAGAGCGAGAGAGTTGCAATTGGCGCTCATTTGCAGCTTTGTCGCGCAACGCAGCGACAAAAACAAATTAAGAACAAAAAAACAAACACAATAAAAAAACAAAAGAGAAAACAACAAAATGGAAAAGCTCTCCACGTTTTCGTAGTCGTCACTGTCGCCTTCAATTTCAATAGCACTTAGAGCGACTAGCTGTTCCTACAACACACACACACACACACACACACACACACATACATACATATACATGGCTAAACTTCACAGGCACAATCAAACAAACACACACACACACGCATGTTTGTTTAGTTTTATTGACAGCTATTTTGCTGCTTCCTATGGCAATTTTTTTGTTAGCCAGCACAGCCCAATATTTATTTATTTATTTATCAATTTATTTGTTATTATCGCATCCATTCATTTTTTGCACTTTGATGTTTTAAGCTTTTTTTTAATAATGTTTTGTTTCCATTAAAATTACATATTTTAATTAAATTTATTTTACTTATGAGCAAGCTTAAAATGTCAAATTCAAACTAAAGCAAAATCAATTTCAAAATTTGAGCAATTGATTAGCAATTGCTGAATTTCAATTGAACATAAATTGTCCATTTATTGATAAGAAATAACATAAACTTGTTTGTTTTATGGTCAATAATTTGATAATCAATCTTTTAGTTTCAATTGTTAAATAATGTTATTTAAAAATGTATTTCTCTGAGTTTCTCAACTTACCAGTTCTCTTTCGAATCCAGTCCAGCATAATTTCTTGCAGGCAACCAATGCTCCTACAAAAATAGAAAAGTTTAATATGTTAATTTAATTATAACTTATATTTGCTAAGAATAAAATTTTGAAATCAAAAATAAAATGAACAATAAAATGAAAACAATTCATTTAAAACTTAAAGAAATAGTTAAAATACAATTTTAAAACATAAAAATATGAAAATATTTTTTTTTGTTAAGTCCGAACAACAACATTAAGTTAAATAAAACATTGACTAATTAAAAATGATGTATCTATTTATTTCGATTGGTTATTGTTTAAAAATACTTGTCTCTATTTATGTTTATTTAATTAATTACATAACATTAACAATTACAACCTAAACGAAATATAAATAAGAAATTTAAAAACAATTTTGAACGTTTAAAGCGATTGTTGGTTTATGCAAATTCAATGTTTACTTAATTATTATTTTTAATTAAGATGAGGTCAGCCAAGGCGACAATAAGCAATTTTCATGTCGCTCAATTCGCAGCTCTTTTGGACGACACTTAAGATTTTGGCTAAGATTCTATTTGCCGGCCTTAATTATGCATGACAAATGCAGTTAAGCTGCTGATTGCATGCACGTAATTACCGCACAAGACCACACAACAAAAATACAAATAAATAAAAAAAAAAAAAAAAATAAATAAACAACAACAACCACAACAACGAAGCAACTTACCAAACTGCTAACTACAAGAGACAAATGGCAAATGTGCTACTTTAATTGCTGACAATTTAAAAACTTTATTTCTTTTTTTCTTTCTTTGTCTTTTGCATTTGGCTTTGGCTTCGTTCTTCAAATACATACGCAAATTATATATATATATATATATATATATATATATTTATGTTACAAACAATTAGAAACGAAATGAGCACAGCAGAGGTGTGGCAAAAACTTGATGACAAATATGAAAACTCAAAACTACTGACAATTTCCCAAAGTCTTAGCTGGAAAAACTGTTTGTTTGGCATTGAAGCTGTTACAAGACTCAAGTCATTTCTACCCACAAGTGACAGGATGATGTTCAGTGACATTCCCATCAATCCAACTAACTATTTGTAAGTAATTAAAATATTTCTTTAAAATATGAGAATTCAAAGTTGGGGCTTGGCTAAGATTAGATTACTTAAGGGTTTCATCAACTCACTTTGAAATTTTATAATTAACTAGGAAAAAGAAAAATCAATTTATTGTTCCCATTATGTATGATATAGTTGCTCAGATCACAATTAGTGAGTTTTGTTCAGATATCTTATATTATATATATATATATACAGTTTAATTCCAATTTGGTGCCATTTTGTAGATAAAATATATTGGATTTAATACTAAGTTTATATATATTTTTAACTGATTTGATTTTGGTATATATATATTTACATAATTGTAAATTGTAAAGAATATCGTAAAGCGGATTTGACCTACAATTTTGATAACCAATTCACCGAAAATCTTTATGTATTCCAACCCTTTTTTTTTGTCTATAATCAGCCTCATTACGTATGCCAATAGCAATTTTCTCCAGTGTTGGAAAACGCGAATAGCAGATACCCTGAGTCCAAGACCAAGCTTACTTAAGTCATTCATAAGTTGATAATTAAGCCAACCCGTTTATGCTGCTGTATGATTTAAGTAAATAAAAGAGAAATAATCGATTCTTATCGATATTGCTGAAATGGAGGAATAAATCGATTAAATGAAATAGGCTTTACAGAAAACTATTCTAGAATATATTGTGGGAGCTGAGTTGATAACTTTCGGCTGTTGCAAACTTTTGCACAGCATCATTATACCCACTTTCAATGGGTTTAGGGTACTCAAAAAACCCAGTAGTTCCCAAAGTGATGATTGCCATAAATTTCTGTGTATAGTTTATGGATGCTGCTGAGGCCCACGGCTAGACGCAAATCAAAATCAATGTCTATGGAAAACAAGCAAAAAAGAATTGAAATACAAAAAAAAAAACGTGTACAGTTAAGAAAAAAATAAAAATAAAAAATGATGGAATCAATTCGCTGTGCGAAGTTGAGGCGAATATGATTTTGGCCAAAGAATTGCCTTGACTCGTTTTTTACGAAAAAGCATTGAACGAAGGTTTTGTTTTTTACTGCAAATGGTTGGACTGTAAGCAGAGAATCAATGATTGTGCAGTTCTCGTTCAGTGGAAATGAATCCGAGTATTCACTTTAACTTAAATGTGATTCATTTAAGAAAAAGAAAATGCTTTTTTTATGATATTAATTTGATATTATTGGAACAACATATCAAATTGAGCAAAATATAAGACTTTATCCTACTTACTTCACTTTTTGGTAGACTTTGTTATACATTCAAAACTCTTAAATTTAAAATACATTATTCCAATTAAAAAGGTATTCATTATGACTTAAGTTAATATTAATAATTTTAATGTATTTTAGTGAGTTATTTTTAATTTTAAATAGTATATTTAAATTTGTTTGAACGATTTTCACTTCTTATTGTTTAAGCAAGATAACAAAAAAAAAAAATAGTAAAATACTTTAACTCATTTAGCACATTTTTAGATTTTTAATTCTTAAAGAATAAATAATAAATAATAAATAAATGGTAAACTCATAAAAAATGCCGAATACACAAAAGATAATAATATTTTTTTTGATGGGTTGCTAAACACAACTTGAGCTCCAACTTAACCTTCGCTGAAAATAGAAGTATAAATATTTTGTTGGCCAACTTTTGAGCATATATTTAATTGATACTTGAGTAATACTCTTGACTCTAGTGTGTAACAGTCTGTACACACTCTGACACTGTAAGTAAATGGGCATAATTGGTTTCGCTATCAAGCAAATGCTTGAGCTCAACTTTGATTATATATCTGCATTAGATAAACTGACAAATCGACAAAAAAAAGACAATTCTCAGAGTAGAGTCGACAAAGTCGAAAAAAAAAATACCCTTTGCCAACTCTTTTTTTGTTAGAGTATTTTGCAGTCGGTTACGTTCCATGTGTATTTTTTTTTTTGCTTCTTGATACGCTTTGTTAGCAATATATTAATGATTTTTTTTTTTATAAACTATTATACTCAACTTTTTGGTTTTGTTGCCCTTTTCGTTGTGTTGGCGAAGACCTTAAAAGCAGTTTGTTGTTTATTGGGTTTTTTTTCTTCGATTTTGCTTTAAGTTGACCTGAGAAAATCATTTTTGCTGAGTTAATCATGTTTATGCCATTTTGACTTGGCGCATAAATCGCCATTCAAATATTTAATAAATATTATTAAATATTTTGTTTACATTAGCTACTAACTTGAAAGTTATATTTCTTCCGGGATTTGGAGTTGGAAACAGGTTCCTTTTTTTATATTTACAAATTTGGGAAAACAAATGTTTTATACAAAAGTTTTCAGAACGTTTCCGATTCTGATCATAAGAAGTATTATTTTATAGGTCTTTTCAAAAACTTGTAGAATCGATTTTTGGAATTTCATCAATTTTTGTAACTGACCTAAAGGCAAACCGAAAATATTTTATGCGAAAGTTTTCCGCACTTTTCCAGGTCGCAATTCTTTGAGACATTGTCTTAAAAAATTGTGTTTTCGAGTCAGTGACGTCGTTAACAAATATATTATATAAGTAAATACAAATATATTATATTATATATATATATATATATATATATATATATAGCCTTTCACCAAACTAATATGGGCTGTGCGCGATTAGCGTTCAATTTGTCTTCATTTTCGACCAGCTCATTACTTCATAAAATATAATTAGTAAACATAAAAGAATTTGCTTAAATGTATAGACATATATACACACATACACACACACACACATATGTATACATATTTACAAAAATACTATAACATATTTAACATAAGTATTTAATGCAAATCGTTTTTATTTATTTATTTGGTTCCATTTTGTGAATTTGCAAAATCTATTTTTTCTGCAACTCAAATTTATGCACCGGGTGTTTAGACGAGTGTTGCAACAGTGCATGTGGCAGCATTGTGAATACTAGCTAAGAATGTCTATAATTATTCAATATGTACCAATAAAATCTAGTTTTTATTTAACATGTTGCAACATTGCAGTTATGCAAACTGAAATAATTATAATTGACTCCTTTTCCACAATATCGATAAGTATCGATTACAGATAGCAATAAAATGCACAATTTTAAATTTATTTATGTATTTTTTATTTATATATGTTTATTTATTAAAAAAACAACTCCACATTTATCATTTGATTATTATTATTTATACATTAAAAGTGGAATCATTAAGAAACTTGAGTCATAAAACTCATGATTGCAGGGTATCGCCTATTCGAGCACTGTCTTGAGTAGAGTATTCTGACTTCTTGCTGGCCATTTGCTGTTGCTGTTGGCTGTGCTTGGTACAAAGCTGGTCTGCGATTGCGGAAGTTGCCGGCTTGGCCAGTCAAATTCTACAGCTGCCCGCCTGCCAGCCAATTAGACACCCAGTGTTGCTTGGTTTAGTTGTGGTCGAGTCGACTCGACTCGACTCGTTGTCGAGCGGCCCAAAAGTGGTGGCAACAAGCACAACAACACCACACGAGCAGCGACACGTGCTTACAGCGACACTCAACAATGTTGCGGGGCAGGTGTCAATGCTGTAAGCCGCTGTGTGAAAATTGAAAATGCTGGCAACACATATGCATGCACAGGCAGAGGCACAGGCAGAGGCACAGGCACAGGCAGAGGCACAGGCAGAGGCAGAGGCACAGGCAGAGGCAGAGGCTGTTGCTAGTTGTCACTGTTGTTGTTTGTTTGCGCTTATGGAATTGTTTATAAATGATGCAGCAGCAACAGCAGCAGCAACAACAACAACAACTGCAAAGCGTGACGAAGTGCTGAAAATGCAATTGTTATACACTAAACTCATTCAAAATGATTAAAAGGGGTATATTAGTTTTGTGCCAAAGAATGTAACACTCGGAAGTATATACATATATATTCTCGATGAATCGACTTTAAGAGCTATAAGTTCTTGTCTGTTCCTTGCGCAGATCAAATTTGCTGCATTTTATCGTTGGCTACAGGGTATATCATAGTCGAGCAGTCTTATTTTGTTGTTGTTGCTGCATTTGTTAGTGAATTAATAAAATGTTAATTATGTTGCAACAAATAATTACACACTTGTGCAGAATAACATGGCAGTCAAAAGCAAGTAAGCTGCCGCCGCAGATGCCTCCAACTGCAACTGCAACTGCAGCTAACTGCAACTGCTGCTGGCCAGCCAAAATGCAATTTGAATAATTGTTCGCGTGAGCATTTTTTATGCATTTCAAATTAAATTGGTTGCCCAGTCAAAAGATAAAAAACAAACCGCGCTGCACATCAAATCTAGCCACAATTTTCATATTTTCAGTTGACAATCATAAAAATTACAAACTTAAATGTTAAATTTTAGTACAAACATAAAAAGTGATTCTGAGGATCATAAACCGGAAATTCAGAATCGGAAAAATGTAGAATAATTATCGGAATCTTTAATTTGTTTCAACTTTATCAGTTTCGGAATGCTTCTGTTTGACAACCCCGGTTTTAAACATGTTGCTTACATATCTGCCAAGAATAGTCAGTTTATAATCACAGATATCATCGTAACTCATAGAATTGACTAATGTTGAAATACTTGTCCAGAAATATGTTTGAATGATCTAAATGGCCAAATATTGAGTTGATTGACTTGTTGTTGCCATTGTTTCAGCATTAATTGATTACTTTTCGTGGTCAAATCAGAGTTTTTCTGGCTACTCTGCTTAGGTTCGTTGTCCTGTCGGAATTTCCACAGAGAAGGTTTTTCTTGTTGCATAAGTCAACATTACATTTTCCATAGTTGCTTCGTGATTGACTCTACAATTGGAAAATCAACGATTGTCAACGTTCTTCAATCGTTTTCTAAGTGAATTTGGGTTTATTTTCTGCATTTGCAGCAAGAAAGCATAAAACACTCAAAGAAAACTGAGACGGAAGCATTTTTTAGTTCCGGTTTGATAACAGTGCTCTTTTTGTTTCCGGCTTTTTATGTATAAATCTTTATTTGATTTTTTTTTCTTTTTCTTTACATTCATGTATTTATATTATATAACTCCAATATTTTGCAATTATAAATGCATCTCAGCCATTCCAATTGTCTGCTTCCACTTTCAATATCTGTAAGGTTTACAAAGGATTTCTTTTATATATAAAAATCTATTTATCTCTATCGTATAAACGTATATATAATAATAATAAATAATGTCTCTATATTATATTAAACTGAACTCACGATCTGATGTGTGGAAACAGAAAATGAGTTCACATTTGAGGAATTCAATGAACCTAACTTAATTTGCTGCTGAAGTCGCCCTGCACAGAATTCCGCGTATTGCTGGCATCAAGTGACTTTTTGCCATATAATCTAAGTATATAATTTTTTTTCCCTTAATAACTTCTAAGCGTTCACACACACACACACACAGAAACATCAGAGTATGTACAGTGTCTTCAAATTACACGGCTTATCATTTAATACAATTCGGGGAATTCATTAAAAAAAAAAAACCGAACAACAGACAAAAAAAAAAACTCAAAGATATATAAGAAAACAAGAAGAAGAAGAAGAAGAAAAAATTAACTACAAATTTAAATATATCGAATTTCCGCAAGTAAATAAGCGAAAGCAAAGCCAACGTTAGAGAGCCAAAGAGCAAACTATTTGTTGTACCTAATGCGTAGGTTAAGGGCATGCCTTAATAATAATAATAATAACAACAACAACAAAAACAACAACAACAGCAAGAAGAAGAAGAAACCGCAAAACTCAAGAACCAAATTCCTGGTAAAGCTCAAATCCTGTTTATTTCCTTTAAGCTACCTAAGCAACCAGAAGGCGCAGCCACTAAATCTTCTATAGGTAGTTTTCAGATGCTTTTGTATCTGCAGGTGTGTGCGTGTGTGTGTGTGTGTGTGCGTGTGTGTGTGTGTGGCTGCTTATGTGCTTCGGTTTTCATATATCGTCTCGTCGCTGATTTATTATTTACTTTATCAAAAATGCTTCGGCCTCAGCTTTGGTTTTAGCTTCAGCGAATCTTTTTCTCATCGTTTGTTTGTTTATTTTTTTTTTTTTTGGGCGACTTTTGCTTAATTTTGTGTCTTGGAGGGGAACAAATTCTATTCATTAGAAAGAGTGTGTGTGCGAGACGGAGAGAGAGCGAGACAGAGAGAGAAAGAGAGAGAGAGAGAGAAGAGCTGCACATCTCCCTGGCGGACGCTTCACGGAAATCTTGTTAAATTTCGCTTGATTGAATTTGCCTGCATTTGGCGGTGTTTTTATTTTTTTTATTCATTTATTTGTTGTTGCTTTTTTCGCTCTCTTTTTTTCTCTTTTTTTTTTTGTATTTGTCAAGCGCCTCAAATTGACCACACGCACAGCAGAATGGCTGGCGAAGCCATAGCCGAGAGCTGCTGAAATACTTCTTATGTAACTCATAAATTGCAATACAAACACATATATCAGCATTATAAAAACACACAACACACACAACACACACACACACACAACACACACACACAACACAACACACACACACAACACACACAACACACAGAGTTAGCTCTCTAACCGCACAATTTACGGCAAAGGAATGAAACATGAACAACTTTGAGACGAATTTAATAGTTCCAGCTCGAAATTGAAACACTCTTGCGAAAATATCGGAATTTTTGAAATTATAGTTTATAAAACTACGATTTTTCTATTTCTGCTCTTTTTTTATAGACTTTTTTTCATTTATTTATAAATTATTTATTATATTTTGTTAGTTTTCAGAACAATTTTCATTTGATATAGATTTTATGAATTTGATGTAGGTTTTTCTGAGCAGTTGTGAAAACAGCTTCATTTGGGAAGATATTTGATATTTAATTGGGAATATTAACAGTTATGCTTTTAAGCTACATTTTGAACTCATCTATTGTATTTATATTTTTTAACTAAAGTTTAATCGACTTGCTTCAAATGCAGTCAATTCTTGCTATGAAAAGAAGTCAGCATTTTATTTGAATCATAATCAGCTCCAATAGCCGATTCGATATAGTCAAATTTGTCTGTCTGTTTAAATGGGAAATGTTTCTTTTGGTTTTTGATTTTTTCCGTAAACGGTTCCGATTCCGGTTAAATGCTTTCAGTATCGTATATCTACACGGATTTGTAATCTTCAGTTAGCTATTTGATTAAGTTACCAAATGCTTTAGCAAGTCTGTGAGATCTGCGGAGAGGGCATTGGGAAGCAATCAGCTGGCTAGAAGCAAAAGCGTGTTTGGCAGCACAGAGGAAGCTGGAGGATTGCAATAAAGTCACAGCATGGCAGCTACCTGGGTGGAGTCCATAGATGCCGCTACACGCAACGCTGCTCCCTCAAAACACGCTGACGACGCCAGCTCCCCCTTGGCAGCCTCTTGGCTGGTAATAGCCAAGAAAAACCGCAGAAAATGCTATACAGCTAAACAGGCAGAGACAGAGAGAAGGGGCAGAGAAACGGGCAAAGCTGGCCAAGATGAACTTCGCTGTACAATGAGATTTATTTATCGTGATTGTGTGCTTAATTGAAAATTGTTTGAAAGGCCGCACATGACGCGGCTACTTGAGAGCGCAACAGGAATCGCCAGTTGCCAGTTACCAGTTGCCAGTTGCCACTTGGCAGTTGCCAGTAAGTTCCCAGTTCCCAGTTCCCAGTTGGCCATCTTGGAAACTGATTCTCATATATCAACGTGACCCATCTCACTGAACTGAGTGCTCTATGGCTCTGGACTGTCATGCTTAACGGTATTTTTAGCACACACACACACAAACATACACACACACGTATTTATTGACATACATTTTGTTTTTGTGTATTTTTTTGTTGGCTCCTGCGAACGACTTTACGGACAATTTGTCAACGACATGGACAATGATAGCAGCAGAAATTGTTGCCAGTTGTAAAATTAAAATGTCAAAGCCGACAACAACAAGGATCTGAAATAAAGAACACACACAGTGGGCAGAGACGTGGTGGGAGACCGCGCGGAATGCGGAGCCACCATGAATGGAATCCATCAACCGCCCATGGAGCAAGGGCCTCCAGCTGGCAGTTGTCAAGTGACGCAGCTACGCTACTCCGTATTCAATCAGTTTTCAAATGCGTCGCATATTTCTGGTGGGCACCGTTTGGAGGCACTGTGGCATAGCAGTGGCATTCACTTATCCTCGGGCTGTTTCGCTTGGTAGCCATTTGCCATAATATGATCAATTCGTAAACAAGTTGGCATTTAAAATAGTTAAATCTGATATTTGAACCAAAATCGACATCAAATGCAAATAGTCCGGAAAAATAGATTTTCTAAAATTTAGGCTGATTTTTTTTGCGACTGTTAACTTAACTTTGTTAACTTAAAACAAAAAACACTTATTATTATTATAATTGGGGAAAAGTTAGCACTGCGACCCATAAGGTCTATTGTGCCCCCTTACTGAGCCTACAGCTCTTCCATCAATCCCAACTCCTGCACGAATGCTAGAAGCTTTGTTGGGTTGAGGGTTTCTGTGTCCCTTGGCCTCATGATATACTGCCCGAGGATGTTGCATCTTTTCCTGGTTAAGGCGACGCATTCTGTTAGGATGTGCGTCAAGGATTCCTCTTCGTATCCGCAAAACCTGCATACGTTGCTGCTGTAAATACCTAATAGACCTGTGAGTATTCTGAGTCTGTTCTTCCCCATGGATATCATTTGCTCAAATCGCTTTTGATTATGGCCACCTAGGAGACTTCTGGCTTGTCGGAGTCCTGGTGTCTCTGCCCAGTGTGTCTTCCTACACCACAATACGGTTCAGGGCCTATCAAACAAATAACACTTATTTATCTAGTTTATTGTTTTCCAATCTATATTCAATTCAAAATATATATTTTAATATTTATAATAAATAAATACACTTATTATTTATTTGTTTATAACATTATTAAAAAGTGATTGAGATACTCTCATATATGTATTTATACTTGAGATACTTGAGCCACAGAGAGAGATATCTAACTAGATCCTCAGACCATAAAAACCAGCTGGCAACAAATTTATTGGATAATAAAAAAATGAAGTGTAGCATATTAATTAAGTGACATATAAAACTGTTTTATGATCATAATCTTGTCATTAAGTTTGCTCGCTGATAGAATGCAAATACAAACAAAACTGAAAGAAACAAATGTTAACAAGAGACAAACAAGTTCAAATTGCTAACGTGGCTTTTTCCTGAGTGTTACATTACTCATCTGATTATTGGCAATTCCTCAATTCGTTGCCAAGCTGCTGAGTTCTTAACTAGCCAACCTGCTGGCCCAACAAGCAGCATATGTTTTTAGCCATCAGGCCTGAACACAAAGAGCCACCCTAATGACACAGCGCCCCTCATGCGCCCTTCAGCTCGGCGGGGTGCCGCACAATTCCATCGCTGGCAAAAACAAAAAAAAAACACACACAAAATACTTTACAGAATAAGCGCTCGAGGACATCCTTGACAAGTCGCCTGCACCACCCGTTGCTCCATGGCTTCGCCCTAATGTGATCTGTGCCCCCTGCCTCCTTTCCTCAACCCCTCCTCCAACCATTGTATTTTATTTGAAATTGTTTTTACTTTGATGTGTGTACTTCTGTTTTGGATTGATTGTTGGAGTTGGGATTTTGATGCCGCACTTTACATAAATGTAAAAATAATAAAATCAATTCTTTTGCAAGGATTTGGCCGGGATCATAATATTTCACGTGGAAAACAAATACATATAAGTGGGTAATAAAATGATGCGATTGTCGATTGAGTTGTTAAGCAATTCAAAAATCATTCACTTCAAGAGGTATGAAAATGGCATGCCATATTTATTGATTCGTGATTAGTAAGAGAATCACTTTTAAAACCAAAATTGCTGTTGTTAAGAATCAGTTTTTTAATGAAAATGAAAATGCTATGCTCCTTTGTAGTTTTTCGCTTAACTATTGTGATTGCTACGAACTCTCAAAGAGCAATAGCACCACAGCCAATAGCAGACATTTGTGAAAGAATGCTCTTTCGCGCTGCTCTGCTCTGCTCTCAGCCAGATTAAGAGAAAAATATTTACATTTTACTCTCAGCAATAGCGAGAGCATGGCTGAGAAGTAATGCACAGATTGTGCCACCGATATTGTAATCGCCTATTTGTTTTGCTCGTTTGGTGCGAAGTAATAAATTCAAGCATTGAAAAATAAATCCAATGCTCGCTTTTTCAATGAGTAACCATTTGAAATTTGTGAAAAAAACACGCGCTGCCATTTAGTTTGATTATCACAAATCAACAATCATTGAATTTTTTATTACATTATTTTTAGTTGTAGAAAGAGAATCGCGTGGCCCAGGTTCGATTTCCCGTCTGGCTTTTACAACCTGTCAAATATATTTGCCTTGCCCCCTTCGTTTTCGTGCGTATACAATACTAAGATACTTCCTACATTTAAAGTCAAGAAATCAGGTTAATATCCCGTCAGGCAGTTAAAGTCACCGCCTGATGGGTTTGTGGCCACTGCGAATAAACGTGTGAATTTTAAGAGGCTTTCAATTTAATGGGGCATTGCGATTCGCTAAGAACAGAACCAGAAGACCAGGTAAAATAAATTGCAGTTTCAGAAATGCATGGAACACACACACACAAAAAAAGAAAAGAAAACATGAAACAAATCAAAACAAACAAGTACGAAAGAACAGATTGTACATATCACTATGGGGAGATGGAAGACTCTGGCTTTATTTATTGTGCGATGCCTTACGACAATATCCTTTGTGCGGCATTTTCCGGTTTTGCCTACAGTCAGTGCACAGGTGTCGACGACTGTGTGTGTCAATTACTTAATTTTAATGGCTTTTATTATGCGCTCGCACACACGGTATGTGTAGAACACACACACACACACACACACGCCCATGAAGAATGCGCATCGTGTGGGCCATTAGCAAAATAAAAGTCAAAGAAGCCAAGTTGGCAAAAGTTGATCGCGTGAGTTGTGGCGATTTTAAGCGCGGATCAAAGAACAAGCTAAATACAGATGACTTTAAGAACAGTCAGTTGCATATGAGGGTGGAATTTGAAAGGGAGAGTGAGTGAGAGAGAGTGAGAGTGGGAGAGATAGAGATAGACCTAGAGAGAGCTCGTCTAGCAGATCCATTAAATGGATTACAAATTTGGACTATAGATATTTCAAGTTGGGAATATAAGTTCTCGTATACCAACTGCAACACAGAAGCATCCTTAATATACGTAGGTAAAAGGATCAACTATAATAAAGTTCCGCTACGATAATTTTGTTCCGATACGGTGTATTTGGGATATCAGTTTCGGTATATGGGTTCTAAAAAGATTCTAAATTCCGATTCTGAATTTCACTAGGTAAATTTGCGGATGCGATTCTGGTTTCGGTTATTTTAATTATTTAATTAATATAGAGAAACCTTTTATTATTATAAAAACAATCTTTGCAAGATAGCTCCCTCATGGGGACACATTTTATAGACCCCAACGCCACCATAAAATATTTAACAGAGTTCGTAAAACTAAAATTATTTTAATTAATTAATTGTTTCTTGTTTGTACGTATTTCATTTACGTTCAAATACAGTATTAGGTACATAAAGGTAAATAATTCTTGTTCCAATTTTAAAACAATCCAATTTCAACTTATTCTGTATTACATCTAATGTTTCAATTAAAAAAATGAAGTAAAATTTTGTTTATAATCAAGTAATCAAATGGTGGAGACAACAGTTAAACAACAATATTTTTTATATTTCAATATTGGTTTTCGTTTATTTATGTAAATAAATTGATTTATATAAATTAACTTATCAAACTAAATATTAAAACAAATTTATAAAGTAATTACTTGAAATACTTTTTAAATTAACGAATTTAAATACAATAAGGAAAAAATTGAATAAAAAATCAAATTTGAATATGTGCATTTATAAACTCATAAAAAAAACCTCACTTGCATAGCTGAACGGAGAGGCAACGGCATATAAGGTTGGCGATTTGGTTACTTGGATGGTATTTGGTGCGAATCCGAATCTGAATCCGATTCCGAGTCAAAGTGGCGAGTTTGAGTGAATTGTATATCTAGCCACTTGTTGCTAACTGCCGACGGCCAGCTGCTCGTGGCCTGTTGCTGCTGCTGTTGTTGTTGTATAGATTTTGTTTATGACGCCCCAACAACAAATATACAAAACGCAGGTGTCGTGTGGTTGGTTTATTATTTCAGCGCGACGAAGAAACATAATTAAAACAAAAAATGAAAAAATACCTCAAACTCACGCACACACAATCATACAAATACATAAATACGTAGAGACACAACTACAGGCACACACTTTGAATAACGCATTAACCGCAACAAATATGGAAGCTTTATGTAAATCTAGAGTTCCGATTGCACTTCGAATTTGTTTATTAATTTCAGTGGTTATTGTTGTTGTTTTGACAGACAGCAGCAACAAGAACAAACAGCTGCAAACTGTTTGCTGTTTGGCGGTCTGGTGAGTATGCGCATTCCAAATACGTGTCTCACAACACATTTGTATCGCATTAAAGCGTTGCTATTTCGTATCCTAATCATTTAATACGCAATTAAAACATCTTTAATCATATTTCAATAGCATTCTGCAGCTTAAAAGCAAATAAAAATAAAAAGATTTCAGTGCTTTGTAACACTGAGGCCGCTCACAACTGTTGCGCACAGCTGAGTGGCGCAAATTAGTTGCCCGCATGGCCAGCTATCGATACAGCGCAAATATCGATAGCAGCTTACTGCAGATCTGATGACAACCATTAACTATTAAGATTCTATTAGACTCTATATGTTTTCCCCATATTAATGAGTTTATAAGTGTTTATAATTATTATTAGATTTTTTAAAAATATATTTCTAGTTCCTATGCATGCCACTGTGCATAGTTCGGTCAGCTGTTTTTCAACGTTTTGCAGCACTGCATCGCATGCCTTGCGGAGTTTAGGCTGCTTTTTGCGGCTTTTGTTTGCCAGTTGCTGCCAATTGCATTTAGAATGGACGATTTTCAATCATGGCTCAACGACCAGCTCCGCCTGCTCAATACAGATGAAAGTGTATTTGGCGCGTACATAATTGGCATACTCGAGGGAGAGGAAGAAACCCAAGATGAAAAGATTGAGGCACTCGAGGGCATACTCAGCGGAACGGGCGTAAGTCATCCATCGCTTAACTGAAAAGCGTGGCCATTCTGTCAATGTAAAAAATACTTATTTTGTAGGCTGCCAACACTGAGGAGCTGGTGGCCAGCATTCTGCAAAAGTGGCTGCAGAGCCATCCCAGTGCGGATGAGCCGCCCAAAAAGGGTTTGGACATCGATGTGAATGCTCAGCTGGCCAAGTTGCTTGAACAAAAGCTGCAGCCCGCCGCCAAGGAGCGTGCATACACCGAGGAGGAGCTGCGCATTAAACAACAAATACTGGCTCAATATTCACAGGTTTGATATGAAGAGTTCTTTGCGAAGAGTGAATTAATCATAGTAAAGAGGAAATATATAATACGCTGCAAATGACCTCCATAATAACAAAAGATATCATTCCAATCAGTAAAAAATATATATAATGTATTTGATGAAACGACAATTAATGCTTATGCCTTTTACAACCATAGAGCGCCGTCAGCGAGGAGGAAAACGATGATTCGGATAGCGAAATCGCTGAGCCAAGCGGCTCGAGCATGATGGCACCTAATACCAACAAGTCGGATGTGGCGAACCTGGCCAAGGAGAAACGCGAGCAAGCGCGTCAAGACAGTGCGGCCAAGAAGCAAAAGGACAAGGATGATCGTGAGAAGCAGAAGCAGCTGCGCGAGGAGAAGAAAGAGAAACGCAAAACCGTAAAAGGCGAGCGTCGCCGGTAGCCAGCAAGATTAGAAAAAACCGTCCGCTACTTCCATGAATTCAGTCAGAATATGTATAATATATACTATATACAATTTGTATTGCAATCGAATTACCAAAGCATCAAATTGTTATTAATATCAATGTATTTTAGTTGTGAATTGATTTTATATTTGAAGTTGTTTTCACCATATTAAATATAAAATCGTTTTCACAATGCAGCATTTTAATTTTAATTCAAACTCTAATACTAATTTGTTTCTAATTTACTTCTAGGAATTATGTTTATAACTTTAGTTTTCACATTTGCATCCAATTAGTGATTAATTGTGTCGCCATTTATGTTGCAATTGGCTCCTCAACATCCTTATTTTCTTCGACACAAGCTGCCGGCTCCTGATCCGCGGTTTCGTCGTTATTATCATTCTCGTCGTTCATCTCTGAGCTTCGATTTTGTTGATTAGCCGCTTGCAGCTCTATGGATTGTTTTTGAATAGCCTCAATATCATCCAATTGGATGCGTCTGTTGTTTCGATCCAAGCACTTGACTTTGACATCTATGAAATCGCTAATGTGCTCCTCATCCCAGCTGGAATACTGAAAACGATGTCACAGTATAGTAAAATATTTGTATTTAACTGAAAATTTCTATAAAATAAAATAGAGAAAGAAAAGCGATTTGCTTGATCCACAATAAAAGTAATAACATATTCCGTGAGATCAGAAATGACCTATTTGATTAAGTTTTGGTAGACAAGTTTCATTTATGAATAGTTTCCGAAAGACTTTTATTTAAATCCCAAGAAAATAATTACAAAATAAATTTAAGAAAGAATGTTTTAAAAGAAGATATAAATGATAATATAAAAACCCCAATTTGTTCATAAATGCCCAATGGAATTAAATCAAAGTTTTGCTGTAATATCTTGACCCATTCGAAACTTTTAGAGAAATATTTAAATACATTACTTTACCACTGAAGTGGATGTGAAGATCAACTGCTGCTCATGCGGCCTGTCCGCATCCTGTGACGTTTTCACGCGAAGATATTTCTGCAAGAGATTCGTTTGCTCATCTTTGCGCCAGATACAAAGGCGACTGTTGTGCAGCCAATTCTCGTCCCATAGATCTCGCTTCTTCAGCAGCAAATCCAGTTCGGCGAGCTGGACAAACTGCTTTTTGGGCGGTAAACTAAGCGATCTCTTCGAGGTGGAGGGGTTATCGAAATCATCGTCGCTTGGCTCCGTTTCCAGCTCATCGTCATCATCGTCGTCGGACTCGAAGTCCTCGTCGCTTACCTTTGTCGGAATAGTGCGTTTCTTATTTTTGGATGCAGTTATTGGGGCTCCTTTGCGCTTGCGTCCGCTGCCGCCAGCGTCGCTGCTGACGGTGCTACTGGTGCCAGTGGGACGTGGCTGCTTCTGCTGGGGCTTCTTGTTCGGACGCCAGTCCTCCTCGGAGTCGTCGTCGTCGGGGCTGTAATCCTCCTCGTCGGAGTCCAAATCAAATGTGGTGGTCACCAGTTCGGTGCGACTACGCATTTTCCACCTCAAGCTGCCAGGAAATTCTCTATCCGTGATTTTCTCTGACTGAAAAGTTTTTGTTGTTGTTGATTTCACGGAAATTGCACGGACAAATTGCAACACAGCCTCTCAACTGCGTCCCTTATGGGGGTTGTTTTTGTGGCTGACCTCGAAACTCGCTCAGCTTCCTTCAAGAGCTTTTCTCTGCCTGAAAGCTTGCAACAGTGTTGCATTCGCCAGGGGTAAGCATCGAGAGCTGTTGCATGTTTATATTTTCATATATATTTTTATTGTTTTCAGCTGAACTTGACGGCGATTTTCATCATAATCATTGAATTGTTTTTTCAAAAAGGAGCTGAATGTTTGCGCTTCCAAACAGTAAAATCATTAAATCTGCATTTGACTTGCTTAGTGCCTCACATTTGAGAGCTTTAAGCTCAACTTGAACCTGCAACATGAAATGGAAGGAAATTTGCAATTGCAAACTTATTCGTATGCTATCAGTAAGGGAAATCCCCAAAAATAAGTTAAGGCCATTTAGCTTTCTGCGTCTGTTCCATGATATTATACTAATAACATTATAATACTATTATTATTCAATTTGTTACTAATTTCTTCGATGTTCTATTAACTCTAACACAAATATCAAATATTAAGTTTTATGCCTTGAATTTAGTTAGAACTTCAACAAAACTTTGGCCACAAAATAATTATTCAAATTTTTTAAACATAGACTTCCTCAAATTTGGGTTGGGATCAGAGTGAAAAGGAGGCTATGGAGAAACCATCTAAAACATTGATCCGAAAAGCCCTTTTTTTGTTCAAACAAATTCAATTCTCTAGATAAAGAGTCCAACAACTCCTAAAAAAAAGAATATAGCCAGGACAGACAGCTATTTTGACTCGACTTAGAATTCTGATCGGCTTTTGACAAGCCTTTAAGTTGGGAAACTCCCTCAAAATACGATTCAACATAGTTTGCCTCTTTTCAGAATTTAAGCAAAGTAATAAAATGGGTGACGATAAACGGGAAGAATCTGGCGATTGGCGCGACTCATCCTTCCTGATCGTTCTACACGAGTACATTGCCAAAAATGTCAGCATGCCCACGGATATGGGCACACTGATCGCCTATGTGCTGCTCCTCGTCGTCACCTGGTATGTGATTCTCTGGGCGACCCGTTTGATGTTCTCCCTCATCTGGCTTGTGATTATGGTCATATCGGCGTTTTTCGTGTTTCGCTTCCTGAGCACATACGGACCCGTTCAGCTGGACATGTTCATCCAGGCACTCAACCTATTGGCAGATGCAGCATTAACGGTTTTGGCAGCATTACTCGATTTTATTATACGCTTCTTCTGAAACAAAAACCGTTCCATTTTAGACTAACCATTCCAACCAAATTAATTGTACATACATTTTCGGTACAAAACTCTAAATATAAAATATTTTTTCTTTGTTTTTGCGTTTGTGTCTTGGTGAGATTTGTCCAGTTGCAAAAAGACGCTGTCCAGCACTTAGTTTTGGTGGCGTTGGAGGACGCGATTTGTTGCTGTTGTTGTTGTCTGCAGGCTTATTGGAATTTTTGTTTTTAGTAGTTTTAGAAGTGTTTCCATTCTTCAAGGGCAGCGGACGCTGCTGGAGATCAGGCTTCAGCTTGCCACTTGATTGGGCTTTACTGTCCGGAGGTTTGAGTGGATTGTCGAGATTCATGAGTCGCTGACGAAGATCTCGCATGTGCTGAGCACTCGAGATGGGCGACATTGCTGCACTCTTGCGATGCATGCAACGCAGCTTGGTTAATTTGTTACTGGGATTTATTCGCTTATCCAGATTCAGCAAGCGCTGATGGAGCTCTCGACGATTATTTAATTTTTTACTGGCAGCAATCGAGGTAAGGACTTCAATCGAAGAAATGTACAAGTTCCATCTGAAAATAATGCACACTTTAAGCATATTTCGGTTTAAGTAACAATATTTACCTTTACTTGCTGAAAGTTCCTTCAGATTTCATCTTTCGCCCTCCTTCCTTATTTCTATCTTTACAATTGGCTCTATGTTGACTGGGCCTAGGTCAATTCCATTTACATCCGATTCCTCCACAGCGTCATTGCTTTCACATTTAATTTTTGTGTATTTCAGTTGTTCTGTTCATCTCCATTGTTCTCCAAATCGTACTCCTTAATACATCTTAGTTGTATGGCTTGTTCCATTTTATAATCTCAGTCATTTGGATATATAAATAAACAAAGACCACCTTGTGATAATGGTTCAAGTTGTTTATAGAAAACAGCTGTAGCTGGGGATGATAATCCAGAAGTATTTATTCGTTGCTATTCGCAGGGAAGCAGTTACTGCCTTTACGCAAGTATCTTTCATAAATCTCAGTTACATTTTTCCTAATATATAATTATTAGATTTAACAATTTTTCCTTCACAATAATATTAAGCCCATGTTTCATTTAACATATGTTTTTTGGCTTTATTACTTATAAATTAATTTGATTGATAATTATCGGAATTTCTGAAACAATAAATTAATCGGAATTAAGCATTTAGCTCACAGGCACATAGAATCGATAGATTTCATCAAAAAAAAGACTTGGCTGTATTTGTAACTATAAAATACTTATGATATTAAACTGCCTTTTACCATCTCCAATGCCGATATTGCTTCACACCAAAAGTATAAGAGAATAGTTTGTTTACAGTTAATAAATGTACCGGTGAATCTGCTAAAATGGACGAAATACTTAATGCTATGAATATTAAAGAGGAGCACGTAAACGGATATTGTGAATTCATTGTATCAAATCAAGCTGAGGTTATCGGAACAGATTACATTGAACAGGAGAATATTGCGAATGTGGAGAACACAGAACAATTCACAGAAGATACGATTGAAGTTGGACCCACAAAAATAGAAGTTTCTGAGCAATTTGACGATTTGACTGGAATTCTCCCACAAACTGCAGCAACCACGAGACAAGTGAGTAATATTACGTTTAATAAAAATGCGAGCAAACTTTTAACTTCAGTTTATTCCTAACAGAATGCTAGACGTATGACGCTTTAAATCTATATCTCCCACAAATTTTGAGCTTTACTTGTAAGGCCCAGCAACAAAAATCTAATTAATACTTTCCAATTGACAATGCAGTTTGATTTTGAAACACCGGCAACATCAGCAACCGTACAATTGTATTTAGCGTATTGAATGTGGACTATATTGAATCCAAAAATGCATAACATTTAAAAAGTGCTTAGTTATAATGCTCAACGTATCTTTCAAAATTTGGTGACTATAGTTCTAAAACTGTGGGAGATATGGGTTTTCGCGATTACAAGCTCCAAGTTTCAAGCGTTTACATTTGTTAGGAATGCCAGATGCATACAGAAGAACAGGCAGACCGACAGATAGATAAATAAATTAATCGGCTTTTGATGCTGATTTAGGAATATATTTACTATATGGTGTCGGAGATGCCTCCTTCTGCCTGCTGCATGCTTTTGCACATCTTCATCATACCACATTTACTAATTTCAAGAGTTGTCAAAATTATAAAGTACAAATATGCATAATTGAATTTCGAGTTCAAGCTACGCGGGGCTCTTGCTCTTGCTCTTGCAAATCATATATTTTTATACATCTGTGTACTTGTGCCCATAGTGAAACAGATACATTAAACAAAACAACGAACAGATTTTGACAATGTGAAGCTCAATAGCTTGTGTCACAAAACTTGCTAAATTGTTAAAGTACACTTTGAGGCAAAAACTAAGCACTTGGTTTTTTGTCTGATAGTTTGTGTGCACTAATAAATACTCCGCCGTCTACAATGGATGCATTTCCAAAGATAATTTCTAACCCAGGAGCAAGAGGAGGAAACCCTTCCCCCACAAACAATTGCCGACCAACTGAAGGATACGCAAAGTCAATTGTGTAGCATCCAGTAGCATCCACACAGAGCAAAATACTAGACATATTACATCATTTGACAAATGAAAATAATTTTGTGGCGAACTTACATTTTCCAATAACAAACAAAGAGGATTTGAGGAAAATTGATTATGAAATGAGAGCTTCAAATAATAAGTATGTAAGTATAAAGAAAATATTTTATAAATCTGAAATCGTTACTTATAATTTAATTTTTTACAGATTCCAATTATTAAACCAATGTCGAAGAACTTTCATCGTTTAATTCAAAATCATTTCCTCCTTTCATTTAACTACCTGGTCCAAAGAACTTGTGGGATGGTTCGGATGGATCGGCTGAGCTGAGGCCACCAGGCGGGTCGCGGGTTGCGGATAGCGAACGGCCTCCCTTCGGAGGTTAGCTGCGAATAATACGAGATTCTTCGTTAATAAGCAGTCCCGGACAAACAGCGGGTACGATAATGTCAATCGTACTGACAAGGCGTTTGTGTTGCCGCCTTCTTAAAAGCATAGCCGCACACAACCCCCCTAACCTCCCCGCATCACTTACCTACCTCCATCCTATCCCCACACATCTCACTCCGGGCCGGACTAAGGTGTCACTCGGACCGTGCCGAGAGTCAGCTTGGCTGGGGGCCCGGGTTAAAAACTAGCCCAGTCTTTAACGGTGGGCTCAGGCAAATGGCGACCGCCTGTTCTAATTAGCCTTACCCGGGTAATGCGGATCTCTGCCCGGGTGGACATATATTTCTCCGCAGCTCGTGGGAACAAATGGAACGATATACAAATTTTAAAATACCGCAGGATCTCCCTGCAGAGAATGTCGCAAGGCATTTCGAGGACCAAGCCCTAGACGGGGTGAGGTCTTCCAGTGTGGTACCAGCACCATATAGAAGAGTGCCGCAGGCACAGCAAGCCCCAACTTTTAGGCAGGGTGCACAGCGCCCGAAAAAGAAGAATGACTTCCTGCCACTAAGGGGACAACCCGGTGGCGTGGATGACCCAAACCGGCGGAACCTCTGCGGTTCGAGGGTCAAATGGTACCTTCGGTACCTCCAGATGGGAATCGCTCCCGAGGAGGCCCTGAACAAAGCGAAAGAGCCCAGGGAAACAGCAGCGGCCCCCGCCACCAAGAGACGAAGCGGCGCCCTAACACCACCGGTGGGCACTCCAAAAATAGTGTGCCCGGACGTAAAGCTGCCAAACGACAAGATGGCAGGAGACCTGGATGTACGTTTGAGCACATCACGTGCAGCAGCCATGAAGCCCAGCTCGCCAATATTTACCGAATCTCGACCGTCATATGCAGATATTGCAAAAAAGTTAGACGTGGCCGTTTTACCTGTGGAATACCCCCAAGTTTTGCTCAGTAACGGAGAATTGTCTATGTTGGAGGAGGCCATCGTGGACGAACTCGCTGCGTCTGAATGGGACACTGCGGTCTCTTTCGTGGGCATTCATTTCCGTAGTGGATTCCTGGTCATAGAGTGCGTCGATGAGGGCTCAGCCGATTGGCTGATAGCCGTCACGTGGCGGCTGCAATCATGGAATGGCGTACCCCTCGTCTGCAAAATGGGAGACGATATACCGTCGCCCCACTGCATAACCATTTTCTGCCCGAGAAGCGTGGATCGGAGTACCGAAAACCTGTTGCATCTACTGTCGATCCAAAACAAGATCGAGATCGACAAGTGGAAGGTGATGTCCAGGAAAAACGAAGGTGGAGGAGTTCTCCTGGTTATCGGAATAGATAAGCTATCCAAGAAGATAATTGCGGAAATGGGACATCACATGTCCTTTCGATTCGGGTCCATCCCCGTAAGTGGACTGAAATAGGTTACAGAAATTTTGATTTTATAAATAAATTTAATAAAAAAAAATGTTTTAACTGCCTTTTATCTATAGAAAAACTTAATAGATTGCTTTTATAAGCGCTTTCGCTTCAAATATTGGGATTATATTTATTTAAAATTATGCGCCTAAACTTAAACTAAGTTTAAATAGTGAGCCCTTACATTTTGAGTAAGGTTTGTGGCTTCTGTACAGATATGTACTTCTAAACTCACGTGGTTTAAAAAAGTAGTGTTGTAAACTGTATGTAAGTGGAAAATTCCCGCTGGGCAACCAGAGCAGAGCAATTTTTGTAATGCTCCTGTTGCTACGAAATAGTGTGTTCAAATATTCGCTACGGACACTTTGCCAGTGCACTTTTTAACAGTTCGATTTGGTGATTTATTGCGTTAACATGGTTCCGCAAGCTAACAAATTGGAAGTTTTAAAATATTTTAAATACCATAATGATAAACATGTACAGTGCAAACAATGCCATAATGTATTAAAAAAAGATCGCACATTTAATTTAAAAAAACACTTGGTGCGTGTGCACAAAATACATTTGTACAGGCAAGTAAGTAAACAGACAACTACAAGAAGCAAAAGAGCAAATCAAATATGCAATTGCTATAGCAAAAGCAAAATCTACACATTTCGGCTGCGATGCTATCGCTCTGGTCTGTTTTGGCTATTGCTACATTTGTTCGCGACAAGAATCGCAGAGTCAAAGAGCATTTATTTCAGTTTTGTGTTGTTAGCTTTGCTAATACTTTCTGCAAGTCAATACTGCTATCAGCAAGAGCAGAATAATAAATTGAAATCGTTGGAGTTTAAAAACGCTATTATTAATCATTTTATTATTAATATACATTTTGAATTTCACGAATAAAATAGTTTAATTGTGCAATTACATGCGGCGAAATATTTGACATTCTCTTGACTGCGAAAATCATTCACATTTGAACGTAAAATGATGCGTTTTTTGTATATTTTAGGACATTTTCATGTAAACAAAGAAATATGCCGCAACAACACTGAAGTTTTGTTTTTATTCTCATTTTAGACGACTCGGTGGGCACCAAAATGCTTGAGAGCGTTAATTAAGTATTATGAAGAACACAGCAATCTGTATAACCCGCAGCATGAGCAGTACAACAACAAACAGATTCGAGAAGACTCAATTGGGCAGATACAATTGCAAATGCAGAGCGATTACGGAGGGATTACGGGAAGAGAAGTTGAAACAAAAATAGCTGCTCTTCGCGACCTTTATATTAACCATCTGCGAAAAGAGGCAGAATACTGTAAAAATGGTGGCACGGGTACATGTGAGAAAATGGCGCCATATTTGAAACGTCTAAAGTTTTTAGAACCATTTTTGAAATTTAACGAAGCGAATAACTCAACTTCATCTGTGAGTATCTCTGCATTTTTAGTGTGTATATTGCATTAATTTATGTGTATGTTTTGTATTTTTTATTGCTACAGAAATCACCTGAGCCAATTGTTTATGAAAGCGACAATTCTGAATACCACGGAACCGATTCAGAAGTAGTTTCCAACGCAACTGTTTCCAACGCAACTGTTTCCAATCTCGGCATGAATGTTTCTGAAGCGTCCCCAATGGACAAATTTTTTGTGACCGCCAGAGATGTTTTGGCCAGTGTATCAAACAAGCGACGTCATTTCAAAGCGGATGTGGAAACATTCGGAGAATATATCAAGGTAGAAATGGACCAAATTGAGGATCCGGGCGAGCGCCTAGCTATGCGCTATAAAATTATGAAAGTGTTCATGGGCGAAATCTAAATGGTACACATTATTGTTAACAAAAAAAACTTGACGCATACGTGTAAGAAAGATAATTATATATTGTTATTTTTTTATAATGTATTCCATGATTGTGATGAAACATCATCTTAGACGTTGTTCCGATTAAAAGCGGGAATCTCATCCGTAATTAATTTTCATCATTCGATTTCATGATGCACTTTATTGCAATATTTTGTTTATTTATGTGCCAAAATAAACAAAAAGCTAAAAGTAAACAATTCAGTTACCTAGCAACGCTAGAGATGTGAGTTTAAGCCAACAGCTGTTCCCAGAGATATGGTGTGCTATGGACTTATCACGAGTATTTTCAAGTAGCAGTTCAGGTTGATCACGGTATTGTTAACAGGTATAGCACAGTTAACAGTTCAAAAAAAAGTTATCAATAATGAAAAGTTATACATAAAAAGCCGGTTTAGAGACCGCAAAACCAAAATCCACAATTTTAATCCACTGCTGACCTGTGTGGATTCTGTGAACAGCTGTTCGACGGTGGCAAAATATTGAATTTTGATATATTTTGACGGCGGTTATCGGAAAACCACCATAGGAGCGGCAAGTGCATCAAAATGGAAATGGTAATTTATGAATGAAAACTGATTTTAAACTTTAAAAAAGTGTCTATCAGCATATCTTTTTAACTGGGCTAATAAGCATAATAAGTATAATATTTATATATAATTTCATACCACCAATCAGTATTTTTCTTTTATTTTTTCGATTATATTCGGACCATTACTCAAAATTAAGACATTCACTGCGAAAATGTAAACAAACCAGCAAGGAGCCAAATTTAAACTAACCAGGTAAAAATGACATATTTGTTCAGTATAGAAAAGTATCCAGAACACCCAAAATTTGATGTGTACAAATAAAAACGCCAAGAATTTGACATTTATTTGTATCCCCATTTTGAATTTCGACAGAAATCAGTTTTTTTGAATGCTTTCCATGAAATCGAAGCAAATTTGTTTTGCAATCGAAACTCAGAACGGAGTCGTTTTATTTTATATTTTAACGTTTTACATAAAGCTGGACAATGTAGCACACTAAAACTACTTGAGAATTGTATTTATTTATTAAGCTACATATTTAATCTATACATACATATATGTATTTAATGTTTTCATTCGCTGGCACTTGTTAACCAAGCTCAAAAATGGACTACAAATTCTATTATATATTTTTATAGTGTCTTATACGTAATTTCTGTATTATTCCTTTATGCAAGCATTATCCGATGACTAAGTTATTGATTTCACTTAAACATTAGGCTACTTATGGTCTAATGGTAATGCATATTTAAGTGTTCTATGATCTCACATATCATTCATTGCTTAGACTTTTAACCGCTATACGCGCGTAGGCGTTCCAAAAATGGGGACATTGTTGCGCCGCTGGGCCAGGGGGGATGCGGGCGTTGGCGTTGGCCCGTTGTTGTTGTTGTTCAGTCGACGTTGCTGGCTATCCGAATGGGCACGTTCTATAAGAGTGGATCACATCATGTCAGATATGGGTCTATACGTATCATTGGTACTACTGATTGGCCATGCTTATTGGGTTTTGTGTTTTTGGGGGGATGCTGCATGCATGTTTTGTTTGTTTGTTTTTTCATTACGTTTATTTACCAAATATTTTCCGTTTCTTCTGCAAATTGTTCACATGCAATTGAAATAAATAATAATAATAATATAAAGTTATATATTTACAATTTAATCAATATGGAGTATAGTGAACGAGCTTCTCTAAACATTCCCTGTCTATTTTGTAAGTTAACAAATTGCTAACATGAAAACTCTTTGCGCACTTTTCTTTACTTTAATGAAAAATATTCGGAACATAGAAATGAATGGTTTCCCATCAGTTTTGAATTAATTTAAAAAACATTTTCTTTAAGCCTTAATCGAAGTACAGGAATTAATGTTTTCCAATCGACTTACATATCAATTTTGATAAATTTTGCCAATATTGAATATTGATCCAACTCTCGAGCACTTTCATACTTCTCTGCTGAAAGTTGGCTCTCTGCTCTCGGAAAATATATCTACATCAAATAAGATAATACTACATTTAATGAATACTTCAGTCAAAATAATAACATGAGCGCCTAAATTGAAAATATTTCTCGATATCATCATGCTTCTTAGTTTTATGTGGAAAATAGTTCAAGATACATGTTTCTACAGTATAAATTGTGTATATTGGAACTAATCTTACATATTTATCTTATATTTGTGTATATAAATGTTTTAGGGATGCTTTACACCAATTTGAAATGTTAAGAGTGCATTTATGACAAATGGAACTCACCTCGAAACTTTAAGCCCTGTGCCTCGTTGATGATGGCCGCCAGCGCTGGGTGCTGGTAGCGCTCCCGGAATATGGCGGATCCGTTCATGGCGGAACCACCATTGCCGTTGAGCGTGCCATTGACGTTGCCGTTGCCATTGGCGTGCTGCAGCATTTTGTGCTGTGGCGTGTGCTGGGGCGTCAGTGAGATGGGGGGCGTGGCATTGCCATTCTTGTAGTAGCGATTCTGATTGGGATCATAGGCAGTGGTGTTCTGATCGTGATTGTGATTGAGGCGATTGGCCAGCTTAATGGAGGTGCAGCGCTCCTCCTCATTGTTGCGCATCTTCAGTATCCGATGATCCTGCACAGAGTAGCGTGAGCCGTGCAAGGCATTCAGCTGATTCAGGTTGGTCACCTGGGGACTCAGCTTCTTGCCACGAAAGCTGCCACCCGGCGAGTGGTTCAGCAACGTGCCACGCGACGAGCTGCCGTTCGTTTCGGTGCTATCCCGGCTGGCCGCCTCCCGATAACTGGATGGCCGGTGTGTCGATGGTGGCGTGTCCAGTCCACTGTCATGGGCCGAGCAATCCAGCTCCTGTTTGTTAGCCAGGCCAGCGTTGCTGCCGCCATTGCTGTTGTGTGTGGGCAGCATGGGTTGCACTAAGTAGAAACAGACATAGAGTTCGATTTATAATTTAACTAAGTATTAATTGTGCTTAATTTAGACAGTTCTAGTTTATATAGGTAGTTTTGGGGACTCACCTGAGTGGCGCATATCGGTGGGCGCACGGGGCTTGCGATAGAGCCAATCCCTGTCCAGCTCGTTGCCATTGTCCGGCTGGGCGCTGATGCCGCGGAAGAGCCGCGGACGACGCAGCTGCACTTCGGACTCTTCGGCAGTCTCCTCGTCGACGACCGCATTGGAGCCGAAGCTGCTGTTGATGAAGATGCGACGTGGTGATCCGTACAAGGCGCCGCCAGCCTGCGTGAAACTATTCTGCGCCGAGGCATAACCATTCGAGTAGCGACTGAGATTGGCATTGCTGTGGTGCGGAATCTTCTGCGGCGTGGAGTGATTCGTTGAGATGCCGCTCAAGTGATGATTGTGATTCTCATTGTTTAGCGCACTCAGATCCGGCACCGAGTCGCTGAATAAAAATGGATTGGCGCCGGCATATCCATTCAAGCTGCCAGCGCCAATTTTATGGCGCGCCAGTCCGCCGCCGCAGCCGGAGCCGTTCGTCATCAGCCAATCATCCAGTGCACTGGAGTAGGTGCTGCCCAGCCCAAAATGCTGGAACTGCAGCGAGGCATGCGACACAGGCGCGGCCAGCGAGGCACGCGATCTTGGCCCCTGAGCGATCTTCAAGGCGCGACGGCGCTCCTTGGAGGTCAGCGTGCATTCCTACCCAAAATTAACAAACATCAAACATTAGAAATGGGTTAAGAATGGGTACGACTACGTGCTTACCTCGAGCAGCTCAAACCAATCCTCGAGGCCATCGTCACAGCGCAGGAGAACGCGACCCTCGCGGCCCAGCAGCAGCCCAATGGCGCTGTACGAGCGCCGATTGAGCCATTCTACCTTCTCCACGTCCACCAGCTTGACCTGAAATCGAATGCAACGGAAACAATGAGTCAGTCATTGCCACACACACACACACACAATACGGGTCAAAGGTTAGGCAACGATGGTTTGACTTTCTGGGTCACTCAGCGGGTGTCTGGGAATTGGAACTAAATTCAAGTTTCCAACAGCCGCCAACCAAGTGCTCATCTAGATAATTACAATTGATGTGCTGTGTTTTCTGCGTGAGAGCAAATCTTGATTGAGATATTTGGTAAGCGCTTTAAAGTTACACTTAATATAAATCATAAATACCATTAACTACATTTTTTTCTTCATTTTTTCGACACATTTACATTTTTGTGATCTTAACTTTTATTAAAGTTAGCAAGTCTCATTTTTGTTGTATTATATTATTATTATGTTTTACATTAACATAAATAAATGTATTATAAATAAAAAATATTTTTGAAAATGTATTAGAAATATTGTTGGAAATCCCCAACATTTTATTACAAAAATATTAATATTTAGCTTCTTGGCAATTTCATGTAATATTCAGAAATAATAAAACATATATATACTACAATATATGGTGGAATAATGTCTATAATTATTTATTAATATTTGAATATGTTAAGTCATTTCAATCGACTTTTAGCTTTATTCAATATATATTTTAGTAAATACATATTATATACATTATACTATTATTTCGGATTTTCATATTTCTTTCTACATTTTTGAACCTGCTTGTCGGATGTGTGTTTTCTTGCAGTTTCTTACTCATAGTAGAACACGCGCAGAATTCTATGGATTATGTCATCAGCTCCCGGATAGCGGTAAGTTGTTCCATTAAGACTTGCAGTAGGAAACTAATGCACTTAATATTAATGGCAAAGGCCATTAAATAGAATGCTACTCGGATATTTTGAGCACGTCTTTATGCAAAACTTTAAGTCGCCAACAATACAACAATTAAGAATCGCCCTCTACTCGCGTGTGCACCTTTCTTCAACTATTTCTTTTGCTTTTACTTTGTTCTCTTTGGGCTATTCTTAGTGCATTTTGCAACTCGGTTAAAAGTCATTAGGCCAGGCAGACAGCTACGCCCTGGCCAAGTGCAAAACTTTTTACCATGTAGAACTTTTATTGAACTCATTTTTCCTTATTGTTCTTCTTGTTGTTGTTGTAGTTTTTTTTTTTTTTTGCAGGCATGTTTATGGCTTTTATTTGCTTGTAGATGGCGCTGCTTTATGGCCTGAACTTAAAGTTGTTACAGAGACTGCGCTCCAGCTAAAAAGTGTGCGAGGCCATTAGGCAAATATGTCAGCAGCGTGTGGCAATTAGCCAAGTTATGCGATATCAGACGTTGGCCAAGATTTTTCTTACCTCTGCGCTGGCTGCTTCTATTTTTATGGCCCGCCATAATTAAGTTGTTTTAAACGCTTCAGAGGTGGCGGAGAGTTGAAACGCTTTAATGATAATTTGCGCGATTTATGCTCACAAAAAGAAAAAATGAAATAGAATGGATTTGAAATATGCGATCGCTCATCATGGAGCATGTCAACACCAAAAGACCTTGTCGAAGACCTATTAAAATGCTGGCTCATAAAATAATCTCGCCCAATGTAAATGGCTTGTGTGGGCTGACTGAAACACACTAAATATTATAGTCATATGGAGATCTATATAAATATATTTTTGAGTTGTAAAACCTCGTCTTAATTGTTGATATAAAAACATAATCTACATTTCTAAAAGTTATTTATAGAAAAGATAAACTGGCTCATGGAGAATCGTAGCACAGATCTAATAGAAGGATTAAATAAAAATACTGTTGAAATATCACCAGTCGAATGTTTTCTCCTATAAATACGATTTTCTTTTCAAACTGGATTTATTGATATCCCGAAGAACATTTAATGAAAGGCTGTATTATTATTATTATTATTATTATTATTATAATTGGGGAAACCAGCACTGCGACCTATAAGGTCTACTGTGCCCCGTTTCTGAGCCTACAGCTCTTCCATCAACCTCAGCTCCAGCTCGAATGCCAGGATCTCTGTTGGGTTGAGGGTTTCTATGTCCTTGAGCCTCATGACATGCTTTCCTAGGATTTTGATTCTTTTCCCAAGCCTGTATAGGCTTGTAAGAGATAAATCGAAGTTAAATATATAATTTCTGATTGAAATAAATAAATGCATTATTTCTTTCTAGTGTTTCCCATGAAATTCAATTTCATAGTTTCCAGTAGTGAAATGTAAATTTGGCAAATTGTTTATAAAAAATGGGATTAAAAAATCATTTAATTAATTCTACTGACTTATTATGACCACTGACTAATTAAAAAAAAAATAGTTTTATTATGTGCTATGATTATTTTAATGACTTATAATTATTTGCACTTCAAGTGCTTTCCCATATTACCATATTTAAGCTATTAGTTTAGTTCGCCTGACCTTACTAAACCCCACTCACAGCGTTTTCAAATTTCCGCAAATACATTTTGATACTTTCAAAAACAAAAGTAAAAAAAATATTGTGATTTTCAAGGCTGTTGTCGATTAGCAGATTTTGTTATTGTTATCTTTTGTTGTTTCATATTTTGTCATATTTAATAGCATTGCCTGTCAAAACGTAACAAAACTCGACGGCAACTCACTCACTTGTGCGAACCATTGTATCGACAATTTCAAAACGTAGGTTTTTCTCGACGAGTACCACAATATGGTTTATATATATGTATATTTGAGTAAGCCGAAAGCAAGCCATAAATGGCCATTGATTTTTGACACTTTTGATTGATTTGTAAGGCTGTGCTCCAGCGATTCATTATCATAATATTTTGTGCACTTCTTGGCGAGCATTTTGTCATCTCTTGATTATGCAAATGCGTTTTTAAATCGATTACAGTTTGCCGTCAGGCATGCAGCTCAATTAATATCCACTCATTATCCGAGTGTCGAATCCGCCATCAAACCTTTCGGTGAATGTTGCTTATAAAAATCAATATTGATTTCATTCGCTGTCAAAGTGCAAAAACTGTCAAGCTGCAACTTTGGCGAAAATTTTCTCATTATAGACCCCTCTCCCCAATCATCCGTTGCCGTCACGTCACCTGTAATTATTAAGCATCGCTACGTTTCACGCGCGATTGATTTCCCCATGGAAATGGTCTGCAGAATGTGTTTCATCTACCTGAACATTGACAGGAGTCGAATCATCAATTTGAGCAAGGTAGACGTAACAGTCTCAATCACTTTGAAATTTATGCAAAAATCAAATTAAATAATTAGACTGTAAATGAGGCTAGCTCTCTAGCGCACATCTAATTGATTAAGTTGATTACGATATTAACTCCAGCTCCAGTGTTTTTGACTGACAAAATGAATAAAAGTAGCAGTAAAATATATGCATATATAAAATGTGAGAAATATATTTGTATATACATATGTATCGATAATAATTACATGTTTAAAAACATACGTATGTAAAAATGATCAAAAAATATATATTTCAAAGTGTATTTCGAGAAAAGCCTCTTTCTTTGCCTTAATTATACTAATTTTAAATTTTACTTTTATGTTAATTCAGAGTGGATTTATGCGTAGCTCAAATAAAATTATATAAATAATTTTTTTTGCACATAGGGTATTCAAAATTGTGGACCTTAAAATGTGGTAGACACAGTGGTTTCCAATGAACGCGATTGCTCAATGACTCGGCAAGCTGGTTGTTGTCCCCACTAACGTGTGTGGGTGTCTAAGCTCAAGATGAGCATTTTTGTTCAGGTTTTTGATTTGATCAACAAATGAAGGTCTGTGAGATTTGAATGTTTGTTTTCATAACGATGAGTGGAATATTTAAATGTATTATAAACAACTTAAGTATATTGTTCTCAAAATGGCGCGTTATTAAGTTAAGTTTACACCTGTTAGACACTAAAATAATATTGTACTGGGAAGTATTTATTGAAATATGCAAATAGTAAAATTGAAATTTAAAAAAATGGGCGTCATTTGATTAACACAAATTTAGCTATTTGTTAAGCTTTGGGCAATTTTATTGCTTTGAGTTAACAAAAGATCATTAAAATTCTATTTGTGGCATAAGTCATAAAATTTATTTAAAATTGTAGATTATTTGTATCAGTTAGTTTATACAAACAAGCCAACTATTATTTCGTTAATTGACCATTTTTGTGAAGTTTTTTATTGATGACCAGGAGAAGGTTACACCCACACAAGCTTATACTTTTTGGAAATGTAATTTAACTACACTGAAAATAGTAATTTCGATTTACTAATTACTATTTATGTGGTTTGCACTAGTTTATTTGATAATTGAAGATGTGCTTTGCTAAATATTAAATATTTGCAACTTAAGTTGCTTTGTAGGTGTATTCGGCAGGTACAATAAAATCACTCATTTATAGAACTAAAAGCATATATAAATGATATACATTCATTAATATTTCACAATAATTTGTCGCTTTAAGCATTTGAGCATTTTCCAACGTGTTTTTTTTTTTGGATTTAAGTTCCATTTATCTCGATTATCTACTGGTCGCTGAATTGTTTATCTTGGAAAATTGCCCGCAATAAACAAAATGTTTGCTGCTGTCGCTTTTAAATGTATTTTAATTTTAAATTAAACTGTAAACAACAATAACGACTGGCGGCAACATATTTATTGACGCTGCTCTTAGTGAGATTTTTAGCAGCAAAGTGCAAAGGAGGAAAAATAAAAAACGATGGAAAACATTTTGAAAATTAAACGAAAATAAAAGCAATTTTCCCATGATCTCTTTAAACACGCTCTTCTTGTTAAGTGCATATAAAGTGGCATTTGCGATGCTCTGTTGTTTCAGTTGTTGTTACAATTTTATGTGCATTTTCCTTATTTGTAGAAGCAACAGCAACAACAGCAGCAACAACAACAGCAGCAACAACAACAACAACGGACAACTTTAATGCAATCGTGTGTTTTAGCTTTAGTTGCTTTCCTGTTGTCTATGTGCTTTAGTTTAATACCCTGAACCCATTAAAAATGTGTAAGAAAGGTATAATGGTTTTGTGCAAGAGTATGTAACAGGCAAAAGGAGGCATGCCCATACAGTAAATATATTTTAGATCAGCATCAACAACCACATCAGGATCTACTCTGATCTCTTACTGAGTTCTCGCCGATTAAGTTTATTCCATTTTATAGATATATAAAAAACGATATAAAAAAGTGATGCAAGGCTTATCGGAGTACAGCACTCTCTAATATAACCTTCTTACTTGTTTGAGCTGCTTTTAGTCTTCTATTTGCTTTGCTTTAACTTGTGCAACTTGTGTGGCATAAGGCTGAAGTAGGGAAGAGTGGGCGATATTTGGGGATGAACCAATAGTTGGGCAAATTAACATGCAGTAGCTGCAAGTTGTAGCCAATTAGATGAGTTTTGCCCAATAGTTGACAGCGTGGTAATGAAGTTGTTATTTTTTCTACCGACATCCAGAGGGAAATGTTGCAAATAGCTTTTAGTTTAACGAGTGCAGTTTGACAATATTTTTGCTAAGCACTTAACTAATGCATTCATTTCTCACATATATCATGCAGTTGGCTAACAAATGAGTAAGTTATATTTTTATTCTTTTGTTTTTTTTTTTCAGCCCCATTAATAAAAGATGCTTATCAGGGGACCTCAACCAACTGTCGAACGTGACGCAATGTTTCAAAGCCACACTGGGACTCAATTCATAAGCACATTTAAGGTGTGTCCTGCTTGGTCTGATGTGGCACATAAAGCGGACAGTTAATGCCCCCAAAGAGATCCCCGCACCTCGTCGAGATAAAATGGTCACGAGTATGACAAAGGTTTACTCGTAGTTGTCATATTGCCTGGCATAAATCTAATGGTGGCAATAAAATTCTACAATGCGTAGTAAATAAATGTGAGCTGTGTGTTGGGAGTTAACTTGGCCAAGTGAGATAACTCTGCTGCAGATTTACAGAGATATGTTGTACAGTTGTAATGTCATTGAACTTAAATGGGGAGCATAACAAGAAAGAACTTTTATCGTAGGCTTGGCTTGTAGAACGGAGTTAATCCACTAAAATTTGATTCTGTGTTCGAATTACAAATTAACTGTTTCGATTGATAACAGCTTTGCAGAGCTGATTTTTAAATAAAATTTAATATTGTACATACCTTAAATATAAACTGTCCCATATCCGAAGCACGTTCATTGGCCGAGCCTGAGGCACGTTTAAAGCAATGCAAATAGTCGCGGGTGAGCACAAAGTATCTGCAAAAGAAGACAATAATTAAGTAAATAAATAAAGAAATAAAACAACGGTGGAAATAAAGGTCAATTGCTTGAAGAGCCACTCAATAATGATTATTTAATAATTATTATCTAAGCACATTCAACAATTGGCACCAGCTTGCCAATTGCCATTGCAACAATTTGATACATCCGCACTGAGCCACCCACAGCGTTCAATATTATTATTAATAAATAATAAATCATGCGGCAAAATAACCAACAATAAAAAGCCAGAAGTCAATGCATAAAAACACTTGAGCAACTCAAGCACAAAAGCTGCTTTACATTTTATGGGTTTCTTAAGTCGATGATAATATTATTTTATCGTCACGATAACAGCAATGAAAAATATTTTATTTATATGCCAAATACGCATTTCATTTTGGTTCTTTTCTTTTCCGTTTTTTTGTTTTTTTTAACAACACATAAGCTTTAAGGCATGGCGTATGAGTTTAAATCTTATCCATTGATTTATTTATGGCCAAAAGTTTCAATGAAATTAGTTTTCCCGTATTCAAAAGATGGTTTCAAAGTATTTGCAAATCGGTTGAAAGACCAAGTTTCGAGAAGTGGCAAATTGCTCACTTCCTAGTCGGCAGTTGGCGGCACTTTGGCTTCTCGGCAGCTGCTTATTAACGTGGCCAAGTAAATTGTGGTAAGGCGAGACGATAAATGTTTTCAAAGCTCTTCGAGTCAATTCACAAAACCCGAAGATGCTGTCGAGCTGAGTTTGGGTAATTGCCTAGCCGCAGCTGCAGTGATTAGCCAAATGCTCCAAGCATGAAGCGAACCCATAGTTACAATGGGGCTGCAAATATGCAGATCGCGAGAACTTAATGACTGGAAATTTACACGTAAGCCAATGTGGAAAAAAAACACGTTAATTGAACGGAATAGCAGCGGCAGAACAGTGTGCATAATACGGGAAAAACTAATGAATGAATCGGAAATTCAATTGAAATGAAAGTACGAGCAAAATCAAACATTCGTTCAATTTAAGCGATTCTATAACAATTGTGCATTTGAAGTACGTAATCAAAACTAGGTTTTAAACACAGTATTCATTGAAGCGATTGTTGAAAACTGTTCATTAAATTGGCATCATTAAGTTAATGATTAATTTACAATTTTCCCTTTACATTTGCAATACATTAACTAAACTAAAATATTTAACATATAAACGATCTCTATTGTGCAACATTTAAAACGTTGCATCAAAAACCTAATTGGAATACATGTATTTAAGTGGACACTTTATGCTCAATGGGAAAGATCAAATATGCACAATTCATATCTGCGCTTAGTGGCCATTAACTGGCAATTAAAAATATGTCGATAAGCATAATTACCAGCTGAGTGCTGTGCAGAGGAACGTAATTAAATTTCAATTAAGTGTGCAGCAGAAATAAACAAAAGCACCCACCTCAATGGCCTTTGGGGGAGGGGGGGGGGGGGACACCAAACCTACCCCGAAACCCACTCAAACCACCCACTCAATCAGTCAGTTGACGAAGCCAGTCGAATTTTGCATTCCCATTCGCATTTTCTGCATTTCCAATGTGAAATGAAATTATGCGCTTTTTGCAATTATCAACCCCGCCGAGATAAATAAATTTGCATAGTTTGGCGCGGTCAACTCGAGAGGATTGTCCCATTTTGCCCTACCTTCCAAAGGACTATACAAAAATGATAAATGATTTGAGATTTCTCAACTCAAATAAGTCAAGAAATTAATATATAATAAATATAAATTAATTTATATTTAAATATTAAATAAATAAATCAATAAAAATAAATACACAGAGATTGCAGGAAAAATTCTTCCAATTATTTTCAATACTTTGTTTTGTATGTTTTCGAATTTTGAATTTTGCCATAACTTTGAGTTTTACTCAACTTATTTTAGAAAGTGAGGGCTTTTTAATCATAGATTAGCCCGTAGATCAATCGTAAATTTAAAGTTGAAAATGAAATGTTAGGTCGGAAGACAAGTAAAAATTATAGCCTGAAAATCGATGTATCGATATTTGGGCATAGGTCGAAACTTCAAAATGCCATAACTTCGTCAAAACTCAACTGATTTTAAAAAGCAAGGGCTTTTTGGTCATAGTTTTGCCCCTAAATCAATCGTACATTTAAAGTTGAAAACGTGATTTGAGGTCGGAAGACAAGTAAAAATTATAGCCTGAAAATCGATATATCGGTGTATGGGCATAGGTAGAAACTTCAAAATGCCATAACTTCGTCAAAACTCAACTGATTTTAAAAAGCAAGGGCTTTTTGATCATAGTTTTGCCCCTAAATCAATCGTACATTTAAAGTTAAAAATGAAATTTGAGGTCGGAAGACAAGTAAAAATTATAGCCTGAAAATCGATGTATCGACATATGGGCATAGGTCGAAACTTCAAAATGCCATAACTTCGTCAAAACTCATCTCATTTTAAAAAGCGAGGGCTTTTTGATCATAGTTTTGCCCCTAAATCAATCGTACATTTAAAGTTAAAAATGAAATTTGAGGTCGGAAGACAAGTAAAAATTATAGCCTGAAAATCGATGTATCGACATATGGGCATAGGTCGAAACTTCAAAATGCCATAACTTCGTCAAAACTCAACTGATTTTAAAAAGCAAGGGCTTTTTGATCATAGTTTTGCCCCTAAATCAATCGTACATTTAAAGTTAAAAATGAAATTTGAGGTCGGAAGACAAGTAAAAATTATAGCCTGAAAATCGATGTATCGACATATGGGCATAGGTCGAAACTTCAAAATGCCATAACTTCGTCAAAACTCAACTGATTTTAAAAAGCAAGGGCTTTTTGATCATAGTTTTGCCCCTAAATCAATCGTACATTTAAAGTTAAAAATGAAATTTGAGGTCGGAAGACAAGTAAAAATTATAGCCTGAAAATCGATGTATCGACATATGGGCATAGGTCGAAACTTCAAAATGCCATAACTTCGTCAAAACTCAACTGATTTTAAAAAGCAAGGGCTTTTTGATCATAGTTTTGCCCCTAAATCAATCGTTCATCGTTAATCGTTAATAGTATCGTTAATGTGCAACTAATGTTATATTTAATGTTACATTCGATGTTACGTAATATTGTAATATGTTAAAACCAATTATTTGTTTATGTTATCAATTTAAATTCCCCGTTATTATGTATTCAATCTTCAGAACAATATTTTATAACCTTTCAGTAGGTTGATCAATATTAAGTTAAATTGCTAAATTAAAAAAAAAAACAAAAAAATAAAAATCGCCAGCTAAATAAACATTCTATTTTAAATTTAAGTTAGATATAACATTGATTTCTTATGCAGCCAAATTATTTAAGCTAGTTAAGTTGCCTGGTTAAGTTGCATAGACTCGCTTACCTCTCCTTCCAGCGTGAAAAGAGGCGATCTCGTTGCTGCCAGAGTAATCCGCGCTTAATGGGTCCCGTCATGGAGGCCACAGGAATGCGACCCGCCAGCAGCGATTGCTGTGAATGATAGAGAAAAGAATGAAATAGAACTGATTAAAATACGCAAACGCATAATTCGTTGAGTGGGGCATAGGTGAGGGAGTTCGTGTCTGCTGACTTTGCAAATTTGCCTTATTTATGATCAACATTTGCTGAGCGTATCAGCTGCTTTCGCTATCTGTCGCAGTGGTTGTCATAATTCTTTTTCCCCTGCACTTTTATGGTATTTTAAATAATTTAAGCAACAAGCAGCAAGTCGAAAACTTCTCTGGCTGGCTGCCTCCTCCATAGCAATGATTAATGTTGCTTTAAAAAGCCGCCACTTGCGTCGCTTTTCCAACCCCCCCACAGCACCCTTCCGCCCATTCACCCACATGCCGCACAGTTAGCCTCCCCCATTTAAGACACGTCTGCTGCACCATAAATTCCGTTTGGTGTTTTATATTTTCTTGTTGGTTACGTTGTGTGGCTTGCCATTGTTGGTTGGCTCATACAGCCAATTTATTATCAAGCTGGTAGTGTTATAATATTTCATATTAACAAATGTTGGCTGATGCACATACATGCTTAATATAACTGGCCAACTGGCTCGCAATGTGGCAATTATGATGAGTTAATCTTTGTGGCTTAAACTTAAATTAACAACAAACAATTATTTCGCGGCTTTCACTCAGTGATGAACTTGTTGAAAATATTTTCAACTTTTGGATGTTGAGTAACATTTGAAAGTGAAAATTTCCAATACACATGCATCGAAATATATGTTATTTTATCTACCGCATATATAAATACAAATTTCTAAGAATATTTTTTAAAAATAGATCGATAAATAATGATTGATTTCAAGATACGCTACATTTAAATTATACCCATTTTATGGATTTTTAATGGGTTCAGGGTGTAAAAAGAAAATTAATAATATATATTTAATAGTAAAAATAGATTCATATCAGTGTTTTCCTTGTTAACTGCATAATTTATAGAACTTGTATTACTTGAGATACAATTTAATTAATTCGAAAGTTTCAACAAATATCTGTCAGCCCGCAACTTAATATGCCGCCCACAAAATGGCCCCAATGCCATGAATAGAGTCCAAACTCATTTACTCATTAAATCCAATAGCCGCTGCACGATTCCATCAGCAGCAGAAGAACAACAGCAAAAACTCAGTCCACAAAGTCGCAGTGAACTGAACAATAGTTTTTAATGTGCCGAATTAAGTTTCGACTGCCTCTTCTATAGAGGCCCCCCCTCACTTCCCTCCACACAGCGAATAATCCGCACAATTTCCTATGCTGTGTTTTTTTTTCTTCGATTTTTTGCAGCCTTCGTTCCCCTTTTTTACATTGTTGCTGTATTGAATTTGAAGTTAGCCAAGGCATGTTTTTTGTTCTTGGTCTTCTGCTAGATTTTGTTGCCGACGTTGTTGCTTGTGTCTGGGCGCTTAAACGTGACTACCGTTAATTTGGCCAGAACCTTATTAAACGCTCTGGCAACAGAAATAACCCTGCAAGAACTTCACCATAGTATACTTAGATTGTGCCGCTGTGATAAACGGAAGACGTAGCACCACCAAAATAAAAAAATGTATCTTCATTTTCGGCTTGAGCAAGAAACCCAAAATAATACAGCGTGCCAAAGATTTATCGGTTTGAAAAAGTATTTCGAATTAAGCGAGCGCTTTGCTGTTTATGCTGCTGATGATATCATTTCTCAGATTCCAGATTCACACACTTTCGGCTTAGGTGTATCCACAAGATACTTATAGATAAATGCGATTGATGCGACAGAATCATGCCGACGTAGCTCTTAGAACCCATTGACCAACAACCAGCGATAATTCATTTTTGGTATTTCGACTCCTACCTTTTGTCAAATTGAAGGCCCGTTAGCGCCCCCCTTGGCCCCATTGATTGATTTTTCGTTTCGTTAGTTAGCTCTGGCTTTTGCCATAAGCATATCAATAAGCCGTACGCTTCGGGCCAAATGCTGCCATTGAGGTAGCCAGAACGAATCGCCGTATAGCTCTTTTTATGGCTTTATAATGAACACCATAATGTTTGACATTTGTTGACCGCCAGTTGATGCATGGCTGTTGATTTGTTTGTTGATCTTTGGATAGAAGCTGTAGAAATTTAGCCATAAATTTAGCTAAATGTTTTTTTTAAAGTCATTTGCAGTGAAATTGGCATATTATAAAGCTGGTTTTCTGAGCTTTGTTCCAAGAATTTATGTATGAATAGTTTAAAATTATAATGTTAAACAAACAAACATCATTTTTGATAAGCAAGAAATATTTGAACAGTGGTTGAAATTTCTAGCAAAAAATTGCGAAATGAATCCATAAAATTAAATGCTGAAATGTTTTTTTATTCACTCAATTAAGCATTTGTATAAATAAAATAAAATAAATTAAATTTTCAACTAATTATGTATGACTTCATATATTTTTTTAAGTATGCATATTGATGTCAAGCAAAAAAAAAAAATAAATTTTTTTTATGTTTAATTGGCTAAATTTTGTTGAAAATTTCCATCAATATTCTTTGTTGATTTTAATGAAAATGAGTTTTCAAAATTGAGATTGTAATTTAAAAACTAATTTGTTTTATTTATATATATTTAGATATATAGGAATAAAACTGAAATTTGGTTGACCTCTTTCCACAGCTGTAATAGAAATGATTAAAAACTAAGTCAGCAACAAATACAAGAAAAATTTGATGAAAAAAATAAACACAGCACAAATAAAATTAAATTAAATTTTCGTCACGTTCTATGCATGTTAATTATGGTCGAGTATATCAAATGTTGTTGTTGTTTTCTAATTTTGTGCCACATGTGGCGACACTGGAAACGGAAGTACAGACCATAATTGCTCCACACGCATCTGTGGAGCTGTAAAGCTTTCCGAGAACCATGTTTTTTATGACTTAATGTGCGTTATTTTTATGGCCAAAAGTGTGCCAAAAGACGACTGTCCCTGCAACTGCAACTCTTGGCATGTGATGCAAAACTTGTCATAAATCCATCAAATATCCGAATGGCGTAAAATAAATTGAAAATGTGAGATGAACGCGGCTGTGGATAATCATCGATGATGACACAATTGCTCAATGATACGAGTATTAAATCGGTGCCTTCACAAACACAAACACAAACCAAAAAGCCAACATATAAAAAATCATAATTTATGGCTGATCCAAGAAAAAGAGGAGCGTCAGCATCTGGCTGAGGTTGGTTCTGTGTTGGCGTCTTATTGAAGTGGGTTGTTGTGTGTGTGTGTGTGAGTGTGTGTGTGTGTTGAAAGTGAGTGGAGATGCAATGCGAGGGTCGATTATTGAATTAGCAACCTTGGCAAGCTGAAAACTAATTTATCAAAACTAGATTACGCTTTTTATAATCTTTTATTTTGGTCAATTAATAAATTCAATTTATTATTTTTAAGTTTTCATGAAATGACGAATAAGTAATGCTGGCTATGAGGATGCAATTAATTTCGAATTAGTGGTGGAAAAGAGGTGCACAGTTCGATTTAAGCGCATTTTATTTATAGAAATGACAAAACTTTAAGCTTTATTAACTCTAGCGAATGCATGAAAAGTGATATAGTAAAATGATTCTGCGAAGAGTTAATAAGAGAGGCAATAGACCTATATATTGGTGCAATATTTATATATCCGAATACATAATCCCAAAAGTTTGGAGTATTTTTTCCTAAAGATATATTTTCCCACAAATCAAATGCAACAAGTTAAAAATTAAAGTTATTGCCTTAGAGTCATTGGTTTAAGGTTAAAAACGATATGATAATTAAATAAGATTATAAATAAACGACCCTCTAAGATATTGAGTTGCCCTGTGGGCAGCCTAGAATAAGATGCTAGATTCCGGAATCACGATTCTAGTGAAGAGCTTAGCCCCTTTAACTGCCTCAATGCCAGCTCCAATTTCGATTCAAACTCCTGACTCTGGGCCATTCAGCATGCTTTTTGTTTGTGTTTTTTTTCCAATCCAATTAAAAACCACTAAAAATGCGCCATAAAAGGCTGGGGACCAGCTCGGCTCGACCAGACCCGGTAATTATGTAAGCGGCACAAACTGACTGCAATAAAGAAATATAAAAAAAATGCCACAACAAAATGCAGACATATTTACGTGCCAATTTGGGCAGTGTCTTGAATGCATCATTAAGTAAAATGCGCGCCGGCAACATGAGTAATAAAACTTTAACTTTTCCGCTGACAAAAGTGCGTCAGCTTCCTGCACTCGTTGGATTTTCACACAACAAACAAAAAAAAAAAAGTAAACGAATAATAAAACTCATTTAAAATGCAGTGGAAATGGGGGCATTAGGCTGCTTGACTTATATAATCATTTTTTTCTTATTATTATTATTATTATTTTACTTGGCGCGGGAAAATGTAAATAGTTATGAGCAAAGAGCAAAAAGTGGAGGAGCTCTTCATTAAAAAAATCTGGCATAAATAGCAATTTGAGACATTTGCTTATCTGTGACTATCATTGCGCATTATTTGCCTTGTTATCAAAGCATACGCATATGCTCGACAATGTTTCTTCAAGTCGGCTTATGGCCATGTCGCACCGCGTCTGACTTGGTTATTTAAAAATAAACTCTTTTAAATGCTGTTTACACTCTGATAACAAATGTCTCTAAATAGCAGACAAATAATAGCTGTGAGGCCAAAAGATAAAAAAGATATTCATTTAGATATTTACATAGTGAACTTGAGCTCTTTTTTTCTGCGTGTAGATAAAAAATTGTTAAATGCTAGAAATAAGAATTAAGATTTGCACAATAGAAATTATGCCATATGTATTTTATATATCTATATATATGAACAGATCTCTCACTTTTCTTCACTTATATATATATAAATTTCATTGCACATCTTAAGCTTTGCAACCACTTAAAGTTGACCGGCAATGGAAACAAAAAGCATTATTTGAAATAACCACATGAAAGACATCAAAGTCAATGACTTTAGTATGAAAAGTAAATGATTAAAACACATGTTTTTATAATTTAATTAAACATACACTTTTACACACACACACAACTACTTGAGTCAAGCGTTAAAAAATCAGTGAAAAGAACGCGGGAAAACTTAACTCAGCGGAGTGAAAATTGTGCGAGAGTAGCTGGATTGGGTGGTGGAAATGGTAATGGAAATGGCAAACTCAAAGGTAGCGTAGGAGTCGCATTTTATAATTTTTTTTATTATTTTTTCTTTAGTTTTTTTTATTTTATTTTTATTGTTGCCACTTGAAAGCACAGCAAGTATTTATGACTGCTTGTTGGATGGATGACTGCCTGGTTGGCTGGCTGGTTGGCTTGGATGGATGGATGGATGGATGACTGGCTGGATAGGTGGATAAATTGCTGGGTTACCGACATCAAAAGGCAAACAACCCGATTATAAATACAACAAACACAATAAAAAAAATAACAAAAAATCATTTTATGATTGCTATGAAAAGTCAAGTCAAAGGAAAATCTGTGTAAAACAAGCACCAAATGCAGCAAATGAAATTCAATTTCCAAACAGGCCATGTTGAAACAATGTGTGAAATCGTTCAATATTTGCCCGGCAGTAATTGAAAATCAACTTTGGCACATAAGACACGACTATCTGTATATGGATATCTGGGTATCTGGGTATCTGTTATATGCAAACTCACCCAGTAAAAGTCCGTTGATAAAATCATGACACGCACACGTCTATAAGAGATGTATGTTTACAATGCTATAAACACAATTTTATGGGCGCTGCATTAAATGCCCTTTGTCTACCCCGACGACAATCTGTCGCCTATATATATATATATATATATATAAGTTTAGATTCTTTTTTTCGTTGTAAAAGAATTTCTCACACACACACACACAGACACAGCACTAATGATTCTTAAGCAAATGTTTAGCTATCAGAAAACAAATGAAATTGCTGCATTTTCCTTATGCTGCGGAGAAAAACTCTACCGCCTCGAACGAACTTCCATTAACGACTATTCAAAAATTCTGAGCGCAAAAATAAATATATATATGTATATATTTTTCATGCCACAGCCGCCCAAACATTTTACACATATGGCAAAAACAAGCCCAGTCCATTGTGGTGCTGCCATTCTACACACGAGCACGCAAAGTATCTGCGCGCCACAAACAAAAAAAATGTATCTGTATCTGTGTGGCTGTAGCTGTAGCTGTTGCCATTGCCGTTGTCGTCTGCCGTGACGTGACACACATGTGGGCAATACTATGCAGCCAATGCTAGTTGCTGCTGCTGCTGTTGCTGTTCGTCTTAGTGTTGTTCTTACTGTTGTTGTTTTGCCAAACATGTGCCTACGGTTTTTTTTTTAGTCTCTCGTTTTCTTGACTGGCTTTTATGGTTTATGTGTTAATAAGACGACCTTCAGAGCGCTCTGAGATATTTCTTCGCTTTTTTATTTTTGTTTTTTTTTTTGTTTTGTATTTTGCCATATTCTACAGCCGAAAATAACATGCTTGAAAAGCTAATAAACTTCACTTGCCTCGCATAGCGTTGACCAAAACTATGTTTTTCAAGTTTTGGCATTTTGTCTAAGCCATTTTCGTGGCAGTTGAGATGCCTTTAAGATGCATGCTGTACTCTTTTACTGTTATTTAAATTACGTATAAAATCTGTGTGGATCTGAACCGTTTAAGACTGGTGTTGCTTAAGTTACTGAGCCATTTGAGGCCACGCAAGTAAACAATGCGGGTAGTCTGCATTTTATTTCTTGAATTTATGGACATATCTCATGGTTGTTGATTCTTGTGACATTTAACACTAAAATCTATAAATAATATTATTTTTTATAGTAACATTTGACTCTTAAGATAAAGAGCTTTAAATTAAACAAGTGAATAACAAATATATATAATTTAATTTTAATCTGATCTCTTTTAATCTTAAACTCGCAAATGCAAACATAATAGAAAATGGTATTTAATTGATATGGAAATAATTATAGAAAGTATGAAAACAAAAATGCCCAAAATGCAAAGCTGCTAGGAAAATTCCGCATAAGAAACATTTGCTTACCCAATTTAAAGCTTGCTAATCTTAACAGTCATCTGAGCAACTGAGTTGCATGAACACTTTTGATGTTTCACGCTGTGCTGCATTGCTAAACTCAACGGCTTATAACAAAGCGCACCCATTGACCTTCACGAAGCAATCGAGAAGCACTCGCCATGCATCAAACCACTCAACCCGCTCAGAAACCGTTATCAAGCCCACATATTTGGGCATGTCAGCTAGAGTGCAAAAACGTTCAAATGCTGCCACATGCAGCTCACTCACACTCACTCACACACAGTTGAGCATTCAAAATGCAATAGAATACGCGTCTGCCACTCGCACAATTTCATTCTCACAGTGGGGAGGCACAGCCCGAGCCGAGCCGTCCAAGAACAGATGCCTCAGCGGAACCATTCACACGACCAAAGATCCTGCCGCGCTCGAACAGGCAGAAATACCAACAGCAAAAAAAAAAAGACATGCGAAATAAATGAAAAGAGGTACAAGAATTTCTGATGTTCTCGTGGTTTCGCAGAAATGAACAGCAAAATAAAAACAAAACGAAAAAAAACTACAAAAATACATCATCTTTGGTGTCGTCTGCGGACCGAGTCGAGGCGTCGCCAGGTCTGCCGAAAAATTGCTCACAATTTATGCATTATGAAGGGGAGCACCAAGAGCCAAGGGAGTGGAATAGTCCTTGAACTTGGGTCAGGAAGTGTCGGTCGATTGGCAGTGTCAAAAACTGTTTTGTCGGTTTGTGTTCTCGGCTATGTGTTAGCATTGGGAATACCCTTTAAAGGCGAGTGATTTATGTGCCTAATGATATCATTTACTCGTGCAGAAGTTTTCTAACGAAATTGAGTTGTTTAGAATTATGACTAAATTATATTATATGGAATTCAGTGCACAAATATTTCAAATGAATTTGAAAATGTTTGAAAAATGATGTAGATATTCTTAATAAAATGCATATACTTGTAAAGATCCCCGTGTTGAAATTGAAATTATAATTAGTTAGCTTGTTTCCACATATTTTTATTAGTCACTGTGCTCGAGTAAAACTGCTTTAGAAATATTCATTTTTTCCAATACAAGACGCGGTTTTTGTTTTTTATAGTTTTTTTTTTTAAAACATATGCCTTGCATTTTTGTAGAAGGTCATATTGCGATGGCGTCATAGTGGCTTGATAAAAACATGCAAGAATGCTTTAGTCGAGTGAGCTCGACTACGATATACCCTGCAGCTAGTTATATTGCCAAGATTCGCTTTAAAAGTTTTGCATACTCAAATGTAAGCTAGCGTAGCTATTGAAGTATAATAGAAAAAATCGTTAGATCTTATTGATATCTGGAAAATGGCTATTGATCTCTTGGTCACGATTAATATATATATTCTTTATACTTTATATAGACATAAAATACTTTACGTGGTCGTAGCTGTTTCCTTCTGCCTGTTACATACTTTTGCAAAAAATCATTCTACCCTTTACCCCATTCTTAATGGGTTGAGGGTATAATGATGCGCTTGTCGCTGTTTGCCGCTTTTGGGCGTGCTGTGTGAACCACTGCATAAATATGCACAAATTATGGCTACATTTCATTCAACCATTTCTTCAATAGTTTTACGAGCTGAATTTGATGAGAGCCAAAGTGATTCGCATAAGCAACAAAGCTTGAAATGTATCTGAGTAGCTGTGTAGCTCAGTATCTATTAGCTGCAACAAAGTAAGCAGGCTGAGCTGAGGTTACGCCCCCCTCTGCTGTGTCGCCTCCGCAGGCAAAGCCATTTCGCATGCTGCTTACATTTATGCAACATGTCGAGAGTGGCAACTTTGTATCCAGATACTTTTGCCTCTGATTATGACATTAAACATGAACACGTAGCGAGCGCAGCACATGTGAACCAAAGCATATATATACATACATATATACATACATATATATCCATATATATTTTGATGTTCTCTTTGCTATTTTTACTAGACACGAACGCACAGCATGGCAGCAGAGGCAATAGCAATTGGGGAACGGGGCAAGAACTGCAGGCCAGTTCTCTTTTTCAGCTTCATTCATTAATTTCGCGGTGCTGCCTGTCATATTTTGCTCTCTTATCGCAGTCCCAAAACGAAATTGGCAAACATTTTGAAGAGCCAAATAAAAAAAATAAACTTTAAATGTTGCCACAGCTCAAGCATTGGACTCCAATTGGTGTTTGTCCATTGCTAAATTGGCTTGTACCAATGTGTATCTTGATAAGCACTGACGGCCTATTGGCAGCAGAGTCAGCGCATTGTGGTGGAAAATGTTTTTAGATTTTCCTACTGATTTTTTGTTGTAGCTTTCTGTTGAAATCTCAGCTGTGGAAACTCACCTGCAACGAGAAAGACAGAAAAAGTTGGGAATTAATTAAAACGTGCAAGTTCATCTATTAATTGTAATCCCTGTTCACTTATCTTCAATCTATTGTCTTAAAGGAATAAGTGAAGAAGAAAATAAAAGAAAAACCAAAAGTAAACATTTTTTCAGCTTTTCCAGGTCTACCGGAAGCACAAAAGCCAATTAATTGAAACTTATGTATTCAATAAATTTAAAACTTTTATTACGTTGCCCAAAGTATATTTATATCTTAAATTAAACAATTCATTTCCGCCTTAAATCAAACTGAAACTATTTTTAGAAATAAGTAAACAAGTTAATAAACCGACTAATTTATTTATTTACCACATTATTTTGTGATATAAATGAAATGTAAATTTAAAAAATAAACAATAACAATTAAGTAAGATCATTTTTATTTTGAGGTACTTATTGCAGGAATAATCTTTAACGAGCTTAAATTATTTGATTGATTTTATTATTATTTGGTTGATTTTTGCGATAATTTATTTAAAATGACAACAATTTTTATCATAATTTAATAAGGATATTTGATTAGTTTTAAATTGTAATTTAAAACCTTCAAAATAATTCTTCTTTTAAAATTTTTAATTTTAACAAATTTAATTTTAAATTTGTCAATTGACTTTAGTTGACATAAAATAAATAAATTATTTAACAGCTAACTGGATAATGTGAAGCGCTTTAATATTTATACCGTATAAGGTTTTACTATCAGCAACAATCGAAACAGGAATCAATAAATATGCAAAACAAATGGCCATAAAAATGCTTTGTTTTTTATTGGCCAGCTTGAGAGTGAAAAACAAGCAGAACAAAAGACTTAAAATAGATAAACTGTAAATATTCGAGAGGGCTTATTCACCACTCAATTATGCTATGAGCTCTTTAACATTTGCAATTCGAAAAATCGAAAAACGAGTTCTTTAACGAAATCAAGTGGAACGAGAACAGCTTGCATTAATAACAGCAACAAGTCAAGTGCCAGTGACGACTTATTTGTCACTCGAGTCGCTTGTTATTGTTGTTGTTGTTTGTGTTGCTTTTATGGTCAGCGAGCGGCGTGTGGGCGTCAATTTAAGCGACAGGCGGCGGCATGAGCCAGCTGTGTAAGGTCAGGCGTTCACCAGTGCGTATGAGCAATATTTTTTTTAATTGTCGCATTAAACAGTTAACGGGCGTCACGATTGCCAGCCCCCTCCCATCGGCCCGCCTCTTCTTCCCCATGTATTTAATTATATTTGTTTTGTTTTTATTTTTGTCTGTGTTTAATTGTTTATGTAAATTAGACTTCACTTTGCGATGAGCAATTTAAGTACACATTCAGCGCTTTTTTTTCGTCGTGTTTGAGGAAGCGAATGGCGCAGCGCAAAGCAGTGCGAAAGTATCTGCAACTCTCAGCTACTTTTGGCTGTACAAATAAAGGTGTGAACACATTTTGCGGGCAAATGCTAACAAGGCGGCTTGTCTTATTAGAGACTGAGGCGTAGCTTCGTGTCAACTACGCCACAAATGCCGCCGCAACATTTCAATTGCGTATCTTTGAGTCTATGCGTCTCTGTGCCTGGTTGACACTCTCAGATATAATTGGGAGGAGCTGTCAACTGCTCGTCGAATATGGTTCCATTTGGATGCTACATCAACATCAGCTTAGCACACACAATTTGCGGTCAAAGTTCGTGTCATTCATCTCGATAGCTGCCCGGACCGGAGCACCCTCTCTCTCCATCTTTTCAAATTAGCTCAGCTGACAGGTGGTGTAAACGTCAGTTGACCAGCTCTTTTGTCATCATAACTCTGTCCGTCTAGACTACTGTCGACCGTAGACCGTACACAGTAGATCCAACGTACAAGGTACAGCAAATTTTAGTTGATTGAACGCTGCGTTGACAAAAGACGTAAATGTCCGTGAAGTCCGTAGATAAAACCCGCTTATACCATGTATTTCTCTCCTGCTTCCCCTTTACCACCCCTTAGCAGTGTCCAGGTTCAATGCTTCAATTAAAAATGCTGTCAATCATTTTTTGTTTGTTGCTTTTGCTGCTTTCCACTCGTGTGTTTTTCTTCTTCTTCTTCTTTTTTTTTTTGTTAAAAATCAAGTTGAGCATTTTGAAAATTTCATAGTTGTGTTCGCTTGTGCATTGGCCAGCCAATGAGGTTTTTGACTTTGACATTGACTTTGACTGATTTGCATTCAAGTTCATAGACACGGCTGTCAGCCAGGTGTAAGTGCCTTCTCGGCATAGTTCTGCTGGGAAATGTATATTGAAATATTTCTACAATGCTTTATTTTATTCTTTAATCAAATTTTCTTTTCTTTCTTCTTTATTTATAGATTTGAAAAATCGCCTTATTCTTACGCTAAATCTTTTCACTATTTCGGAAAGTAAATCGAAGATTCTAAAATTGTAAAAATCAGTGTTTCTTTTTCCAATTTCTTTATTTATTTAAAGCCCACTCTTTTTTTTTATAAGTTTACACAAAATTGCCACATTTCCTTTTTGGTTCGTAATTTTTTTACTCAATATTAGTTTTAGATTAGATTCCAGATTTTTGTTCCAAACCAGTTATCTACTCGCAAATTGACAAACATTTAAATGCGTCAATGGGTTTTTGGTTTATATTCTTTAAAATTTACACCTTTGTCTATTCATTTTGTGGCTCTTTCATATCTCCGTCTCTTTCGCCCACTCCCTGTGTATCTTTGCATTTGCCGCCCTCTCCCTCCGACTTTCCATCTCTGGGTTTTGCCTGCCCACAGCGTTTGTGCCTGCCGTGAGAACTGTGCCAGGTGAATGGCTCGCCATTGTTCTGTTCTGGGCCTGTTGTTCGGCGACATTGAGGGAAGCGTTACGCTCTTCTATTTATTTTCTTGTGCAATTATTTATAATAGCGCCTGGCATCAGCTTTAATGCCATGGCGAACTCTCGCACTCGGAATTATGCAGGTAGCAAGGCGCACTTTGTCGGACCTCGGCGCATTTCATTAAGGATAATGCATGCCAGAAAGATTGAAAGTAATACAAATTGTCTGGCAAAAAAAAAAACCCGTACACACCCACACACACACACAGCGCATACACACCAATATCGACAGGGGAAGGCAGCGCCTTAATGACGAACCACTTCTCGTCTGTCGTCGAGCACCTGCTGCAGTTACTTAGAAAATTGCACCTTCTTTTGCAGCAACTTCTGCCTCGACTACAACCATTGCAACAAAAGCAAAAGCAGTTTGCTGTCCTGCTTTCCGGCGTATTAAATAAATAATTAAGTTGCTGCACTCGTTTGGGCGTAGTTTATTGATTTCTATACCCTGATAAACAACGATATGAAATGTATGAGCAGAATAATGAAAATATTGTTCTTTAAAGCTATATTCAAATTAAAGACAGATCAATTTTCTTTTTCATTTTTTTGTATAGCGATTAAGTACATTTTTGCAATCTATAAGTTTAGTTTTAAATATAATTAATGTTGTATTTAAATTTATATTTCTGTATTTAGTTTTCAGCTTATCCGTTTACCATTTTAATAACTGGACTATAAGCTTTAGATTTTCAACTACTTTATAAGAAATCAGATACAACCCAACAATTATTATTCAAAAGATTTTTAACAAATGTCGGACTGTAAGCAGGGTATCTGCTAGTCGAGCATTAACTATCTGTCTTGGTTTTCAAACTTTTACTAACTAGTGTGGGATCTGCAGAGTTTGCCCTGGGGCTCGACTCGCACAGTTCGTTGCACTGACCCACTCAAGTTGTTGGGGCGCCTCTTCCTCTTCTTCTTCTTATTCTTCTTCTTGTTGTTGCAAGCCATATAACTAGCCGCAAGTATATTCAAAAATGACACCATAGCACCTACAATAAGTAGTATGCCCCCTACCTACTTCATGCCACACCGAAGTCATACATGTGTTTGTTTATTTCTAGGGACTGTCACAAACATATGTCATCCAGCATATCATATTTCCGCAGCCGATTAGCATGTGTACTTGAAGGACTCGTCTTTTATGTGTACTTAAGGTTGAGCTGGCCGTGAGAAAAGTGCTTGGCGCTCTCTGCTTTTCATGTTTTCTTTTTTATGATGTGCTAATGGGCGGTAAACATTTCGTAAGCTTCATTGATTTTTATGCATGGTTTATTGGCCCATTTCAAGTGGGTCACTCGAGGGTGATAAATATGTTTCGGTTTTAGTTGTGCAATAAAACATATGTTACACAACTATAGTTTAGTACTTATGTCATAAACTTATTTGCATCTCATGATTATGATTAATGTCTTTTGTATATTTCAATGCATTTGATTCGTTTTCTCTCGCAGATCGATTTTCATTTGTATAGAAAAATCTGTTTTTTATCTGAATAGCATGCATAAATATAAACAACAACAAAGAAAGAAATATTTGCTTTGTTGTTTAGAAATTATATCATGTTCATTTGTATATTTGCTGTAGACGATTTCAACAATCTCATAAAATGTATTTCCTTCCAGCTCTTATTTTTTTTTGTAAGGCCAACATATTAGCAATTAAAATTTGTAAATTAATCTTTATTGCTTAGCGCAGCGCTTTTCCGCAAATGAAAATGAAAAACTGTTCAAGTTTCGGTCGTTTAAAAAAATGGCATTTATGTTGTGGCGAAAACTAGTTGGTTTAGCCACTTAGCTGGATATCGCCTAGAGAGTGAAATCTTGAGCAGGAAAAGTGCTCGAAACATGTGCTGCAACTTGTGTCCAACAGATTTATCAGCCATCATCTAGCTAGTGGTGACGCCGTCATCATTGCCACTATCATTATCATCTGCCGCATGATCATTAGCCAAGGCTGCAATAGTCTTTTATCATTTCAAGAGGAGTGGCTGCTGACTGATGATTAATGAAATTTTTGCACTAAATGTTGCTTTTACTTAAGACCAAAAACTTTTGTTGTCCGCTCCTCAGTGTGTGTGTGCATGTGTGTGTGTGTGGATTATGTGGGACGGCGTTCATCATTATTGTAATTTCTGGCCATAGGCATTTGGCCAAAACACGCACGTCTCTGCCTCGCACGGGGACATTTGGCACACAGCCAAAATGCTTGGCCAAAACGGAAAAGGCAACAACAACAACAACAACAACGACAACGACAACAGCAACACCATAATATAACATATGTGATTGATTGTAATTGAGGTTGGTAAAAGTTGTTGTGTCAATGTCAAAGTCGGGGAGCAAAACAAAAAAGAATCTGAGCAAAAAATTGGTTTACGCATTTGGTGCTGTCACTTGTGAAAAACCAAAGAAGCGGCAAATTTTCATCAATTTTCACGCAAGCTTTGAATGACACAGCAAATTGTCAAATGGCTTAGATGAGCATTACATGTTCGCCTCTTTTGTCAATTGTTAAAAGTTTGTAAATGAATAATTGATAGGCCACAAAAAACGGACATGTTTTTATGTTTGGATTAAATAAAATCATTTAATCATTTGAGATAATCTCATTTGGGAACTTTCGCCATGGCTATTAAATATTTGTTAGGCCCAAGTCTTGGTCTCAGTTCTTGCACAATTGCTGACCCGGTTCGAAATGAAGCTCTGTGTCTAATTAACATAGAAACCTAACAAAATGACCCGCATAGCCACCAACATCAAGTTTAACCAACTTTGAGTTAAAGAGAAGCAAAAACCTTTGCCAGAAATTTCACTTGCGAAAGTTGTGCTCCACAATTAAAGTGGCAATGTGGCAATGTGGCGATGTGGCAATAAGAGCACAGCTGACCAGGTTTTTGTTTTAGTTTTCTATATGTTTGTCATTTTTCTTTTTGTGGCATAATTGTGAAAAGCGTTGAAGCTGGAAGAGCACATAAACACGTTTCAAGTGACTGAAATACGTTGCCAAATTATGGCGAGAAATGTAAAACACAACTTGGGAAAGTTGGCTATCAGGAAATATGTCAGAGTGTCAACAGCACAAATAATGAACAAAATAATCACAATCAACATTAGCATCAGCATCAGCATAAGCATAATCATAATGATAATAAAGAAGGAAAAGCAGCAACAGCTGCCAAAATGAGTGCCACAATTGCGAGCATTTGTTGCTGTTATTGTTGTAATATTAAATTACTATGTATCTGCCACTGCCACTCGTTATGATTTCCCAAGCAAGCCAAAAAGGGGTGAAGCCCCCAAATACCCCACTCCTCCTCCTACTCCACCTCCTACTCCTACTCCTACTCCTAAAGTGTGTCTGTGAGTTTTGGTCTTATGCAATTGTCATTATTGTCTGCTGCTGCTGTGGCTATTGTTGTTGTCATTGTGGTTACTTTGGCCTTATGAACATTCAGCTTATTATATATAAAAATATGTACAAGTATATATATATATGTATATATATATATTTTGTTATTGTCGCGTCGCTGAATACGCAAGCGGCGCGTATCTTGAAGATGTTTTTTCAAGTGCTGTGTTTTGTTGGCTGTTGTTGAAAATTTCACTGCTTCTCATTAAATGAAGTTGTGTCTGTTTTTTTTCCTCTACTTTTCTCTTTTTTGGTTACTTTTTGTTAGCAATTAAATGTGCCAAAAGCGTAAATGTAATTAATTTAATTGTTGTACTAAAAGAAATGTTGCAGAAATATTTGAACTTGGCCACACATGCAGCTTGTATGTGTGTTTTTTGTGTTGCACTTTTTTGGCCTCGAAAATGTTCGTTTAGTTCAAGTTGATGATTATTTTCCGCCATCTGAGGAACATTTTTCTCATTTTTGTACTTTTTCTTAGAGCTAAAAACGACGTTGAAAAATGTGCGTATCAAATTATAAATAATTCTTCTTTAATCTTTCAAGCTTCACAGTCTGAAATGAACGCTGTGAATCTATCCCTGAAAACAAATTCACAAGGGATTCAAAAAATATTATAAGGATATATTATAAAGAAAAAAGAAGAAATTAATTTAAATTATAAAAAATATACTTATTTAATTTATATTTAATCTTTTTTTTACAAAGACTTGGTCAAAATTGCTTTCTGCTATTCAGTAAAAGCAACTTCATTTTATTGCAGGGTATAAAAAAGTCTATAAGCATTGAACGAAACAGTTTAAAATGTCGAAATCTTTGGCAAAAGCTAAGCCAAGTCTCTTTATATGATTGTTAAATTATGATCTTGTACAATTAGCAGGCATTGCAGGCCAACGCCTACCACAAACTGTGACTAATTGATGAGATGCTCAGCTGCGCGAACAGTTAGAGACACACAGCTAGCAAGAATGCCTCACTTAAGCGAAAGTATTTTATATGACATCAATTTCCATAAGGCGTTCAGCTTTAACGGGTTTGATTACTCATACACTCGCTGGAGAGACAAGTGAATCATCTATGAATAAAAAACGAATGAGATGTGTACTTTAATGCCACCGAAGCCCAAACGCCAAATGACGCAAATTCATTCAGCAAAATAAGTGTGATTAAAAAAAAAGACACTCAAATTTATATAAGTATGAATAAATTTTTTTTGTACATTTTGGACAAGTGATTGCATTTATAAATACAGCACGCGGTCAGAATGTGTACGTGATTTGAGAGCAAATTTGCATTGGCGCTACAAATGTATCTGTATCTGAGATACACTCTGTATCTGGTATCTGTTGGATGCAAAGCTGCGCTATCATGGCATTGGCCGCATGTTGGGGCAGAGTGTTTTTCGTGTTAAAGCATATACAAATTAAAATGCCTGCGGTTTGTATTTGTGGTATTTTCATTTTTATTTATTTACTTTTTTATTTTTTTTATTTCATATTATTATTTTTGTTTGCGGTCGCGCTTGGCAGACGAGTGTATGAAATGTTCGTTAATATGGCCAATCGTGAAGTAGGCAACTAGTCAGACACCAGACAAAAGCGTGTGTGTTAAAACATATTTATTTTTGAGTCATCTGCCATTGTTAGAGCAGCCGTCTGCCACAAACTTATGCAACATTTACAATTACTGAAATCATTTTTGATTGCTGCACGGATCATAAGATTGGAAATTAAATCAACAAATTTATGAGTGTAACTCTTCATTTGTTACGCTTTTGCATTTGTGCTTTATTGATGAATTTATTCCACTTTTGTTATGGTTTTTTCTATATACATATATTCTGATACCAAAGGTTGCCAAATTCTTTATATCTGAAAGTGTAAGTCGAATACTTCGCACAATTTTAAGAAGAGAATCTCCAAACTTTCTTTCGCATTTTAAGAGCTAAAGCTTCCAAACTTGGGAGGCAGTAAATAAATTTCTTGCAGCTGATTTTACACTGGCATCAGAGTATTTCTCAGTCGGTTACGCCCAACTGCAATATTCTTATTTAATTTCTTAGCTGCTTTTGCTTTGTATCATGAAAATTAGTCAGTTAGTCAAAGACAAATTTTCTTTTCTTGAAACGGTCATGTTAATTTGCCAGTTTTTGTGCTACACTTTTCAAGAGTTTTTTCTAAAATTAGTTCCGCAAGAAACTGTCTTGTCAAGAGCTACAATTTTATGTGAGTCCGAGTTCTCAGTGTGTAACCAATTAGTTGCTTTCACATTTCAACAGCTTTCAGGCAACTGTCAACACTTCTGCTGCTGCTGCTGCTGCTGCTGCTGCTGCATTTGCCCCACTCAATTCACATTTCAATGGGCCACTAAAAATGTCATTCTTCATTTGAGTGAGCGATAATTTCTATGCTTGCTCAGCACTTGCGAAATCATTCACATTTTTGGGCACAGTTCCCAAATGCCTGAAACGAAACTAAAAAGTCACATTTGACATTTTCGGTTAAGTGCTTGGCTGCAATCGCTCAAAAGACGAAAACCCATTTAAAAGTTTTGTCATTCGCTTTGATAAAATTATGAAAGTGAAGATTTTCCGACTTTCCAGCCAATTTAGCAGCTGTGCGTTACAAATAAATATAGAAGAAGAAGAATTCTTGGCATTGGTTGAGCAGTAAACAAATGCGCCCCACAGCAATTGAAGTCCATTGTTCTTTTTGGCCCATTAAAAGCAGCCTCAGCTCCCAGCTCCCTGCTCCCTGCTCCCAGCCACAGTTGTCCCTGGCGAAACAAGCCACACTAATGAGCGTCATGGCATGCATAATGCATGGAACAGGCAGGCAGGCAGCTTGCCACAAACCCTGCCACTGCCACCCACTCGAGAGTAACATAATAGTGGCTGTCAAGTGCAGTGCATGTGTAAAAGATACAAAGCTGCTAAGATACTTCCTTGTCCGAGAGCTCTTTGGGCCACAGTCGAGTGCGCATACGAAACTTAATGACAATATCAAATTACACACAGACGGACAGACTGACAGACAGACAGACAAACAGACAGTGGGATGGATGGACAAACAGTCAGTCAACAATTTGCATGACACACTTAGCCAGTCCAGCTGGCAGCTTTCAGCTTGTGGGAGTGGCAGTGGTAGTCTACTCAAATCCTCGCCTGTCCACAAGTTGTGCTTACGATTTAAGACCCCAACATGATTGACAGGTTGGCCAGTTGGCCAGTTGGCAGTTTGTCAATGGCTTGTTAGCCATGCAAGGCAGCGTACACAGTTTAATGCAATTTTCACTGTCAATTTCGAAAATAAAATCAAATAAAACCACAACGCAACTTCAGCGTGTCCAACGAAAATGAAAGCAATTTGCAAAAGCCATGCAGCGTCTTCTTCTTCTTCTTCGTCTATAGTTTCTTCTTCTTCTTGCTCAATCGGACAAAGATCGTGAGGCCGTAAACCAAACTCAGAGTGAAACATGTGAAAGTCGATGATCGCTCGACCCGCTGCGGATGCTCTGGCATTTGCCATCAACGAAAGTGGCCACCGGCCCAATGAAACTATCTTTTTTCTTTTGTCTGCTACAATTCAAGATATGTTTTGTGGCAATATCTAATAAAAGCTACTTTAAATTACAAAACATCTTTAACTATATTCTACTTCTGTTTAGCTCTTAGCTCTTTGACAGCAAACTTACATGATTTCTGTCTCTCTTTCATTCTTTTCCAATCTTTACTATCACATTATTTGTCTTGTCCGAATTGATGCTATCATTTTGATCTTTGTCTTGTGTTATAATTTTAAATTATTTTTAATTTGACTTGAAATCATGAACTGTGCGATAATTATGAATATTCAGTATTTATAATAATTTTGGATCAATATTTATTGGAATGTTAAGAATATTTGGAAAATGGAATACTAGTAAGATATAGAGAACAAGTTTGATTTTTAATTAATTTATTTATCTATAACTTTGCTCGATTTGCGAATACCGATATAAATCGAGTGTGCAAAAGTTTTTTAATAGAAAATTGGAACACAAACAAGAAAGACAATTTAAACAGCTGGGTTTAGGGCATCTCGTGGTCGAGTTCACTCGACTACAGCATTCTCTTTGTTATGTTAATAACTAAATCAGTTTAGCATGAATTTGGATCTTCATCAACTGTGCCTATTCGTTTTTTTTCATTTCATTCTTCAATTACCTATTTTTAAAGTTTTGACCTGTGCTAGAAAAATAATATCATTCGAAAACCTTAGTTCGCTGCCTTTGATCTAACTCTTTTGGTTTTTTCCTAATCATCGTTGCTCTCATTTCTTGGGTCACAACAATGGTTTCCTTTCCCTTTTACGCCATGCTGCTTAATTGATTATCTCCCACACGATATTTTAGCCTCACACCCATTGTGCATTTTCGGTTATGTCTTCCCCATTCTGGTAAGCGTGAATCATTCATGGGGCCTTTGCATGATTCGTTAAATAACTTCCTGCTTGCTTAGCTGAGTCCACCCAATTAATTATGAAATCAAAACGGTAAAAAGTATTCAAGCGATACCTTTTCCCAAATGACCATTCCATGTTAACCCAGCTCAACTGCTTCCTCAAAGTGCCAAAGAAGCATTGCTCATATCGATTGATCGATCAAAAGTTGTCAACAATACTTACTGAGAAATCGAAAAAACGGAAAATTCAGAGGCATAATTTTCAGATATGCGCACTTACCTGGAAAGAGAGGAAATAGGAAATGATTAATTAGACTGTCGATGAGTCAAGTATCACTTATATATATTATTGAGTATTGCTCAAGAGTATTTGTGGAGTGCCTTATGGGCACTATAAATAGAGAAAAGGCCATGTGCAATTTCTATTGTGATACGCATATAAAGTACATTAATTAACAGAGCCAACACCAAAGGCATCCCACGTCATAAAGCGATATATATATATATATGGGATATATATATATGGGTATATATGGATATATTGTAGATGCTGCCACAGTTGGACATTTAATTAAGTGCGAATGAAATTGCAATATATAAAACTCCTATGGATCGTATATATGTATATGCATATGTGCATTATATAAAAGCCGACGAACTCTGAAGGTTTTAATTGGTCTCCGCATTTCCGTTATGCGGGCGAGCGTTGCCAGATCAGCGCTTTGTCGACTGGGTTCATTTGCAGCTGACAAGCTGTTATTAGCAGTATAAACAAATTATTTGTTGATTATATGACAGAAGAAGGCAGCTGCTGGGACTTTCATCTGTGTGATCTTTGATTGCTGCTGCATGCAACACATTGACCCTGAATGAGTGACGGATCGAAGCCGTAGGCTGTGCACAAAGTGTGGCATTGTCTTGGCTGGCTGGCGTCTGTAATTTGTTGTGGGAATCATTGATGTCTGCCACGAAAGTCGGAAGTCGTTGTGGTTACCCAATCTTTTGCTCTAATATTCTTTGCCCACCACGTCTTGCTCAAGACTCGCTCCATAAAATAGCCAAGTAATTTCCATTGACAGCGCAACATGTGAGTTGTCACCTCTAAAAGCCCACAGTAAAAAAACACAAAACTTGAATACTTTTCCAATTTATTTCGTGTGTCTATCCAAATTGGGCAAGTACTTCTATATAAGGCTAAATATTTTTAGTGGCGTTGCGCGTGGCCAGTGTTTTTGATCAGCTCACAATTTGCTTAAAGTTTTGGTATTGTGCGAGTTGTCGTCACTTGTTGACTTTGAAATTGAATTTAGAAACTACGCAACATGCGCGCCCCACATCTTATCAGCAGCTGCCTTATCTAATCTGTCACTGTGCAACTCGCTACTCGCTACACCATAATTTCGAGTTACACAAATGTGTGTTAATAATTACGTCACTAAACACAATTTTCATTTGGCGCCGCACAATTAAATGGGAGCTGTTGCATGGGGCGGGTCAGCCGGCAAACAATTAATGCGCCCTGCATGTGGGCAGGGGGCGGATCGGGGTTATGTAAACTCTTAAGTGATTAAGGTCAGCCCGCTAATTAGAAGACAAATAAATGAAAGTGGGTGAGCTTCGGCAATGGGTCTCAGCTAACACCTCATATAAATTACATTACTACTACAAAGAGCGGTCACTTTGAAGTCCACTTGCAGTAGCTATCAAATTTTTAAAAAGGCAGCATCTCAAAATGTAGACGGAGAGAGAGAAAGAGAGAGTGAGGAAGAGTGAGAAAGAGTGAGAAAGAGTGAGAAAGAGTGAGAAAGAGTGAGAAAGAGTGAGAAAGAGTGAGAAAGAGTGAGAAAGACTGAGAATACATATACATACACATATACATATATATACAAACGTCTGTCTACCTGTCTGTTGGTCAATTTCTATGATCTCGACGATATGAGAGACAACAGACATACATATATGGAATATCAGCTCGTAGATCAAGATTAATCGATTAAAATCGATTTTAAACACCTGAACATTTACACATGTATTGAAAGCGATAAAGGCTAGAGGCAAAAAATGTACTCTCAATTTTTTCACAAGTCTGCTTTGGGTGTTTCTGTACTTTGCAGAATAATTGAAAGTGCGCTATTTCAGAGAATCGAATCGATCCATATCTATATCTAACAGAATCTGTAAATTTTGTATACCAGAATAGTGCATAAGTTACAGCTAGAGCTGTTAAAGCTGCATATTGCCATATAAAAGTGCATGAAGTATGTATTTTTAGTTTTTGCAGATTGAATTGACTACTGGCAAGAACATGTGGCTGCCCACATTTCAGTGCGAATTTACCTAACGTGTATTGGCAGGTTTCAAAACAAACATGGCAACAGATACATAACTAATAAAAGGCCTGCAATCCGACTTGGTGTCATTGCTTTTGGGTCTAGCAACTGTTCAATGTTGACTGAAAAAGCAGAAAATGTCAAACAATTGGGCACAGAGGCCTGCCAGCCACTAACGAACCGTGGCAAAAACTCAAAACTGATGCCGACCTGATATTTTCCAAAAAGGGACAATGCCAATGTGAAATGGGAAAAAATAAGTGGAAAATGCCCAGACCAATTGTTTCGCCTAGAGAAACAGCTGCCAGAACCCCATTGAATCCCTGGGCTGCCTTTGTTTTCATCAACATTTTTTGCGCTGTTTAAATTTAACTTCCGCTTCTGCAACATTTTCATTTTTATACGTTGATACCCATTAAAAAATGTGTGAAAAGGATGTTATGAGCAGGCAGTAGAAAGCATTTACTGTACATATATATATATAAATATATATATATATATATATTCTTGATCTACGTTTTCCCATCTTTCCATAAGAAACTAAACAAATAACAGCCACAATTTTAATTAATTGGTTGGAATATAATTTTCATCATTGTTCAAATTTGATTTGTTCTGATTTTGTTTGATTAGCTGATACATGTGTAAGACTTATGTTAGGGCAACTGCTAGTCGGGTTGCCTCTTCTAAAAAATGTTTACTTTTTCTTTTTACTTGACTTGATTTTAGTGATGATTTATATTGTATAGCTCGGCACGGCCTGCGGCCATATATTGAATATCAAATATGATTTCAAGACGCTGCCAGCAGAAAGTAAAAAAAAAGATTGCGCCTCGAATTGAATTTTATGTCGCATCAGCTTAGGCTCTGCCACTGATTCAGATTGCGACTCTTGGAGTGTGTCTGCTCATATTTTTTACTGCACTTTGCTGGGCGCAACAATAAATTGCCTTTTATATACACATAGATTCTACGGCTGCAATATGTATGACTACTATGAGTTGTATATATGTATATATGTATTTATATATACATATATTTATAGTCTCTTTGTGGCTTTGCCATTTATGTTATTAATGCGGCGCATGCCTTGCGGTTGCCTTTGTCTGATTCGGGAACCTGTTTGCCCAGGAGGCTTTGCTGGATATTACTTTGATGCCCTACTTTAGGGTATTATAATTTAGTGCATAGATTTGTAACGCATTGAATGCTGCAACTCTGATGGAAAGTCAGTCTTAAATATCTACTAATATTATTATTGGCTCACTACTGATCAATTTAAAGACAATAATTTTATTTTACAAAAATATTATAGTTATACCTTCTATCAATGTTTACTTTGCTTCAGTCTTGATTGCTTGTGTTCATTTGAAATTAGTATAATTATAGGAGCACACTTCTCTTATTTTGACCGCAGCTGTCTAAATATTGAAATATTTTCAACCCAAACAAATATTAATTTGTACATCGAGCATTTTTCTGATCGTTTATGTTTGAAACCTGTGCACATTTATACGATATTATTGATCATTAATTACCTTTCCCAAAAATACAAAATTTCATGTGTAGTCATCGCCTAGACATAAATAAAAGTCCCTGTGAAATTCTCGAATTAATTGCGGGTTGGAATTTACATATACAAATTGGCCAAATCAATTTACTGTCTCATTTGAATGTTTTCATTGCCTTTATTCCAATATTTAATTAGACAAACTTATTTATAATTTTATTTATTTAGACAGGCAGACGGACAGATAAACAGTTGGACAGTCAGAATACCCTGCCCAGTTAGTCTCCTCTATCGATGGAGTTTAACGAACTTTTCACTAAGCTCGACTATTTAATCGCACAGATACTCTATAAATTGAATTGAAAACAACATCTGCCAGGGTATTAGATGTTCGCCAATCTACGCATGGTTTGCTTACTCGTTTTTCTTATTCGCATGAAAATCGAAGTTTATAGCTGAGCATATAAAAATATGTTTGATTGATATCGGTAAGTGAAACGCGTGCTGCGCCAAATTTCATTAAATATTAGCAGCTGCCCGCATAATTTAGAGAGCGAATAAAAAATGGCCATGTGGAGCTGATGATACATTGCATAGAGCTTGCCCCGTGGTGGTATAATTACAAGCGAATCTTGCAACACATCAGCATTTTAATACGCTTGTCTACGGCTTGAAAACGGCTAGAGACGAGCGGCTTTTGACTTTTAATTATATTCTTTTTGACGTGTCTTCTTTAAACTTCTTCTTGGCAAAGAACAGGGCTGAATAGACTTGACTATGTAAGCGCTAAAGTTAAGTTCATTTAATATGAGACAATTAAAAAATGCTATTTAAAAAAAAACACATTGCTGAAAACATAATTTAGCAAGAGAATATTTTAGTATATATTTATGAAACTGTATTCAGTGAATTAGTAATGTAAAAGGAACTCAACTGGCATTATCTCTACATCTGTGACAAATAGTAGCATATTATTTGAAGTACAAATAAATAAAGTATAGCGGGTCAGTTAGCTTCAAATTTGGGTCATAACTAATGCAAGCCATTAACTCGAAAAAAAACAGTAGCTAATCGCAAAAAAATAAAAACAACTCTCTAACCGCCTATTTCCAATTTCGGATTAGCATGCTCGCATTGGCTCCGTTTCTGGCTTGTCCAATAAGATGGAAAGTCTATCATCATCATCGTATTCTAGCTCGCATTTGGTGGCACGACTCGTTGCACTCGTCTCAGACGGACCGGCAGCAGATCCAAATGAAAAATTGAAAATTACACTGAGCTGGTATTTCAGCAGTAGGGCAGAACGAGAGCCGAATCACGGCAAACACAAGACGAATCTGAACAGACACCGCTCATTATCTGTGCAGAGACGGAGCCAGGTAGCCGACAACCGGTAAACCGGTTCAGCGAAGCCGGAAAACCTGTCCAGCGATTCGACAACATATTGTGGCAGAGCTCGGCCACTCAACAGCCTCAATGGCGCATCAATTATGCTAATGAAGTTTTTATTGTGGCTCCGTAGCGTAAAGCTTGTACAAGTTTTTCACAAAACACAAATATGAACGACTGACAGGCGCAGCAAAGCCGGTTTTTCCTCAGCTGATAGGACAAAATGTCACTTCAAAATAAAGGAATAAAAAATGAAATACACGTAAAAGAGCAATTTGCATTTGGTGACCTTTGCTGCACACTAAACACTGAGCACTAAACACCTCGAACTGTACCCACGCCTTCATTCTGTGTCATTTTCCCAGCCGTTTCATACTCTGTTATTCTTGACTAACTAGCTTTTGTTTACTCTGACCCTGAGCTGATTTATATATAGTTTATGGCCGACAAGTAACTGACTTACATGGATGACTATACATATATATGTGTATATGCTATATATATATATGTTCGATTTGTCTCGATGACATTTTCAGTTGCCTTTAAGATCTGCCCTTGTTCAACGCTGTCGTGTGAAAATGTCAGCTGTACTTTTATTGAGTTAACAAATTATTTAAAAACTTTCTTGGCTACAGGGAGAGCTGTAGTTTATCACCTGCTATTTCCTTGGTAACAGAGTATTTAGTAGTCGGCTTATTTTTTTAAATATTTTGAAATATTTTTCCTGTTTATTCCTTACCATTCAAATATTACTCAAAATGAATTATAAATAAATGTAATAAATTATTTGAATTTTCTTAAAGCTGGTTTCTGCTGTCTAACATATATATACATATATATTAGGGATAGATATATCCGTATATATATATATATATGGCTAAGATCATAAAGCTCAACTAAGCATGCTCAGAAAAGTAATGCGAAATGGTTTTTGTGGTGCACTTTTAACCGCTGGGTTGCCTTGGTAAAGTCAACAACTGGCATTTTGTTGCATTGAGGTTTATGATTATGATTATGATTATGATTATGATTATTTTATGAATTGCATTTAATGCAACGTTAAGTTTTGAGCAGCTTGTGCAGAAGCTGCTTTGCAAATATTCATATTACTAAAAAATGGGGAAATGTTCATAAGGGCAAGTTTCTCATTGTGAATTCTTTAATGAGACCAGGCAAAAAACCATATACCATAGAAATATTTAAAGCTCTTAAAGCAAGTTTCTCAATATGCACTATTTAAAAAGATCAGGCAAAATCTGTTTACCATAAAAAGATTAAAAACTATAAAGCCAAAAGCCAAACCAAGAACCATAAACCAATAATCAAAATAAATTCAAATTAAACATAAAATTCAGTGGAAATTTTGATATTTTTTTATACAATCAAAGTGAAAATTCATGGAAAATAGTTTGGTGCAACTACAAACTACAAACAAACTACAAAAATGGAAAACAAATTTTTTTTGAAATTAATTCATAAATGTTGCACGTTCTTATGCAAGGCACAACAATAAGAGCGGCAAGCAGCAAGTGTCCAAACCAAGTTGTATCATTAAATTTGTGTCGCCACAACCATGCCAAAGGAAACTATGCAACTATTATGGATCTTTTGGTTTACCATATCGGGCCTGAAGTACACCTGTTGCGTATACATGGAACTTTTGAGTGAGGACGTCTTATCCGGAAACAAAATGCATTTGCCTGGCATTGTTGCTCTGCCAGTGCCACCATTAATTGTTGTCGCTGTTGTCATCGTCGCTGCTGCTGCTGTTGTTGTTGTTGTTGTTGTGTTTGCTGTCAGTTGGTGATGGCCAACGCCCACGTCTGTTTTCTGGGCCGTCAGACTGTTCGTCGAGTTGACTTTTGAGGCGTGCGAGAGGCGTTTCATATGCGTCCACATCTGATGCCAGGGCGCCACGTCTTTCTATATGGTTGTTTTTTTTTTAACCATTTTGTTTTGGGGTTGTTTGTGTTGTTGGGGCGGACACGCACAGGACAGTGGGTATTGTTTTTCGTATTTTTTTTTATAGTTTTGTGTATTTATGCAAGATAGTGTAAAGGGGTTTGGAAAGAATGGAAATAAATATAATTTTTATTTTAATTGAATGCAGCCAATTTTTCGGTTTTTCAAAACAAAAATTTGCGATTATGTCAAGTTTTTGTAAATTTCATTTAATAACAAAATAAATACTTAAGTACAGTTATAATTCGATTTTGGTCATATTAAGTAAATTATGGTAAGTGTAATTGTACACATTGCCACATCTAGTGTGAATACATGCCCCAAACAACATAAGGCGGCACTTGGCACGCACTTAACACCCCCCAACACACACACACACGCAAATGACTACACACCCCCCCTCTCCCACACCCTCCTCTTCCCCCATGCAGATACTTAGCTGCTATGATGTCATACCGTCGGGTTTTAACAATCCCCACAATCCACCCGACAAACGCGACCGACGAACTTGCAATTTAAATTTCATTCGCGTTTGCCATGTTTATTTTTTTAGTCAGTTCATGTTTGGTATAATTGCATGATGTCAGCCCTATAAACTTTTAACCATGTTTTTCATTATTATTTTTTTGTTTGTTTGATAACGGCAAAGTAACACTGATAAGGCTATTATTTTTATAATTGGTTAGCAAGATTTTGCTTTGATATGGTTGACTAATTTCATTAAGTAGAATTCGTTTGACAATTTTCTTGAGGTAGTCAATCTATTTTTGAATTGAGTGATGTGAATCATTTGTGGTCTGTTTAGCGAGAAAAAGTGGTAGAAGACTGAGTAAAGCAATTCTACAATGTGTAATATTTGATATATGCGACTTTTTTCAATAAATCTTCGTCTTATTTGCAAATTCAATATTCGCTAAACATGTTAAAGGTTGCTTCTAGAAAACAGTAAATATTTGAAAGTACTTTATGATAATGAAAAATAAATCTTTAAGTTTACTAAATTTTCGTTTGTTATCATCAGAAAATGTAATATGTTTTCAAGCATTAATAAAAGTTTTCATAAAGAATGGAACTGTTTCCCTCGCAAATTGTCGCTTATTAGATCTAATACTCAATTCGCTTGTTCGCTACTCATAAAATCACTCGGCACCCTATTATGAAATTTATATGTGTGTATTTTTTCAACATATGCATGTTTGTGCAGGGCATACAATCCATAGCAACTGGAGCCAAGGCCCACAACACAAAGACCCCAATCATAATATTCATAGCTCATATTCATAAGCCCCAAAACCCCCAAACCCCAAAATCCAAACCTTGTGCGGTCAGCAATGCATTTAAAAGTCATGCCCTTGTCGCTAAATAAGTCTATAGTTTGAAGGGGTCTCTAACCGTGAGAGCGAGAGAGAGAGAGTGGGAGAGGGAGAGAGAGAGAGAGAGAGAGTAGGTGCACCTCTGTATGCAGCTAGGTATTATGCCAAGCGCTAAACAAATGAAAACGATTTCCGTTAGTCATGCAAACAGTTGCGCACCCGAAAACAAGAGAAAACATTCAAATTCGTAACAACGAATACTGAATACCCTACAGAAACATTGCTCATATCGAACAAGAACTGATTTTATTCTTATTTTATTTTAAATTGTCGAACTGTGGCTTGAGTTTCCTTTGTTTTGCTTTGCTTATCAAGAATATATATCAATATGTCGGTCTTAGATTTTTATATATATTCCATTGTTAAAAAATGATTAGCTTGCTTGAATCGGAATCACAGAACTAAAATGCCCGTTGGCAGGGTATACAAAGTGCAGCACGCTGCCATTTGGCAAGTGCAGCGAACGGAAGCAATGAAAATGGGTACAGCAATTGCCCGGCCTGCTTGTGAGTGTGTGTGTGTTTGTGTGTATGTGTGTGTTGTTGTTGTTGTTTTTCTTGTTGGTTGTTGCCATGACCCACGCCCCCCTTTCTGCTTTGGCTGCATTTAAATGCATGTATATCGCGAGTATTTTTTCCTTTAATCATAAACAATTCATTAAAACGGGAAATGGCAATTAAAGCATGTTTGAACATGCATACATATATATATATATACGCATATCATAAAACTATATACAGATGCGTATATATATTCATTGATGGGAAGGAAGCAAGTTGGCCAAGCGGGATGCACAGCTGAAGAAGGTCGTCGGGTTCCCAGTGGGCATATTAAAGAATCCAAATATTTATTAAACAAGGCCCCCCCACAGAGATGCAGGCAGGTTGCGAATGTGAATCAAATGCTAACCGAGTTACTCGTTACTCAAGCACTCACTGCGAACACTCACACTCACTGCGAACACTCACACACGCACACTCACACTCACACAATAACCACTGATTGCAGAGCTCTTCGTCTGCATCTTCTTTGTGCCTCATTCCAAGCCATGGCTTGGCTTCGTCTTCGTCTCGATTTGTGCTTCTTCTTATGCATCTTTTTGTGGCATGGCTCGTTTATCGCGAAGCTTGCATGCGCAAGTGCAGGGCGCTTAACTCAATTACACAGACACACATACGCATACATGCAGCAATTCGTTGCAACAACAACTGCATTTGGCATGCAACATGTTGATGTAATATGCAAATTTGATGCTGTTTGCCATTGTTTCGAGTTTTTCACTAGAAATTTGCTAATATGGAATGTGTAGCTGCAACATGGGGAAGCTGCAGCAAGCAGAGTGAAAGAGAGAGGGGGGGGGGGGGTAGAGAGAGAGAGATAGAGAGTAAGGAAGAAGTTTTGTATATATTAGAAGACTGCCGCTAAGTTAAAGAGTTAAACTCAAAGTGATTAGTGTTTGGACAACGAGTTGATTGTCCTGAGTTTGTTGTTGCTGAAAATGGGTAAACAGGGTAAAGGGTATCATGAAGTTGTGCAACAGTTTGCAACAGCCAGAAGAAAGCATTCTGAACCTTTAAGATAGACAAGGCGGGCCTCGTTTAAGTTTAGTTTCCTAAACTAAAATCTTGTTTAACGCAATTCCAGATTTCTAAAAACATTCACAAATATATTTTTTTTTTTAGTAATTTACTTGTTTTTATTTATTTAATGTGGACTAAAAATTGTAATAAAGAAAACTGTAAAATTGCGAATTAAATTACATAATTTTATGTGGGGGAAACATTTAAAATTGAAAATCACTGAAAATAGAAATATATTCTTCAATAATATTTTGTATATATTTCTTAAATGCCTCTCATTTTATGTTCTTAAATCGTTGTAAACCATTTAATGAAAGAAGCTAAATTTGGGAATAACGCTTCTACTTTGTAGACGTTTTTTAGCAACATCATCTTTTCAGCATTCTATTTATGATCAGTTGGCTTCTATTGAAAAATATGTCCAATTTTCCTTTTGATCTCTCATTCTACTTTCAAGTATCATCCCAATGACAGGCACACATATAGATATATAGATGGCACTCTTCTTTTGAAACCCCGTTCTATCTCATCAGATCTGATCGCATTTTTTGAGGTCAGCCCTTTCACACTTGCTTGCCACTTGGCGGCACTTGGCTGCCCACACTTTTATCAATTTCCCCCAATTTACATGTGGCCATATAAATATTAACACACTGCTCCACACTAAACCCCTGCCTGCCTGCCAGCCAAATGCAATCTATCAAAGTGCATTAAAAATGAAAATATTAAAATTGGCCTCTTTCTACAGTTGGATGCATTTGACTTCGCTTGTGTGTTTGTGGGTCAAAGTGGGCAGCCTGCTTAATTGTGATATATCACTTGACTCCCCGGGCAAACAGCATTAAGATATTTAAATTAAAATGCGAATACAACTTCAAAAGCTGCGCTGATGTTCGCGTAGAGACTTTAGTTGATATATATACAAAATTTAATTAAAATTCTAGATAAAAATTTACATATAATTGAGTGTTTTTAAAAGTAAAACTTTTATTTGTTCTTTTCGAGAATTTTGCGTTGACCGCAGCAAAAATTTAATTTGTATAAAAATGTGTTCAATCATAATATATAAGATATAGCGATTTCAGAAAATGTTGAATAAATAAGATAGGAAATCTATTTTTTTTTTAGTGTATATTTCTTTTACGTATTTTTGATTTATTCTTAAAGTTCTTACAACTAGTGAGGAATATTACAATTCGATTACTATTACAACTTTTTCTATTAAAATAATGAAAATAATTGAATATGCTTCAAATCATGACATTAACAATGTGTTCAATAGTTTTATGTATAAAACTAACACAATAAATAGAGGCTGCCACAAATAAAAATTTCATTTTTAGCATTTTCACTTGTGTTCCTCACTTCAGCTTTAAAGCAAGGGGCATATTTTGTGCTTGAACTTGTTTGTTTTTTTTTGCGGCAATATTCAACCTACATTTTCAGCGCATTTAGTTTTGCACTTGATTTGCTTTGCCCAGCCTCTACACCCCGCCCCCCTGGTAACAAAGATGGCCAAAAATTGCACTACTGAGTGCCATTTTGGAGCTGGGACCGAAAATTCCCCCGCGTCGCTGCCTGGACTTGGTCCTGGTTTCGGTTTCGTTTCTAGAATTGGAACTCTGCTCCAATGCGCCTATTTGTAGCTCTGCGCACTTACAACCCTCCTCCGCCCCTCAGCCCCTGCCCCACGCACCTACCACAGCAAACCCCCCCCCGGAAGCACCCCAACCATTTTTTTGCATTAAGCCCTGCCATTTATTTGGATATTTTATTGTAGCGCATATTTTCCGCTAAAGTTTTTCTGTTCGTTTTATGAATGAAAACATTTTCGTTTCTGGGGTTCATTTGGGTTGCGCTGCAAAAGGGGATTGCATGATTTTCTACATATATATATATATATATATATATATATTTATATATATAGTGTGTTTTATATATTTGTGTGTGTGTTATATTCTTTTTGTTGGCTCATTTTTATTTTTACGCATTTCTTGCGTGTCGCTGTCTTTGTCTGCTATTTGTCTATTTGTCTTGCAGTATAGTTAACTATAGGCAGAGGGGGGCTAATGGGTCGAGGGGGTCGTCGCGTCGCTCTATTTTTTGACTTTGCAGATAATAAGCGACTCGGTGTGCGTGCGTGTGTGTGTGTGTGTGCACCCACTTGCTAGTTGTGCCCCCCCGTGTTTATTCAGCGATTTTCGATGCGTGCCACACAGCAGTTTCAACTCAAATTTCTCGACTACAGTTTTGCCTTAACCCTTCAAATTTATTTGATTTTCCATTTATTTACGTAGCCGTATTTCTCTTTTTCCAGCTATTTTTGGTGTTGCTATTTATGGGCTAATTTATGGGCTCATAATTGTTCCTTATGTGCAAAACAAGTTATTACACGATTCGTCATGGCTTTCATTGAACTCGAGTTTTTCAATCATAATTTACACAGTTTTGTATGTGTTTAGTCAAGGTCAAAGTGTTAACTATTGCAGAGTTATACGAAATTAACACTTTTGAAATAAGATTTAAGAAATTGAGTAATTTGATCATTTGATTAATTTTAAAAATTGAATTTTGCCTATTTATTTAAGATTTTATTAATTAAAATTAAAGCGATTATTCTCACTTTTAATTTAAGCTAAAAACACTCGAGATATTTTTTATTTTTATTATTTGTGAAACAATTGAAAGTAAATTAAAGCAATTTAATGATTTAATTTGAATGGTTATTTATTTATTGTATTATTTCATTTTTGTTGTGTACAAATTCCACTTTCATTTTTCTAAATTCAATATTTTTTTTCAATTGAGTTTTATTTTTTTAATTTTATTTTCAAAATGTACTAAATGGCGCTTTCTCGTTATTTTGTTCCCCCATTTGCAGTCGAGCAGCTTTGCGCTCTCTCTCAAACTTTTGTGGCTATTATCTCTACATTATTTATGATCATCTACTCAGTGCCTCGCACCCAACTCTTTCACGCCTGAAGTAATCGTCACCCAGTGCTTCCCCACTCCACCCCTCTAGTCTCCTACACCCTCTTTCCGTAGAGGCCGCGCTGCGCATTGAACCGTGTTGAAAAACATTTTTTCATTACATTTAATTTGTTGCAAAAACATTGAAAATGTTACATGCGAATATGAATTTTGTTGTGTGTTCTAGTCGATGTTGTTCTTTGCTATTATTGCTGTTGTTTTGGCCGTCTCTGCCGTCAAATTGAAATGCGCACACAAAATAAATTGACATTGAACGTTAAATTTATTGAAATTGTTTACGTGGGGGCTGCAATTGTTTTGCGGTTTTTTCCTTCCTTTTTTTTGCGCCGAGGCTCGTTTGAACATATTTCACAAGCATTGGCATAGATTGCATTTCATTTCACTTCAGATACATTTCACCCAACACACACACACACACACACACACACTCGCACACTCGCATATTTCTCTGAAATAGCGCTGCATGCTTTCTGCTCCAGATACGCGACTTGAGCCCTTTGGCAACTGCAGTGGAGTGCACCGAGGCTTGGCCATAGTTATCGCCAAAGACGAGTCTGGCCAAAAGACCATGCAGGCCATGCTGTGTTGCCCGTTTGTTTGGCTTTTGGGTCGTCCGAGTACAACTATAACTATCTGGCAAAGTCCAGCCATATGCTTGTCGAGCACGTACCAAGTTTTTCTTTTCTTTTATTTTTTTCCTTTTTATTACACCCTGTTCGCAGTCAATAGCGGAAAAATGGGGTATACTGATGAAGAAGACACAATATGATGTAAAGAGTAAATATTCATTAAAAGAAATAATGTATTATGCAGAGTGGACATCAGCAGCAAAGAATATATTTCATTGTTGAAATAATCAAGTTTGAGTGTTATTTATTTATTGATCTACGTTTTATTTTCAATTCGATTTATCAGTTTTCTATATTCCGAAATAATAATACAATATATAATTCCAAAAAACAACCAATCTTAACTCGCTTCGAATCGAATATTTGCTTTTCATGAGCGAAATTCGATTATAGCAGCAACAGTTTCTTATTTAACAGGGTGTATTCCAGTCGTTAACTCTCCACAACTGATGTCTAATATATTTTTTTTTGTTTTTGCTGAGATTTCAGCTGTTTGCTTTCCATTTGTGAGCGGTGAGTTGTGAGTTGCGAGTTGTGAGCTGCTCGAGTGCGTCGCTGTCCCCCATCTGGAATCGCCCTGGCGCTTCCCACTCATAACTCTGGTGCCGTCTTTTGTCTCTGGGCAACGTTTCTGGTTACCACCTTTTTGGTTTTTGCTTTTGCTTTTTCCTTTTTCTTTTTTGTTTTTGTTTGTGTTGTAGTACTTTGCTCATATTTCGCGTGGCCAATAACGGGACACAAACTTTAAGGGCCAATGGCTTTTTAAGTGTGACTAATTATGAACTGGTCGTAATGTCTTGAGCTCTTGAAACGTTAGACTGGGTTGGGTTCAATGCACCAGGCGAACTTCAAGTCCCTTCCGTCTCCTTCCACCCCACCATCAGCAGCAAAATGACCCCAAAAAATGCAGCATTGATTTTGTGTCTCCAGTTGTTGCCAAAAAACTTGGCTTAAAGCAGCGCTAGAAAAAGCGAGTTGGCAAAAGTCAACATAAAATACACATGTATCGACCTTCGCAACTTTGCCAGCTTCCAGTTGCCAGGTCCCAACTCAATCTATTGACAGCAGCCCCAACAAACAACTGCATAACATCTGCCCAAATATTTGGCAACATTCTGTTGCAAGAGTGGGGAAGCTGCGCAAATTATGCAGGCAACCTGCTTCTAGACAATATTTCAACATACAATTTGTTACGAGTCAACAGAGCGGACAACAGACAGCGGATAACGGACTGCGGACAGCGGAGTGAACGGGGAAGCTGCTCAAGAATATGTAACCGAAGTAGTTCTAAGCACTTTTCAGGTAATCAGTCAACTTTGGCTGTGGGCCAAATGGAATTGAAAGCCCAAAATGTGTGTCTGCTGCATGTGTGTACATATGCAGGTAGCAACCTATCTAGATACAAAAAAGTACATTACTCAACATCAGAATTACATAAGCACTAAGTGGGGCACGACTGCAGACAAACTGATTTAGTAAATGATTTTCCTTGTGAGAATTGTGATTTTCTTGGCATGCCTCTGGCCAAGTCAAACTTACTCAAATATGAAAACTTTCGCTCTATCGTAAACTCTTTATTAATGAGAAACTCTTTATAAATAAGAAACAGAATTATTACTAAATATTATTATTAAAAGACCTTATCATCAAAGCCCTAATAAACATAATTAATTCAATTTTAAGCCAACACCTTTTGGAACAACAAAATATAAAAATGAATAATATTTCTTGGAAATATATTTCTTAATAATATAAAATATTTATATTTAACATAATATCCGTGTTGAGTGTAGACATCAAAATATTGTAAGAAAATAAGATCAAATTTACTCTTTTGCACGAGAGCAAATCTATTTTCTCATGCCACTTAAAAGTTGTTGGTTTCTTTTCCGCTTATATTTATCTTTATCTTTATATTTATCTTTAGCATTATCTAATATACCAGAAGTCGCACTATTTCTATTTCTTAATGGTCATCGATCATGCAATATTACACACAATTCAAAATACTTGTGGTGTTTGCTTGTGGCTGTCTATCTGTAGGCCAGCCCAGCTCAGTTGTTGACTATCTTTTGCAATTCATTATCTGTGTTTGTTGTTCTTTCCCAAAATTGTGAGGCAGCTTTGGCTGAGCTACCTGGCTGGGCCAGTGTTGAAATGGAAGCTGGGCATATGCAAAAGTAAACAGTAAAATGTACACAAAATTGGGTCCACAACACGCAGAGTTGGGCGAGAAGGATTTAAAAAACACGAGCGAGGCCTAAAGAGCTTATGCTCTGCAGATGATGATGCCAACAACTCTGATAAAACCCCGCAGATAAGAGTGTTAACAAAATAATAACAAAATAAAAGCCATTTACATGCACACACACACACACACACACCCACACACACACAAAGAGCAAGTAGGCCAAGTACATGCTGCAAATAGCTTGGGGAGAAGCCATTAGTGAAATGCTGTCGAGAGCTAACCAGGAGCTGACCAGGCCGAGAACCACGAGGGCCACGGCTTTAGCTCAAAAAAACAATAGACCTTAATACTTACTCACATTTTGTGGCGACTCTGTTCACGAATAATTTGGCACATCCAAAATTGAGATTGAAGTTTTCGAGCCAAATGTCATATTGGCTTAGTCAAAAGGCGACAATGAATATTGCACCATTTTGGAATATTTCCAGCTAGCCTAGCAAGCTAATTTCTTAGCCTGCACTTTTCACACTCTTCATTCAAATGCAAAAGATTTATTTGCAATTTTAAGTTGACGTTTTTAGACAGTTTTGACTTTTATTATACAAATGCATATAAAGAGACTGAAAGTTCAGTCAAATTGAATTAAAAAGATCGATTTCTGTATATATTTAAGTTGAGATTTTGAGAAAGATTTGATTTTGAATGATACAAGCATTAGCATATATGGAGACTGAAAGTTTACTCATTGATGAGTCAAAAAAAAAGCAGTTTAAGCATGCAAGCAAAAATGCATACATTTTTCTGATAATTTGTAATTTTCCCTATGCTATGTTTATATATATACATATATATCTTAAATTAATTTATTTAATAAGTGGATTAACCCAGGTAGAACACTTGAGTAATCAGTTTGGACTGCCCACTTAACAAACGCATTGACTTAAATCCCAACCCAGGAGAGACTCAAGGACGCCTCAGATTGGTCGTGTTACATGTAAAAAGCATACATTGAAATATATTATTCATGTTACTTAAACATATTGCACATATTGATTAAAAGTTGTACCTCCAAGTGGGCTTGCACATACATATACTTGAGAAAACAGATCAGTGTAATCAGCCCACTTAACAAACGCAGTGATTTAAACCCCAACTCAAGGACTCCTTGGCTGGGTCGAGTTACAAGCGAGTATAAAAAGCATTCATTGAAATCTTTCCATTTGCGCAACACACAAGAAACTTAATTGTAATTTATTCTAGTATATACATACATGCATACATTCATACATACATATTTATATATATATATATGTGGCAAGCTGAACTCACCTTTGGATCCAATATGCTGCGCTCTAAACTATCCTCACGATTCATGGTGGTTGCAGTGCTGCCTGTGCCGCTGCTGCTGCCACCACCGCCACCCCCCTGCGAGCTGCGTTGGCTGCTGCGTTCCCGTTCCCGCTCCTGTTGCTCCAGTCGAAGACGAGCGCGTTCAACACGCGCCAGCGTCGGACTGTCCAGAATGGAGGGGGCACGCGAGGGGGGACGCGAGTTGTTTGCAGCATTTGTTGTTGTTGTTGTATGCAGCTGCTGCAGTTGCTGTTGGAGCTGCTGATGCTGTTGCTGCTGCAGCGACTCCAGCATCGCGCTGTTGTTGGAGGACGTTGAGCCTGGCGTTGGCGTCGCCGACGAGGATGAGTTGGTCATCGTCGCCGTCGACGTGGTCGATGTGGTGTGCATCAGCATTTTAGTGTTATGTGTGTGTGAGTGTGTGTGTTGTTTGCCTTTGTTTTTTATTATTATTTTTTTAAGTTATTGGGGGGCGTTTGCACTTGAATCGTCGTATTGTAGAACTTAACTGCAGCTGCCCAATCACGAACTTTTTCTGCTCAATTTTATTTTGTTGACTGTGGATTACAAGGCCAATAATTATTCACGTGGCTCTTTAATTCTGCCTTTTTATTTTAGATTTATGTCTCAAAGTCTACTTTTTACCTTACGAATATTTATCAATAAATATTTGTGTGGCAATTTTGAGAATTTGTTGATTAATCTTCTTTAAAAATCTGCTGCATTATGATTTAATAAAAAGTTGTATTGTTAACCGATTAAAAAAAAATAATCAGGAATTTCATTGAGTAATTTTTAAAATTTTGATCGCGTATCTTTTTTCATATCTTAAGAAATAATGGCCATTGATTTAGATTTTTTTTTTCGATTTTAACCGATTTTTTAAGTCTTTATTCTGATATTTTTGTGGGAATTTTTAGGAGTGTTTTCTCAATTTTAAAATGAAACCTTTAAACTCAAAAATAGTTACAATTTTTACTACGTAATTGATATTTATATAAGCGAATACAATTTTGCCGTGATTAGTTTTTCAAAATATATTTTGGCTTCGAATCAGCTTTTATTGAAATATAGCTCAAGCCAAAAATGGGTGCAAAATATGATCGTGCAACACTTGCAGCAGCCCAAATTGATTGGGCCAATTTCTGGTTATTATTTCAGTAAGGGGTGGGGGGGTGGAGGAGCTCAACAGCTTGAGCCCATCGAATGAAAGAGCAAGAAACAACAAAAGAAAAGAAAGAAGAAAAAAAACATACAAAAAGATTCAAACACAAATGACGAAAACCGACCGAAACCAAAACAAAAACAACAACAACAACAACAATTGCCAATCATTTTCACAAAACTGGTTTCTCGGCTAGTTGCCAAGTGTTGCAGGTAGTTTTTACTTTCGCGCAAAACGAGAAACGAGAAACAAGAAAACGGAACAACAAATAAAATCCCATTGACGACTGCACAAAATTGCAAGCCGTCAGATACAAATGTATCTCAGTTCTGGCGATTGATTTTGAATTGCTTGCTTTCTGACTTCGCTTAACTGATTATTTATTTAGTTTGCTTGTTTTTAAGATATCCGCTGACCATTTGATTCGTCATAGTAACACATACTTTATTAATTATCTTATTTGATTTGATTTAGTTGGCTTCGCTTCGCATTTCCTCGCGTTGTGCTTGAAAAAACCAATTTTGAGTATTTTGGCAAAATTTTATTTTCAATGCGATTTGCGCCAAGCAAGCGAGCGACCGTCGACGAGCCGAGAACCGTAACGAACTGCGTACTGCGGTACTGCGAACTGCGAACTGTTCACGCCAGCTGCCCGTCGTTGACTGTGCGCAAGAAAAACTGGTTTGCCGCCGCTGTGCATGCATCGGCATGCGAGACCAAACAAAATTCCCAGTATTTAACATTAGTTGACTGTGGCCCAGCGCTGCAGTTGCTATTGCATGCAGGAAATGCTGTTTGCCCATAAACCATTATTTTAAATGAAGTGAATTTAAATGAAAAAGAAATATATTCAAGTACTTCTTTTTTCTTTGTTATTCATTTCAATTTAAATGGGTGAGCAATGGAATTTAAGCACTTGTAAATATTGTTATGATTAGATTTTCAGAATAAAGCAAACGACAGAAACAAGTTAATGTCTGTTTAATCTTATCTAAAAGTTTAAACGAAATGATAAAATTTTAAGAATTTCCCGTTAAATTACCCAAAACAACGCAACAACCAGTATTGTTGCAACGACACGTTCGATGTTCGAAACTCAGTACAAAATGTCCGTCCTTGTCCGCGTTCCTTTTGCCGTCTCCGTCTTGCAACCTTTTGGTTGCGCTCGAGCACGTTGCGGCTCGATGTTTTGTTTGAGCGCGACAAGGGAAATTTCAGCCGGTATTTTTTTCTTGGGCTGTGCGGATCGTTGCGGAAATGTCACTTTTACCGTCATTTGGGGATTGGTTTGGCCAGCAAGCGATTAAAGCAGGTAAAACGCAGGTAAAGAACGTAAGTGTGTGTGTGTGTGTAGTAACTAAATCTGTGTTTCTTCGTCTTTGATAATATTATTATTATGGCTATGGCCATTGTTTGGCCGGGCGGCATTTCCAGTGATTTATGTCGCGCGACAACAACAACAACAGCAGCAACAACAAGGGCGACAACAAGATCAATTGTTGCATTTCGGTTGCAGTTCAGTTGGGCCATTGACCCACAGTTTGAGCTGCATTGCAATCGTTCTATGATGAGCTAATCACACACACACACCTGACTCATTGGGACTTTTTCTACTGGCCAAGTGCATATTACCCAGGCAATAGAATCGTTTTTGAGTTTTGAGTAGTATTTATTCTCCACACATGATTCACGCATTTGCTGGGCATGCGAATCACGCAATTATGCAAATTATCAACGCATCTTTTTCTTCTCTTTTTTTGTCATTGGTCGTGCCAAATTTTAGACATGGCGCATGCCGCCTAATTTTGCCCAATAATTTGTGCCCAAAATGAAATAGTAATAATAATAAAACAAAGCAACAAATGTCTCAATTTTAGTTTCCAATTACGCGTCTGTTGTCATTCATTGGCTGCACGACTGGCGCCAGCATAATTTTTCTAATTTCAGAGACATTCAGATTCGGATAAAACCCATTCAAAATCTGTCGCGACTCGATTCGTTTTTGTTTTCTGTTTTTGTTTTCTTGGTTGATTTTTCCTCAGAATTTGACGTGTTGTTTGAAAGCATTTTATATTTTTGGTTTCTTCTTTGTTTTTTTTTTTTTTTTGTCTTTTCAGTCTGTCCGTTTGTCCGCCAAGTGGTTTGATGACTTTATTGCTTGAGCTCCAAATGTTTGTCTGCGTTATTCGCTGAGATAATCGCAGCGCCATTGAATGAAGTCGCTTTGTGTGGAAATTTGATAGGAAATTTAATTGCCTGCCCCCAAATGAAGATATCGACGAAATCTATTCAAACACACACTATGAAAAGCCTGACAAGCATTCACTTGTCATATTAGATTTAATACAAATTGTTTACAGGTACTTATTGTATATTAATTTTAGAGATATAAGTATTAATATACTTTGTGTAACTCTAATGATAATGCCAGCAACTAACTTATTTGGTTGATATGCAGTTACTCTCAATAATAGAGTTTTAATATCGTTAGCATTGTTTTTAATATTATTATTATTATTATTATTATTATTATTGTTAACTTTATATTACATTTATTTCCCGATTTATAAGAAAATATAATTCTTGGAACTATTTGATTTAGATTTATTAAAAGTTGTACTCCTTATATATGTATCTTTAATGCTAATATTACTTATTTATGATTTAATATATATGTGAGCATGTCTAATTCTAACGATAATTGCCGGAACTAAACTGATTAGGAATACATTCACAATGGGAATAGGCGTTTTATTTGATATGGCTTCTATTCTTGACAAACTATTATTACTAAATACTAAACACCACTAAATGGGTCTGTTGCAATGTCTTTATGTCTTTTTCCTGTGATACTGGCATATATAGGCATGCAACGTTCTATGGAAGAATACACCCCCATCCCCCCTCTCCACCTCTTCCTCATTCTAAACCCATTTGTGGGTCTGTGCCGCATTTCCGTTCCCTATTGGAAAGTCTTTCAATGCGTTTTATTCAAACAATGTTCAGCGTTTTATCAAAGCCCAGTCGCCAAGGCGTCTGGCCGCCATTTGGAATAAAAGTTTCTTCACAGTTTTCTCTGTTTTATTCTTTTTACACTCTACTCTTTCCCCCTATCTCTCTCTGTATCTATATATCTCTCTCCCTCCCTCCCTCTCTATGCATATCAGAAGTGCGAGTTGCCATATCTTTTGTATGCATTCGGCGCATTCGGACTGTTCTTTTGTACTTTGCTTCTTATTTCATGCTTACCCAATAACAATAGTCAAAAAGGGTATGCTGGGTTAGTGCCAAGGTATGTTACAGGCAAAAGAAAGCATTTCCGACCCCATAAGGTGTATAAATTCTTATTCAGGATCAACAGTCGAATCGATATAGAGATTTGGAATTTTGACTATCTGTTCCTGTAAATGAGAGCACTTTCACAGCTGCTTACATTTGAGTGTGGAAGGCATTTCAAATTGAATCTTTATACAGCTGGGTATCTCTAAGTCGAGCTCACACGCCCGCAGCATTCTTACTTGTGACTTTATCGCAAACTTTGGCAAGGCAGGAAAAGGCGCGTTTGGCGTCCACTTTGCTTGGCGATCTTTCTCTTAATTTGTCCATGCAAACACGTATTTGCATGTGTGTGTGCGTGTGTGTGTGTTCGTGTGTGTGTGCTTTGTATGCAACGCATCAAACAATGCAAAAATGGCATTTCCTCAAAGGGTGGCGGGCTGTGTTATCAGCTGCTTGACATGCTGGTTGCCAAGCTGGCCCAACTGGCGAAGATAAGACAGTGTCTATAGCTTCTCGGGAGTGTATTGGCTTATACAGAAGCCAAAGAGCAAACTGCACTCTGATTGCCGATTCCAGATAGCAGAAAGTAGCCGATGTTGATTGACGGGCATCCTACAATAATACCCTGTACCCAATTCCAAATGTGCAAACAATGGGTATGCTTAAGTCATGCAAAAGCCACTTAAGAAGTTGCATTCCGACTACATAAAATATATAAAATATATAAAAGATATGTTATAGATCTTATATAGGTAAAAAATAAATATGCAAGTCCGTCCGTGACTCCGTATAAATATCGCTTTCTCAGTTACAATCAGAGTCAAAGAATTAAAAATTTGAAATATATAACTTTCGTATATCAAGTGCGGATCTAGAATATTTTATTGTTTCATTATTGAGCCTCGAGATGACTTATTTTAGATAAGGACTTGGGTTCAGGGCATCTTTTAGTCGAGCTCTCGCACTATTGCAATGCCGCTTGATAAGTATTGTAAACATATTATATTTATAATTTATTAAATATTTATTATTTATTTTATTATTGATCCGTTACACAGAACCATTACAAAATCTGAAGTGCATTAAAACTTTACGGATTATTAATGTTTATTCCTTGAACTTTATGTTTTCCAGATCGATTATTAATGATGATAAAATGATAAAATGTTGTCAGCATAAAATAATGTCGTATTTTTCATATATTTACAATTTATATTTGGATTTCGTCAGTTTGCGTGCCTTGTGCCTGGCCACAAGTAGGCCAAGGCAATTAGCCCACTCCGCTTAGTTGCAATAGAAACTAATGACTGCTGAATCCCTCCCCAACTCACTTCCCCCGTTCCACGAACCAGCTGCAGTCCATGCAACATATCAAACATTTCTTGTGGCGCTCCACATGAAAAGGCCAACCATTTAGGGGAGAGTGTAGGGGCTCTCTATGAGGAAAATTATCTTCATTAAATTAATTAACAACGTTAATAGCTTTATCAGCTTTGACAACTTAATGCATTTGTCGACGCTTTGATTGAATACTGCACGCAGTTCTTAGAGGCCCTGGATATAATTTATAGATATACATATATATATACACATATATATAAATATAGATGTACAGAGTAAGACGAATCATGCGATTGTGGTTATTCTAAGAAGCTAATTTATTTGATTAGTTTTGATTCTTTTCAGTTGAAGCATGCATTTCAAGTGAAACAGATTTAAATAAATAATAATATAATAAATTTATACATAATTAATTTCTTATTTGGCAACACAATCTGAAATATATGCAGTGACAGCCAGTCAGTCAGACCAACACTGCCTGAGAAAATATCAGCAGAAAGTTGCCCTGGTCAGGTTTTCCGTGCTTTCAATTGATAATGGGTAAAGTTTTTGCTTGTACATATATTATTAATTATTAAATGAAGTTAAATTTGAAGTGAGTAATTAAATTTAAATTTAAAATTAACAACAAATAATGTATATAAAATTTTAAATGTTGCAACATTCATTGCAAGGATGGGCGAAGCTGAGAAAATTCTAAACAGACCAAAAAAAGGGAAAATTAATTGAAAATATAGAAAAATCTCTGCATCTTTGTTAGCTTTATTTAATACGAGTTGAGTTAAAAAAGTATCAAATTTGTAACTTCAAAAAAACATTTTGAATTCAAAATCCAAACTGACTCTGTTTTCGTTTCGATTCACTTCTATAATCTATGCATAAATAAACATTTTAGAATGCAGCAATTTGTTTTAATTTGTTCAAACTGGATGTTCATTAATTAATAGTTATTTTCCTTATGTCTTTAACTACTTTCATTTGGAGTCTATTTCAGCTTTACGCTCTATTGTCAATTAAATTACGTTTCAGTCTCTCACACCGATTTAAAATCATGTTATTGACTATTAACTTCAAATCCGATCATAGTGAAACCCTTTTTAAGAAGCACCACTGAATCGCCACGACGAAACGCATTCCATTCCATGCCACTCCAAGGTTAGTCTTGCCCCTTGATGCCACTACTCGCCCGCGTCTCTTTCTGAGTCTCTTTGCTACCTGCTCCGATTGATATCACATGTTGTCCGTACCCAATAATCTTACCAGAATTAGTTAGCAGTCCATTTGAATTTCAAAAGGGGCTTTTGCTGTCTCGAATTCTTGAATTCTTGAATTCTTCGTTCGTTTCATTTCAACAAAAACATTTTGATTTTGTTGCTCTTCTTCTCTCGTCTGTCCCACCAAATTGACGCCTGTTTGTCTGAACGGGTATTAAGCTATCGTCTGCTGGATAACATCGCCAGAAAGAGTCCACAATCAGTATCTTTCTCATTCAATCGAAATACAAACAGGAAAGAACCGCTTTCTTCGTCAAGCTCAAGGTGAAATACTCTTGGAGACCAGAGTCCAACTACGCATATCTAATTTGAATAAATTCTTCAATATATATTGTTAATTTGCTGATTTTTAAGCCAATCTGTTAAAATTGAATTAGAATAAATAATAAACTTCTAACCTTCTTTAAATATATAGTAGTTGAATATATAATTTGTTTACAAAAATGAGTCAACGAATGGCAACTGACATATGTAGGTCACCAGTTGCAAGGGTATTAAGAATTCCAGCGCGGTGCGAGAGGCTGAGTCATGGAATTTAGATTTGAGTAAAATAAATAATAATACAGCAGCGGAATACGATACGTATAACACGTTAATATATATATATATATTGACTATAATATAGTTTACCATCACAAAATGAGTATTTAACTATGAGAATTTTGAACTATTTTATCTAAAGGGGAGATCAAAACGATACAGGAAAAATGCATCAGTAAATTTTTTAACTTATGCTTGCGAAGTTTTAATAAATGTATTTTGGCTATAATTAAATCGCATTCAGAAAAAGTATATAAATGTTTTAAGAAAATGGAAATAATTAAATTTTAGCATAGGTTTAATTATATACTTATGCAAGTGCTTGCCAAATAAGTGTTAGTTTGGACCGACTTTCAATGTGATTATGATTTATTATGACATAAAATATTATTTAGATTTTTCGACTTTTTGCTATGATTTACATGTACAAAATTGGTTTGATAAATGTGTGTTGAAATGACGTTTATCAGACATATATGTATGTTTTGAACAAAATGTCAGTTATCAATTTTTAGCCATTCGGGCTGTCATATTGTGTTTGGAAAATAAACTCAAATTATTTACTGCATACTTTTAGGTGCACATAAATATTGAATGTCAAGTTTTGCTGGCGCTCTTTTAGGCGTGCGTTGAACTGCAGTCAGAAAGAAGTTGAGCTGGAAAACACAAGTGCACGCCCAAGATGGGGCGTGGCACTGGAAGCGCGTGCCTAAGTGCCACGTGTCTAGACGCTGAACACCCACAGAACGTCAAATGAAATAAATTTCAATTCGTTTCGACTAAACGACCTAAACAAGTTGAGTAATTGAAGTGCTCTCGCAGCTGCAAAATGAGCTCTGACAGCAGAGATACCAGAACACTCCTAAATTTGGGCCATGCTGAATTATCAGTTATGTTGCAAAACATTAGAAGCACCATTGGGTTTATGAATAGCATACATAAACCATATAAATGAGGACACTCTTTTTACATTAACCATTTCTTATTTTAAATTAAAGAAAACATGTTTACTAATCCTATCAGATTTGTATTTATTCTAAATTATTAAGTGCACAAATCGCGCATATTCTGAAAAGCAATACAGAAATAAACAGCTAAGAGACATGCCTATAAAATATTAATTAACATTAACTTGAAAGTTTTGGCTTTTTGCAAACTGGTTTCACAGCTTTAATTTTAGATTAAATATTGATTTTTATCCGGTGCTTGGAGATTACCAAGTCTGCCGTATCATATTCTATATCTTATAACTCCCTTAATTAATTATTTATGTTATTATTTTTTTTGTTTATTTCTGTATCCGCAATTATTTATTATTATCTGTTAATTTGGAAGTGCCTTAAGAGCAGCTAATAATTTATTAAAATCATGAAAGGCTATAGTTAATCTCGATGCTCAACTTTTCGATCTAGCTGAAAGCACAATTTTTATAGCAATTTCCAATTTAAATTCATTTTTTTGTTCCAGCATTTCTACATGCCTTGCATCCCAAAAGACGCGGCCAAGCGCAAGTGAAAACTTGATTCGCTTAGAATTATAAGAAACCCTTACAAATCACTCACTCTCTATCCCTCAGCTGCCACCACCCCCTCCTAGCATGACGCAAGAGGCAAGAGGCACAGCCGCATTTGGCGTTAATTAGTTTGGCAACGCTGCGGGCGTGTGACTTTCACCAATCATTTACAACACACCATCAACCCTTCAAGCTAGCACAATATAAAATTAACGACTGGGAAACACCCTGTTATCGGCAGAAAATAACTCATTTTATTGATAAAAAAAATATTCACTGATTTTTAAGACATTATCATATTTTTGTGACCAATGGAAGCTGACCTCCTTATAAGTAATAATATATGGTATATTTCTGAAGCTGTAGGTTGTCTAAAGGGATTTGCATGTCTATAAATAGTTATAATAATGTATATTAAGAATTATATATTTGAGAAATCAATAATGCTTTTTAAGAAAATGATTTTAGTATTGCTTGAATTTATATTTAAAATAAGGCAACTTTTCTAGTTGTGAAGGCGATTTTCATATTGGTTCGAATTTTTAATCTTAATCTGAGTCTTCTATGTTTTGTTTGAAAATCGCAAAACTAGCTAAGAACATTCTCTGAAGAAAAGCATAGTTCCAAAATGCCTAAATGATTACGAAAATTAATAAAAGCCGTTTCGGAACTGCTGGTAATATAATTATTTTGTGTAAAATCTTTATCAGTGTCCAGAATCATTTGCAAATTTTATCACACTCGTTCTTGGTGACTTTCTAGGGTATAACAATTCAACATTGCCTGCATATCTACACACAGATATTTTTTTTACTCTGTTACAGAAGGTAGAAGAACATATTGTATTTGAGAGGTTCTCTATTCGTCTGTTTTGAAGAAACAAAAGGCAAGAACAAATATAAGAATAAGGGTTATCGATATCAACTGCAAATGATAAGATATGTTCAATATGTTAAAAAGTAGTCAAAGATCGACTAACTAAATGCCTTTTAAAATTATAAAACTGAGAACAGTTTATACATTTTTCCCAATCATATTTAGTTGGTATTGAACTGATAACAGAGTATGACGCAGTCGACATATTCGGCGTTTTTCTTTTTTGTTGAAGAGTCCAAAAATAATTTTCATTAACAGTCTGGCGTCGCGTCAAGTTCAAGTCTCTCGATTTGCGCTCTTCGACATTTTGTCGTTTTTCTGATTACACATTTTAGCGCCATTTTTGGCGCAACTTGCGCTGAGCTACTCGCAAGAACCCTTTAGGCCAAAAAAGCAAAACTTTTTGGCCGGCAACAGACGAAGAAAAGAAATACAGCAGAAAAAAGAATACTGAAAGGAATCTCAATGAAGGGGTTAACAAGCAAAATTTGATTTATTTGATGAGTTTTCGTGTTGTTGCCGTCGACCTCACTTCAAAGACGCATTTAATGAGCATAAAAATGGGTGAAGCAATATTGAGCCAGGGGAGGGCGCTGAGGGCATTTGGGAAATGAGTTGCAAAAAACGCTAGACGGGAAAGAAAAACTGCTAAATTAACCGAAGTTGCCAACAACTAATAAGAAACCGAAAGAATAACAAAAAATAACTAACAAGAAGTACTGGACTAACACATACCCTGTTAACAAATTGGAAACTATTTTTTCCGAATCTTATTGTATTCATTTACCCATTAACTCAGCTTTCTAATCGAATTTATTTTATTTATTGCATTTAGTTAATTTATTTTTATTAGTTTTATTTACTTCATTAATTTATTTTAGTTTATTTTTAATTATGTTTATTTTAGCTATTTTCTTTGTGTACATTTATTAATATTTACTTATGTAAAGCAAATCTTCGCAATCTACAAGCTTTAAAAGATAAGAATTTAATACATAAAAAAAGTGACAAAAAACATGAAATATAAAAATATAAAATATATATAATATTTTTAGTAAAAAAAAAGAAATATTAAATAAAATCATTAGCTTATTCAAATTCCATGTCGAAAATACAAAAGTGCCCCACACAATTTAACTGCAAATGTGGCCACAAAAAGTGCACATAAACACTCCACTCATAATGCTGAAAATGGTTATATATACTATATATATTAACTATAAATGTGACAATGTTCTCAAATATCTTGCACACGGGACGGACAACAATATGGGCAAGTTCAGCCTGAAGGTCTAACTAAACTTTAGCCAAATGGCGCATAAAACAAGGCGCTGTAATAATGAAAATATAAAAAGCAAATGCGAAGAGGATTCACCAGAGGTATGTAAACAGGTGGAAACATATTTTTTTATGCTCCCCCTCAATGCCCCTTCCGCGTACGCATAAGAAACTAAAAACCAAGAAAATAAATGGGGTGGCAAATATGCGTTGGCTGCCATAAAAATGATTTAATATGCGTTTTATATGAGAAAAGTTTTGCAATTTTTGCGCATTTAATGTTGGCTGGTCTCACTTGACATTTGAGGCAAGCACAATATTGCGACTTTTTACAGTTAAAGTTAAACTTTAAGATACATGCCAGTTAATTATTCAAGCTGGCTGCTTGGCATGAGTTAAGCAATCCTGAGGATCCGAAACCGGAAGTTGACTTGCCTGAATTAAATCTAATTGAATTGTAAAACTTGCGCCTTTTGTTGGCTTTTATTGAGCTGCCATTTTGGCCAAATGTGATTACCGCGTAGCTCTAGATGTGTCTATTATCTCTCTCTCAGCCCACACTTGCCTATTATTCATGTCAATTCATGGCTGACACGCCTCGGCCCAGCTCAAGGGAGTTCCGGCAAAAAGACACTTTGCTAATCAGCGGCTTTGTTGCCCGCACAAAGCCGAGCAAGTGAAAAGTTTGCACTTATTGAATTTAACGCAAAGTGTATTGTCGCCCAAATGTTTCGTTAGCCTATTAGAAAGTTGTTGGCTCGAAATTGAAATTCCATTCGTCTTACTTTGCAACAGCAGCTGCCCTTAATGTGATATACATAAACAATGTGAGCCAAAGATAAAGGAAAAACTTTTCCTACTTCTTATCTTGGACATGTTTTAAATTGACCAAAACATTGGGCTTAAAATTATTCGAAATGAAAAAAGAAGATTATACCAGTTGAACTCAAATAAAAATAAATAAATATATATATAAATATACAGACAACACTTGTCTATTTTATTTGGCTATTGTGTTTTGGTTGTTATTTATTTAAGGACTTCTGAAGCTCTTCAAGTGTTGTGCTCTATAAACTCAGTATACCATTATTGTTTTCTTCATTAATAACATTTAGTTCTCTAAAGCAGCTGCATTGTTGGCATCGCTTCAATCTTCTTTTCCAAATCCCATTTTCAGCCCCTCAATTCGCTGACTGCGAAAAGCATTCAATCTTTTTGCAGTTGTCAAAGTTCATAATGCTCCGCTGACTATCCAGCTCACTCTTCCCCATTGCCATGTAAATCAAGCTGTATTTGAATATGTACATACATATTTTGCATATATATATATATATATATATATATATTTTACATAAGATAAATTATGATAAGCAGCGCTCTGGGTGCTTTTGAGCTGCAGCGAATGCAAATAATGCAAAATAGTTTCCCGCAGCTGTGTCCCGAACCTGAATTCACCGAAAAACTGACACTTGACATGTGACAGAGACAGCGCCAGCCAGACAATAATAACAATAACCAAAACAACAACAACAACAATGTCAACTGTCAGCCACAACAATCACTTTATAATTTCAAAAATTCGGAAATAAGGCAACAAATCCAAAAGGCTTCATGCGACAAAAGCCAAAGACAAGCTCCAGAGTGTCAGAAGCGACAAGTCTGTTTAATTACGAAGAGCTAAACACAGCTTTGCCAACTGTACTTTGCAGGTGTGTAAACTCCTTCAAATAAATTAATTTTTATAATTAAAACAAATGTCAAGGTTTGAAGCGAACAAGTGTCGATCTAGAAATAACAGAATGCAATAATATTTACTTTGGATATAAATATCACAGCTGAGAAGTGTTAAAGTTGACTCTAGTCCCTGTCTACTGATCCCTGTAGCTTAAGCAACCGCTAACGATATAAAATTTAAATTAGAACTGAAATGTTAAAAGGGCAACACACACAACAATCCAGGACATTCCCCCATCAAATGCGAAGCGACAACTTCAATACAAATTCTCGTTTCCCACAAGGCCAGTCAGTAAAAAAGTAGCGAAGTAAAAAAGTGTCAAAGCCAAAGCGAAAGCCAGACTGGCAACAGACAGGCTGGCAACAACGGAAACATTTGGTCGGACAACTGATGGAAAGGAATGCATAATAAATAGACGCAGAAGTGGACGTGCGGACAGCCAAAGGAAGCAAAAGCACAGAAGAAGCAGAAGCGAATAATAATCAAATTCGAATAATACAACAAGCGGCAAGTTGTCAAAATGCTATCATTATGTGGTTTCTGTGGGGCAGACTCTCAACTTTGAATGAATAAATAAAAGCAAGTAAGAAACCATCGAAATACTCAGAGCTCTGTGTGTAGCCAGCTTCAAAATAGATGTTAGACAGACTTCTAGACTTTTTGGGAATGCCAACATAACAGTTATGGAAATATGTTCAAGGAAACTGGGGAAGGTATATTTCTTATGGCTATAGTCTATAGTTCACATACACCTGAGATTGAAGCTAACAAATAAATATATATATGGGCATATTAATAAAATATTAAGTTTATATAAATCCAATTATTCAGAACGTTTCTTGATTTACGAAAACTTTTCATTTTTAAAATGCAAATGCTGGCAATATTTTGAATAAGGGATGATTTTTATACCATTTCAGGCAGAATTAAATATGCATCTAGGATCACAAATACAGGGATTTAGAAGCATTGCAATGTGCTTCTAGCAGCACCTTCGTCTGCTGATTTCCTGATTTTGCAATTGGCCTGTAGGGCTTATGCGACATACCAAAATGTGTGCAGGGGGGTGGAGGCAACACATGCCTAATCCTTGAAGTTGCCGCATGCACTCACAGTCGAGTATTCGTTGCATTCATTGGCATTCATAAATCGCTTACGCAAACTGCAAGCTTAATCACATGTGCCCAGCAATCTTGTTGCCAGCCTGCCATAAACAACAATTTGCCAAACGAGCCTGAGCCAAAAGAGCAAACTTTGCCCCTCCCTTACGCCCCCTCTTCTACTCCTATTCTTTGAATGCTGCCACTCAATTTACCTGCCTTGTGGCATTTTGCGAATGAAGCATCCCGAAGCCAAATTTGGCGACAACTTTGAGTGGCATATCGATTTCGTGTTGGTTGTGGCAGTCAACAGTTTCCACCAAAGCTAATTAACTCAACCAACTGCATTTGTTTGCTGGTTAATTAAATTTGCCTTCAATCAGGTTGCTTTTAGCTGCATTGTAATTCCATTTACAATCGCTAAATTATTAATACGACTGCAATGAGCGACCATTGAACAAGTTAGCAAATTTCACTTGCTTTCAATCGTTGCGAAAATTTCCCATTTGCACAATTTGCCCTTTGAAAGTCAACAGTCAACAAATTTGTCTTACAAACCGATTTCTATTCTTTTTTTTTTGGGTCAATGTCAGCGACTGGTGTGATAACAATTTATGTGTGGGTCGTGGGCTTATAGCCTGGCCAAAAGCCGCCACACTTTGAGGCCAACCCTTATTTTGGCTAGCCATTTTTGAACTTTTTGGTCTATTTGCTCTTTTGGGTTGCAACCAAAATAGTTATCAACTGCAGAGTTGGGGCAATGGTTTTGGCCACTTCCCGTAGAACTTGTAAATGCTGCCTAATCTGGCAGGGGGAAATGTTGAAAAATTTGTAAGAGTTGTGGCAGTAGAGGATACAAGCAGCAGGCTGGAGGAAACCGATGGAGAGTTGGTGTGGGGGATGCCCAATCATTTTGCGGCGGAAAAACATGGAATAGGCAATTTCAAACAACATTTTTCTGAGAATCCCAGCAAAAATTTTCATTTTATTAAATTATAATTAATGATATTGGAAAAATCAGTTCCCAGCCTACTTAATCCCCGATTTCATTCCTTTGATTTATATTTGTATAAGATAAGAAATCTATTCAATGCTAAGACATTATTTCTCTTGTCAGCACAGTTCTCTTCCAACACGAGTTTCTGGCGCATATTAAATTATTTTTTTCAAAATGTATTATAAATAAAATCTTTAAACAAATAAATTTCTTAATTGAGAGTGTAGGATGGAGAGTACATTTTTGAGTCAGAAAGCAAGTTGATCAAATGACTAAAGCAGAAAATCTATTTTAAATGCGCATCACGAAATTCATAGAAAAGATGCAAGCGAGAAAGATGGTTTGAATGATGGATACTTTTTATTTTCATTCATACACTTAGTAGAGCCAGGAACATCTTGAACAAATACATTCTGATCAAAGCTCTCAAATATTGGCACAGGAATCCTTTAGCGCTTAACCAAACACAGTTGTCCGGACACCGCATGACATACAAATAGTTACACCCCCGTTTCAGCCATAAAATAATACTGCGGGCCACTGCAGGCAAACAGCATAAAAGCCTTCAAAATAACTCTTGACCGCTTGACCTAAATTTGACAAGTTTTCTTCCCCAACTCAGGCGCCAGATCAAGCCAAGTCCGGCCGTGCGGACATCAAATGTCAACAGTGCCGTAGAAATTGTACAAGAGAAATGTTTTAAAAATTACAACACGTACGCAATTTTGGCCTGATGCGCATAAAATAGGCATAAAATACGGGGCGTGGCCCCGCAACCAATGACAGCTAATGGAGGCGAACTTCAGCAAGGGTTATCAATCCACAATCCACGCACAGCCTCGAAATTCAGTTCATTTGATTTCTGGCCAGCTACTTGCCCAGCGCCCGCGGCAAGGTGTTGAAAATTGATTTGAGCTGCGATAAACTTCTTGGATAACTTTTGTCAGCTGGAGGGCAGCCCGATTTATGCCACCTGGCATTAAATGAAGGGAGAGATATCACCCCACTTTCTGGATAGAGTGTGCACGTACAACGTTTTAGCACACTATTTAAGCAGTGTTGAGCAGATCCACGCGACGACTGCAAAATGAGTCAATTTGGCATCATTCGCAGACGGTGGCAACAATAACGCACAACAAGATAAGGGCTAAGAAAGCAGAGGGGTGACCAACAGACCAAGCTGAAAGCGTATGTGTTGAAGAGCAAAATGTAATTGCTATTTTGCTATAAAAAAAAAAACAAAAGAAAAACAACAAAGTAATTACTTTATTGCTCTTTAACTAATGTTGTTTTTCTTTTGTTTTATACTAATACTCATTTATTGCAAAATAAGCCACACACTCGACTTGAAAAGGAATTTCAACTGGTTAAATATTTGACGAAAGACTTAAGTCTACAGTTTGTAAGATCTTTTCATTTAGTTGTTAATCAATAACAATATATGTATGTATTATTACTAAGCTGGGAATTAGTTAGTTCGTAATGCAAAAGTAGTTTAGACAATTGATAGAAAATTCAGTCATGTTGCGCGCAATGGGAAATGCTGCTTAGAGTGCCTTATAGACGCGCACGCTCTTCACACTGCCAATTGTCAGAGTGGTAATCAGCTCGCTGTCGCTAAACTCGCGCACAATGGTCGAGGGCTTATCGCCCTTCTGCTCCTGGGTCAGCTTGTTGCCATCCAGGCTGATGACACTCTTGACCTTGCGACCATCGAGGGTCTCCTCATCGAACTCCTCGCCCAGCTTGAAGGTAATGGTATTGGTCTTGAAAGTCGATGTGGTCGTCATGGTATATGTATCACCATCCACGGTAACCTCCACGGTGGGGCTAACCGAGTTGCCCATTTTGCGCAGAACCATGTTAACACCCAATTCCTTCATGTACTCATCGAAGTTCTCGGACTTGTCCAGTTTGTACTTCTTGCCAATGAAAGATGCCATTTTGAATAGAGACTGGTTTGCTTGGCTTGCGCTTTACGAAAATCGGACCACCACTGAATCGAGAAATATTTAAGATAAATCATTTTTAATTAAATTTAAAGAGAATCGATAAACATTGGTAATATTTTGTATGCATATATCGATACTCTTCTCTTTCCCTCTCTCCTGATCACTTAGCAAGTAGATGGGAACTATTAACATTTAACCCGATAAAGTTGCTGTATTTATTTGAAGCCACTCTACAATATTGTATTTATTTTTAAATATCTCTCATTTATCTCACAACTTTTTTCTGCTTTCTACAAATTCAATTAATTTAAAATGTTTGTTTTTATATTTAGTTATTTTTCTGCTTTTTCTTTGCTTTCACTTTGTCTTAGAGTCACGTCTCAATTTCGCTCTGTCTTTTACCTCTTTCCTTTACTCTCTCTTTATTTTTTTTAAGAATAGAATTCGACCTAATTTACTATGTTGAATAAAGTGAGATCTTAATGCGGCTGAACTTATCAACTATCTAACAAGCGAAATAGCTAATAAGCTGAAGCTTTAAGGCGAACAACAACAATATCAGCACGATGCCAACATTGAAGTTGCCTGCAACTGCTGCTGCCACGCCTACTTGCCACACAGCCAGACAGCTGTGTCACGTACTCCAGAGAAGGGGCAGCGAGTTGCAGAGCAGGAGAATTCCCCGCTTGGTTAGGCAGACAATAACTATAATTGTCGCATCAGCGTTTTTGCTGCTGTCGGCCTCCTAAAAGTATGCAGTAAAACGGCGAGTCATTTGTGGAGTCATGGCTCCAAGAGAGGGGGAAGGCACACAGTGGTTGCGGCAGGGGAGGGTAGCTTGGTGGCAGACAGCAGCGAGCAGCGAGCAGTGGAATTCCATTAAGCAGCAGACAGGGAAATGCTGCTGCAAAACAAGTGGCACGCATAGGCGGCAATTCCTTTTGTAGGTCTGTGGAGTGTGCTCGCATGTGTGTATGTGTCTCTGTGTGTGTGTGTCTGTTTGTATGTGTGTGTGGGTTGGGGTTACATACAAAAAATTCTTAAATTAAAGTCAATTTGACGAGCCGACTCGTTGGGTGTGGTGAATGCGACTTGGAGACTTGGCTCAAGTTAAATTTAATGTTGATTAGGAAAATTGAAGTGATAATGTGCTGAGTCTGAGCTGCAAAGCATATCGAAAAAGAAACATTCTGCTTAAAGCTGAACACCAATTTAAAAACCCGATAAATGCCAAAAGTACAAGAAGATTAAATGAAATACAAGTTAATAATGAAATTAATTTAAACATGGTCTTTTGTGTTATAACCATTATTATTACAACTTGTTCGCTGCTTGGTGAATCCCAATAGAATTCAATTCGAGTGGTTATAAAATGGCTTTAAATATTTATTGATTTTTGCTAAGCCATATGCGTTTTTCCCCAGTCAATTGAATTACAACAATCGAGCTTGAGCTAATGAGAAAAGCAAAGTTTTTAAGGATGCTGAAGTCGAAAGCATTTCATTGTTATTATTGTTATAATTATTAATTATTATTTTATGCTAATAATATTAATGTTGATTGTTATAATTGTTGAAAATATCAACATTATCGATTACTTATGTTAATAATAGGGATGTAAGCATACAGTGAATAAATCTTCAACTTCTTTGTCAAACAGCCAAAACAATCGCATCACTTTTTGCCGCGTAAAAAACCCAACAATAATATTAATATTTTAACTGGGTTCTACTTGGTTTGACACGCACCAAATATGTGGTTTTAAACTAAGCCATTTATTTTAGATAATTGCTGAAGTTATCCTAATAATCTATAGTGCAGCAGTTTAAGAATTTTAATTTAATTTTTTTTTCGTTGTTTAATTAAACGAAGCAAACTTTTGCAGGGAATAAGCAAACCACAGAAGATATTCATAATGAATCAATAACTTGCCACTTTTCCAATCCATTCAACTGTACACTATTTGCAAAATTGGTTTCGCAATTAAATTGAGTGTTGTTTTTGGCTATGGGCAGTTAAGAAAATTTATGTACACACTCTGCTACTGGTTTTGTTTTGGCAATTGGTGTACACACAGTTGTAAACAGCTCAGTTTCCGATTTCCACATTAATTAACTGAAAAGCAAAGCAGACAATTTCGAGACATTTTGTACAATTTGTAAGCAACATTTGCTTCGTTCTTCCCTTGCCCCATGCTGCAGCACTCGTGGGCAGCGTTTACGTTACGAGAACATTGTAATCTAATTTAACACACTTTAGATTTATATTTGCTTAAATAGAAGTTATCCAAGTGGCACGTGCCGGGCCAATATGGCCAAGCACAACAATAGACAGTCCCAACCGAGTTCCGTGTTCGAATGGCAGAGGTAGGGGGTTAGATGTGGGGGGGGGGGGGGGAGGATTGTGAACCCAGACACATTTTTATTATAGTTTATTTCTTGCTTTTGAGCAATTTGGCTGGAATGCGAAAATGCACTTCCGAGTACATTGGCCAATCGAATTGCGGACAACGCATAAGACGTTTATTGGCCACAAAGCTAAATGCAATCAATTTTACAGTTGCCAGCCAACAAAGACTAACATTAGACTAACCCCCATACACAACTCAGCCATAAACGCGTCTCAGCAGCGTGAAGAACGAGTAAATTACGTTCAGGAGCGACTGCAGCATCTTCAGGTTCATCGGATAGACGCCGCCAACGAGTATCTGCAACAGACACCAAAATATAACACATGAATCATCAATATGTAGAAATTGCATTAGATTGCAGGTGCACTCACAAAACAATTGCCTCAACTATCGAAAATCGCCGTTCTTTTGCCACATTATTATTTCAAAATTGTATTTATAAATTGGATGATGGGTTCCATATAAAACCAGGGTTTTCCATTTAATAATTCCATCTAAACTCTAGCTTAGCAGTCGATGGAGTTAATTTCATTATTATTTCACTATTACAAATTATTTTCTCATATTAATAAACATATGTATATCTGAAAAATAGAAAAAGCATTGCAAATTCTTATACTTTTTTTCTCTAAATGTGGAGCTTAATCGCTAAGGCGATGTCCATTTTAGGCAATTTTTTTCTGAGTGTAGTGGCAAGAAATTTCTTACCGCCAGTGGTTTCTGAGAGCGCATAATGAGCATCTTTAATGTCTTCTGTGAATCGATTTCCAAATCCATCCAATTGCTCTCGTAGGCAGCAATTGATATATGGAAACTCTGCCCAAATTGGTTTTTAATTTAAATTATTTACTTGTAGCTCGACTTACCTGAAAGTAGAGCTCGTTGGCCACGTAGTAGAGCACGAAGCTGTTGGCAAATATCATGATAATATAGAAAATTACAATTATAGTCTGGGCGATCGTTTGAGCCTGCAAGTGGAATTCGGAATGAGAATGGGACACACAACTTAATCAGTAATGGCATATGTTGAAATTATTTATAGATGTGGCAATAAAAATAAGAGAATGATTGCAACTTACAATAATCAAGGAGAAAAGAAGCACACAAAGCATCGCCCCGAAGCAGAGAAACTCCACCAGATGCAAATTGGTCATCAGTGCATTCATCGCATCGACCAGCCTGTTTGGAAGATGTAAACGTAGTTGGAACAATGTTTATTTTTGTATTGCTTGGCAAGTAGCTCACCCCTCCAGCTTGATCTGATATCGAATACACCAGATGATTTCATCACGCACCAGTGTGCCCCGAAGTTGTTGCATGGAGCGCAGCTTGTGCTGCAGCACGCGACACATGAGGATGGCAAACAGTGTGAAGGTGACCATCATTGCTGCTGTAGGGTATGTACATGCAGCAGCCCATCGGCGCCATTATGGCCTGCACCACGAAGAAGATCTCGTAGTAGGGGCTGGCGTATTTGTCAATGCCGGGCACATACATGCCATAGGGCAGCACTGCAATTACAAACACAAATCCAAATCCAAACTCAAATGTGTATTTGTGGAAATGGGATTTGGAAAAGTTCACCCACCGCGCTCCGACCCAAAAATCGGGTATGTCACAAAGCCGATACAGGTGCACATGCCCATTAGCAAATTAATGCGGCCAATGGAGTTGGAAATTCGTGTGGTTTCAGACACAAGTTGGCCAATGTGTTCATCCGTAGAGTTCTGTAAATAATAAATAAATAAATATTCAGATCGGAAAATACATAACTTGAAGCAAGTAAGAATTCTTCAGACAACTTAAATCTAAGTTTTAACAGCCAGAAACAAAATCGGCCTGGAAAATTAGAAATCATAGAAAATATTTCTGAGTAGTAGAAACTCAACTCTTTATTAAATAATTATTATATATAATATTATTAAATTTCTGGAACTCAGAAATATTAATTAAGCTTAGCTGTTATGCGAATTTATAAGATATCTGAAATGGTTGTTTATGTGAATACTAATATATAATTTAATATAGTCATAATGATTTATAAATATTTTCCGAATGAAAGGGGAGTTCCCTTATCGGTTTTCTAAAACTCAGCAATTTTTTTCATAGTGTATAATTCGACGTCCAAGTCTTTCACTCAGATCAACGCAGATCAAATGTATATACGCCCCCCAATTATGGAATTACCGATAGGAACAAAACCACCAACTTTAAAGATATAGTTGGATATTGTGTGTGAATGCAACTTTAACCTAACCAATAGTTGTACATTTAGAGCAAATATGTAATTGTTATTATTAAGAAATAAAAGTAAGGTTAATATTAAATTCAAATGCATACTTTTTGAACAGTTTGAAGTTACTTTCTATTATGCTCACCAAAAGCTGCAGATAGTAAATCTTGAGTAGCTCCAGAAATTGCTCGTACCGCTTGCGATCCACACAGAGGAGGATCCCCCTCACTATTGTGTTGGTGAAGAGCACCGCCAGATACACGTTGCGTATTTTAAAGTCGAGAGGTTCCGTGCTCAGATAGATGTCCACGTACTGAGGGCCATTGATGAGGACATAGGGCATGAGGGCCACATAGCGTCGCCAGTTGTGAACGAACAGATATGACCAGAATCTCATCAGCTTCAACGTGTTGCCAAAGATGGGCATGTCAACCGTGGACATAGTCTGGAGCACCATGTTGAGTCGATGCCGTTGCCAAAACTTTTAACCTCATGTCTGCAGTTCAAGCCACTTTTATAGACTCGACCATAAATTTCAAATGTGTGGTTTGAGTGGTGTCATTAGCGTCTAATTAATGGACGTCATATTGATTGTGTGTGTGTGTAATTACGTTGCCAGCGCCTAATTAAAGGTGTTAAGGGCTTAATTTGATGTGACTGTCGCCTGGGGTTGCTTCTAGTTCAATTTGATTTGCCACGCAAGGGTTGTAAGCAAAATGTGTTAATTGCCCAATTGATTTATAAGAAAAGACTACGTTTTCATTATTTTTCATTTTTTATTTTTTATTTTTCCTGTTACTAATTCCAGCTTACTTTTAAGAATTCACATAAAAAATGTTGAATACGTAAATCTACAATTTTTGGAGTACGCAAGTACAAAATGGACTGAATCTTAAAATAATACTTAAATTTGTCTGTTATATTAGTTAATTGCAGACTAATAGCCCGATCCACATTACCAAACATTTCTTAGATTCTTTCATTCATTGAATTGCGAGATTCCATTCTGAGTCTGCAATGTCGTCATTATTTAAATGCATCGGCTTAAAATATAACACAGGCTACAAGAATCTCAATAAATGAGCAACAAATTGAAAAATGAAATAGGATTTCATTTATATTTTGCTTTTATCATTACCCGATTAATTAATTCAATTAAATTAATAAAATTTGAATTGCATTTTAAGATAAACGCTTACCTTTCTTTAAATATCAGCTGTTTGTGATGTTAATGCTGTCACTGCTTTCATAACATTGATAGGCAATTCGATAAATCATCGCAAAAAAGTGGAATCAGGCTATAAGAAATTTGTATACCGGAATCAGGCTATAAGCCGTATGTTACCTTTGAATATAGACTAGAGACTGCTTGGCGGCCAAACTAGCAGAGTTGTAAATTGCCACATAAAAACTTCTCAATTCTTGCATTACAATCCAATTAAGGACTCAACTTACCTGAAGAGGCTTCTAATTAATGAAAACTGTAAATAGATTTCAAATCATATGTGATCAAAATGTGCTTTTAAAATGTAGACTATGCCAGAATTTATAATTTGTACTCGTATTCCGGTCGATCTCTAGCACATATCATATATGGTCGTAAATAACATTTGCAACAAAAATTTAATTTTAACTGCGCAATATTTTAGAAATTCATTTTGATCACAGTGGCAGATTGTGAAGTAACCAGGTCACCACATAAATATTAGCGGGGTTTTTTTTTTGCGACAAAGCACTGGCATTCGAGTGTGGTATTTGCTGGCTGTCAACTGCAAACGGCGATCTGTTGGTTTATGGCCAAATGCGACTATCCGAATTGTAAACGTGGCCAAGAAGAGGTTTAAAAGAGCATTTAAAGTGTTTGGAACATGACCTGGGCCAATCACCAGTGCTCAGTGTGTGGACATAAATTGCAGCTACGCAAACTGTGGAACTGTGCATGCAAGTTGAGCAGACATTGCACTTGACCTCTTTGGCTCTTTGATTGCGGTCTCGACATTTGCAATAAGCGTCGGCAAACTTTTAATTCCAACACGCAAAGCCCAACATAAACAATAATGGGTGTGGCATGTGTGCCTTGTCTTCCTGTTTGTTTGGCTCGAAATTGAAAATGTTGCCAGCCAAAAAAAGTTGGGCAACGGAAAGTTTTGCTCATATGCAGATGTGTGAGACACTCGTGTTGACTTGTTGTTCTTGGCCTGGCCAGCCGAATTGGGGGACTGGCCGGTTGTCGATAACGCTGCTTGGTCCTGTGTGCTCCTGTGCGCCAAATTAAATGCATAATTACTTGATAATTGGATTTGCGGTCGGCTCAACTGGCTGCGCAACATTTTCTAATTAAAATGTTTAGTGGCTGGCGAGGCTGAGCGCCACTCCCCAATTGCCACTTGATGGCGCTAAGCCTCAGGCACGTACTCCACAACACGACCAAGTGGCAGCCGACCGCCCACTGAGAGCAGCCAAGCTGAGCTGTCTCCCATATTGTTTTAATACCCTCGAATGGAGTGTTATAACTTTGATGATTTACTAGGTGCGAGTAGCAGACGAGGTAGACAAATACGCCCCCTAAGCTAACCTCAAGCCGGCAAACATCTTCATACATAATCGACGCCGAATCTTGATTATTAAAGTGTAATAAGTTATCTAATTCAGTGCTAAACTGCCCAAAACAAACAATGGTTGTGAAATGCCCCATTTTTATATTTTTGAAATCTGTTGTAATTAATTCATATGAACCGTTGAAAAGTGTTTTGATTTCAGAGTTAAAGTCTACATGGAGAAGTGCCGATATACATTCCAGGCTTAGAGAGAGAAAGAAGAAGAAAGACGAACATTTTCAAGAATACGTATTGAAGAAAACTTCTGCGCTGGGAGAAAAAGACACAGAATCGGTGATTGGTTAAGTTTTAAAAATGAATACAAATTTAATATGTAAGAATGAAAGGAATGTATGAACTATCTCAGCGCAAGTATGAGTGAAATGCCAAACAAACAATACAGTGGTGGCAAGAAAAATATGTCCGGCACAAAAAGTTCTCATTGCATTAATTTGTGTACAGATGTTAAGTTACAGTCTCATATACAAGTGGCCTGCTTATGTAAAACAATCGTTCACCGTCTAATAAAGTAAACTTTGATAATGACATATTTTTAGCAATTTACTTTATAATGCTTAAGGCATCTTTAATCCATGCTCATTGTACAAAATCATGTCAAAATTGACTGCCAGATATTTGTTAGTTTGTCGCTTTCTTTCACATTTATTTCTTACTCTGACTTATAAGCAAAGCGGTATCTAAAATTCGATGTTACAACGAACTGCTCGCTCTTGAAATACTTTTCGTTCACCTTGGCGTGTCTGTTTAGGCGTGCCTCTCTAAATAAGTAATAAACACCTTTACTGGTCTGGGACGTGGTCTGAGCACGTTTCGTTGTAATAAATTTCCATTTTGTTGTTGTTGTTGTTGTTGCTGTGGGCGTGGCAGCGGAGGGTGGGATGTGCGGCGGCAAATCTCAGTTGGGGTACATAGTTTGGCGCCTTTAAAATTTTCATAAGCAGCGTCGCATTCGTAATACAAACGAAATTTATAGCATACACTCAGGCGGCAATGCCTCCTAACTTATTCATATGAAATTGCCTGATTACCGCCCACCCGCTGCGACGTCTCTCTCTCTCTCTCTCTCTCTCTCTATCTATACCTACCTCTGTCTGTTTTTTTTTCGTCTGTGTATTTGGTATTGGAACGTGTTTGAATTATATGCCGGTCATGGCTTGGCAGTTGAGATTGGTAGACCTTTGCAATGTAATGCGCCGTTTTGTATGGCAATCGCTGCGCTGGGCCGCATTTTTTATGAACTGTTGGTGGGTGGGGGCGCCGACTTTTATGATTTGTATTTTTGGGCTTCAACAGGAAATTGTACAACACTCCAGTCTGTCTGTGAGTGCATGAGAGTGTGAGTGTGAGTGTATGTTTGGCAAGTACCAACTCACAAGTGTGTAGTTTCAAGTCACTGAGGTCATTGAATTAAGCAAATGGTCAGGAAATGCGGCAAGGGGCATTCGATTGGAATGAGTACGAGTAAGCTCTGAATACGGTGGTTAAAGTACAGTTTGAACTATGGACTTATAGATAACTAGTTAGTCTTATTTACTACAGCTATATCATTCATTCTTTGAGAGTACAAATGTTACGATCTTGTAAATTATTTAAGTCCACATTAAAGTTCAACTGATTTCTAAACTTTTAATTTGAAAAGTAAATGCACAAATGCCGATATTTTCTTTAACTTTCTGTAGTAAGTTATATCGAAAAATATCTCTTTTTTTTTAAATATATTAATTTAAGATTTGTAATATTTGCACTTGGTTTTCAGACATTTAATAAATTGTAAATATTCTAGCTCTCGTTAACTTCAATTGTGCTTCGTTCTCTTAAGTGTCATATTTTATGCAGTTTCTTTGATTAGCTCTTAAACTCTATCAATATTTCGGTCTTGTGGTAAGTCCCTCACAAGTGCCACACACAACACATAAAAGCAAAGGATCTGCACGTGCACCAAATCTCAGCGAGACACACTTTGCAAAAGCAACAACAACAACAACAACAACAGCAAGAAGTAGACACCTTGGCAAGTACTAAAATATAAAATACAACTTAATCCCACTGAAATTGATATGAAATTTTACACAGTGTGTGCTTGGGCTCACAATACTCGATACGGTTCACGGGACGTATGAGCAATGTTTCCACATAGCTGTGCACTTTAAAATAAGTGTGCTCTTGTGTGCTGGCTGTGTGTTGGCAGAGAATTTAAATTCCACACATGAGGTGTGAACATTTCTGCTGATTTGCTTGTAAAACTTTTTACTACTCTTGCACTCCACAAGCGCCTATCTCATTCACACTGTCTCTCCCTCTCTCTCTCTCTTTGGCCTCCATGTTGCATAGATATTTCGCTTTTTACTGTATTCCATGTTTTTCTGTCTGGCTAATTTGGGTTTTTTTTGTTTTGGAGAGGGGCCGTGTAACTTTGATGTTTACTTTGATAATTTTAGATTGAAAAAGTTTCTTGTTGCCAGTTTGAGAGTCACGTCGCAGATTTGATTGAAAGTGAAATCATAAAAGAGTACAGACCGTGTGACAAGCACACTCTTTCAACCAAAACTTGCCTTTTTTGTTGTTGTTGAACAGCAGGTACTAAAATCTAACACAGAATTTAGCAGCGACCTTGTGACAGTTTTTTCTCAGCCCACCTTTTGTTTGGGCCACCCATTCGCATACTTTACAATTACTTTTAGCCAACACTCTCGTTTCGACTGGGCTGTGTAATTTCATCTCACTCAATGCCTGCTCCGCTCGCAGCTGCTTAATTTTTACACTTGACGCGCTCTCGTCGCCTTCTAAATGACATCCCTTGGGGCATGCAACACAGCACACAAGCAAAAAAAAAGCAAGAAAAGTAAAACTGGCACAAAGTTTTTCCTGTTGTTGCTTTGCGTTTGTAATTTGCCTGCGGGGTGCCTCAAGGGTAACCAAAAAGTTGCTCCTTTTGTTAAATTTAATGAATCGTGTAAGCTACTTGGGTAATAACAAAATAAATTCCATATAAGGACTCTCCTCCTATTTTAAATATGTATCTTTTTCATGTTGCAAGCTTCCTAGCTATTCATTTATTTCATATTTTTGATTGCTAACTGGAAAATCAACGGAAAAGTTATTTACGCTTCTTAAATATGATTTTTAGCAAATAAACTTTGATTTATTCAGGATAATTATTAATGTCTTTCAAATGTATCTATACTCAGAATAAAATTCTATGAATCTTAGAATATCGTTCAATTTGAAATGCTTAGCATTGTAAGATATAACTACAATTAAATCCAAGGGATTAGCTTATTTATCAGAAAGTATGTCTCTAATTCAGAAGGTTCTATCTTTTTTCATTCTAAGTATTTGAAATGCTTATCATTGTAAGATACAACTAAAATTATGCATGCATGCATCTCCACACAATATGCAACAATTTTATAAATGTACATTTTGGAATGCCACGAATTGTGAAATGTTTATCTGCAAAATTATAGGTAAGTGCTTGCATGTCCACGGGGCAAACCTCAAGAGTGCAAACTAACTTAGATACTGAGTGTATATGTATAAATATGTAAGTGTATGTATGTATGAATATATATGTATGTGTACATAAGCCCGACAAGCGTCTTAACCGCTGCTAAACAAGTAATTTTGAGCACATTTCACTTGTCATATGACACGTACTTACTTTCAACCTCTATCTCTCTCTCTCTCTATCTCTATCTCTCTCTGCCTTACTCTCTTTATCTATCGTTCTTTCGTTCTCTTTGTACCTAGCTGCCTGTCTGTCTGTCTAGATGTTTGTGCTGTGTCTCGAAGCGATTTTCCTACTTAGCAGCCAGCAGAAAGTTGCAACTTTCTTGCACTCTCGCCCTTTGCCCTTGTCTGTGGCGCATAACGCGTATTAAGTGCATCTGTACATTAGATACAAGATACCAGATACAAGATACAACCTGAAAGATACAAGTCTGGCGTTCGCTTGTTAGTTGCCTGCGCTTCCGGTGGCAGCCAAGGTGCTGTTGCTCAGTACTTAAAGCTGGCAATTTGAACAGCATTAAGACATTCTTGCCAGGCATTTGCAATTGTCTTTATGCCTTTTTGTAAGAGCCCATTTAATGGCCACGTTCGGTCAATTAAAACTCTAATTGCCGCGCATAAAAACTAAACGCTAAGTATTGCCTCGACCTTAAGCGCAATCTGTGCAACCAGAAATGTCTGCCGAGTGCAGCTGAAGCCAAGCAATAGAGGCAATACATCATTGCGGTATCAAATTGCCAACCTGCAACATTAGCCAAATCAGGCGCAGCTAATGCCACTATGGCTAACACCTTTGGCAGCCAGCTTGGAGTGCACCACGCAGTGCCAGCTAATTAAGCCAAAGTTTTGTTCAATATTTCAGATATTTCATTCCCTACTTGTGTGATTGATGATGGCAGGCAGGTTGCTGGCAGAGTTGCCACCCTCACCGTTTACCAGTTCCAACTCAATTAAGATGGCCATCTACAAATAACAGAAATATGTTTAGCCAATTCAAAGCACACATACCTTACTATATCAGTATATATGTGTATTTGTATTTGTATTTGGTTTCTTTTTATTACCTTTCAATGGATGCCACAATTTAGTTACAAATTGCTTAACTGCAAAAGGTATCTTGGCTTAAATGATGAGCTGATTCTCAAACATTGATTGTCCCTAAATCGAGCTCTTGAACAAAAAGCTTATCTAAAATATATTTTGAGTGTGGGCATTTCTGTATGATATATATTTTGGATTTACAGTTTCTAAATATATTATATTTCTATTGCAAGTCGCTAAGGGTATTTAATCTTCGGTTAACTGTTCTTTTTAGATTTTCTTTTTCATTTATCTTTTGCAGCCCATAAATATTTGTGGCAACAACAAAGACGCTGTGGGTTCAAACTTTTGCAAAGGTCTACAGCTGTAATTGTAGCAGTATATGAGCCATGTGTGTAGGTGTGTGTGTGTGTGTGTGTGTGTGTGTTTGTGTGTATGTGCATAGTACATTTCAGTTTTCTGCCTTTATGTAAGCCACTGCGGTTCTAATGAAAAAGGTGGCCTTACAATTCCTCTGTTTGTATTTGGGCCTGTAGCATTGTGCTTTGATTCGGTTTTTGGGGGTGGACTTCGGACAAATTGCTGGCGATTAAGATTTTGTATCTGACAGTTAGAAAGCTGCAAGAAAAATGAAAAGAATGGTTAACAATAAAGCTTATCAATGATATATAAACTGTTTAAGGTTCTGGAGTAACTAAAAAGTTACTCAGCACGCTGTTAAATAATGAGAAGAATTTTTAATAAACTGTTCATTTAAAATGCAAACCAATTATTTTTATATGACTTTAAATTTTCCAAATTTATTTATAATATTTTAATCCTTAAAAGTGAATGAACCAATTATGTGTGTAACAGACAGGAATAAAGCATCTCCCATCCCAGAATTGAATTTCTTAATGTCTGTCAAATATTTTCAGAAGAGAATCTACGCAAATGATCTCCGCAAATGCTTCATTTACCATTTTCCATTAAGTATTGAAATTGAAAAAAAGACAGCCAAAATCACACAAATTCCATTTTCCAAAATCGCTCATAGTACTCTTAGTGTGATTACAAGAAAAGTACTTGCAGCAAATTGAAGTGATTGTAAAATTCCTCTTGCAACATAAGGTTTCCTTCAACAGTGGAATTTTCAGTTGCCTACTGCGAGCAGTTCCCTTGCATATTCGATGGCACCTATAAATAGTTCAGTTCAAGGCTCTAAGTTTAGCTTCTATTGGAATACCTTACCAATCATTGCCAAAATGTCATCAATCAATACCTGATTTGATGCATTTAAGCTGTTTTTGTGGGCCAAGTTCCCTGGCTTAAGGCTTGTTTATTTTAAGCTTAGGCCGCCTTCGCATTGACACAGCTTGCCAGCAAAGGTGGCAAGAAAACATAAAAACTTTTAGACTGATTTTCTTGTCAGTTTCGCGCTGCGCACGTCAGAAAAGGTCGAGATTGATGGCTTGTAGCCTTCCCTTCCCCTCCCTTCTATTGCTTGCCACCTTTGAGGTAAAGGTGCTTAGGGTTAGGCGAGGCGTAAAATTTCTAAGCCCTCGATTAGCATGATGAGAAAATGACTTTAGTTTTGGCCCTTATGCAATAACAAGCCTTTTGTATGAGCTTTAAAGTGCATTAATTTACTTGATATTGTCGCTGTTATTGTTATCATTTTTTTTTAGGTACATAATCATTTTTTTATTGTCTACCAAAATGGGATTAATTGAATGTATTTTGTTGCTCTTGCAATCAATTAATTTCAAATATTTGCAGTTGTGCATTTTTAAGAGAAATATACGCAAATAGCTTCATTTTCGATATTTGATGCACATAATTTAATTAAAAAACATGAATGAACTAAAAATTGCAATGCGTTTTAATATGCGCAGTATGTGCGAACTCTCATGCATATAAATTAGTTACATGAATTTTTTATTACCATCGCTGGCACAAAAAACCAAATAAAATGATAGAAATTTATATAAGTATGGGCGTATTTGTAATTTGCAATAATATGTTTGGGCTAAAATAATATAGATGCATTCATCAACTGCAAACATTTGATAATTGAATTTTAAATCAATCAATTTTTATGTATACACTCAGGAAATAAATATTAAAAATCGCCATCAAAACTAGAAAGTTTTACTTAGAAAAATATACTCTGAACCGCAGAAAAGTAAAATCCTGCTTTTTAAAAATAAACAAATATATTTTTGAACAATCATACGATCATACTCCTTTCGCCTAAATTATGGCGAATTTCTAAAATGCATGGCGATTTTTTTTTTGAGTGTACAAACTATAGAAAAACATACACTTACAAGAATGTAAAATTGAAATGGAAATTGCAATTTTTTCACTAAAATTGCTTACAAACAACAACAAACAAAGCATCACCGATGTGCTGCTATATGTCGACATACTCGAAGGCATAGCTACCATTTAAAGTGTGTCGATTTGAGGTCATATATATATATATAAATTACAGCCTTGCTTTTGTGTGTATCCACCTGCAGCAAACTTTGCAATCAGAAGTCAATCAATCAATAGCGAATAATACAAGTGCCCTGTCCAGGAGTCAAGTACTCGAGCCGCCCTAAGCCCTGGCCCAGTTTTATTTTTGCGCAACTATTTGGCCAGAAAATCCACAGACAAATACACACAAAATGCTAACAAAAATAAACAGGAAGGCGGCCCAAGCTGTGTCTCATCAATAAGCCAGTCGAATAAACAGGATGTATGCTTCAAGGCGCCGCCAGCTGCCAGGATTTGTGGCCCAGCCCCCAACCGGCTCAAGGATGTTGCCAGAGTCGCTCAATCAGCGCGACCAAGTGGAAAATGCCTCCGCGTAGCGCCTGACACCTTGTTAAGCGCAGTCGAGGAGCAGGGGAACCGCTGCGAACAGTGAACAGAGTACAAAAGGACTCCAACGACCGGCAGACTTATTAACATTTAGATGAAATGCCGCGCCAAGTTTTGTGGGGTTGAGAGAGGCACTGCCTCACTGGTTTAGCATTTGAATGCCTCGCTATGCGGTTGCTTTTATTTACCGTGATTTAATTTATATGGTAAGGTCGAAGTTGAGAACGGTGACTCCAGCAAAAAGTAGCTACGCTCTTTGATTTCCTGCCCAAGTACAAATCATAAATAATTTGCATAGGCTAATGAAAAGTGGACAATTTGTGATAGCCATCGAACAAAAACCAATCTTGACTTAAGCTCCAATACTATTTCACTTTTTCCTTATTTTATGTGTTAATGTGCTAGACTAGATCTAATCGTTATGTTTATATAATATATATCTATATACTATATGGATTCGTAGATTTTTCCATCTATTGCACAATTTCCTGCTTTCCTTTTAGCTAATTTAAAATGTTATAATTGGGTTTTCTTTTTAGAAAACTAAAATAAAATGTTATACTTCATTTTAGTTTAATATCCTTACAACGAAGACAAATAATAAGAGTTTGCCAAATGTGTAATTTGCTGAAAGACACATTACCAAAACTAACATAATAAATGAAAAACTTTTTGTTAAATTTGTCATTGACAAATCTTGCAACCCATATTCGACTGTATTCAAATTTATTATTATAATTTATTTATTTATTTTTATTGAACACATCAAACAGATTTTAAGAAATTCAGAATTTGTATTCACTTCGCTATTTAATTTTCTTTGAATATCTAGAAGGTTATTTAAATATTCACTTAATGATTGGGGATAATATTTGCGAGCATATCGACACCTTTGAGATTATGACGTCTGTCTGTCAAGAAATAAATGTGAATTTGTTTATTTATTAATAAAACGATGAATTAGCAAGTACTACTCGTTTGAATTACACAGTAAACCTTTTACTTGCAATTGTTAACAGCTTTCGCTACTACCTTTATTTTCATGCCAAAACTTTATCAGTGCAGTTGCACACAAGATCCAGACACGACTCGTACAAATTTGAACTTTCTCCAACTAGTTGGCTGTCTGGTTTGTTGAAATGTTGTTTTTGAAATGAGGAGAGCCCGAGGCGAAGACAATTGCCAAAGCAGCCAGCCAGATTGACGGACGGGCGCCAATTGTCTCAATTTCTGTTTGTCGCCATTTTCATTGTCAGCTTTTGTTTCTCTTCATTTCCTGTTGTTGTAATTTGGCTTGGAATGCAAATTTAATGCAAATGGCAAATTGTTGGATGAGTTGGCCGTTCAGTTCACTCAACGTTAACTAACAAGCAGGCAGCATATTTCTCCCAGCTGCTCTCATTAGCCATGCACTGAACGTGCTAATGCCCAAGTTTCGAGGCCAATAAAGTGAAGCAAAAATGCCATGATTAGTGTAATGCCAAGCACATAAACTAACTAATCGCAATCTATTGTGTGTATGAGTGTGTGTGTGTGTGTATGTTTTAGTTATAGCTGAAGCCTCAACCAGCTTAGTTGTAAGACACACAAGTGGCTGCTCTTCAATTGAATGCCAACTAAATACTACACGCTGTGCCATTGAGATAGTCTTTAATAAGATGGCTACAAAAATCGCTGGAGATGGCAAAAATATGCTGTGAGTGCGATCAAAACGAATTCAAAATGCCCTGCAACTAAATAATATGAATGCATTAAGAAATCAAAATAACTACATCAAATTCTGCATTAATTTCGTTTATTTAGAACTCAGCATAACAGTCTTGCTTACAGTACGAGTTTTTCACTATTTAGTTTTACAAAGATGTTGAATTTTCCAAAAACTTCTCTCTTTGTACTTTAACTGAGTTGAGTCGTCAATAAGCAATTAGCAAGTTTGTTGATTGCTTCAGTTTACTTATAACAAACAATTAATACGCACTTCGAATTTGATGTAGCGCATTAAAATGTGCTTAGCCGCAAATCTTTGGCCAAATAATGAACAAGACGGCTACACACACAGCCATTAATAGGATGGGCAAATTTACTAGCACGTCTGTTAACGATGGATGTCAAAAGTTGGGTATAATGTGAGTATAAAACTGTGATACGTCAGATACTACAATACCCTTGGCGACATGAGAGACATTCCCAAATAAAACACCATAAATAATGAAAATAATTTTGTCAACAATATTGTAAACAATATTGTTAAACATCGGAACTGGGACAATACAAATTGTGTCGAACTTACATTAATTATACTTTTCTAGTGCCTAAATCTAACTGTAGACGAAGAAGGAAACCTGTCCTTATGTTTAACAAACGAATCCTCTAATTTATTTTTATTTTATAATAAATTTATTTTAATGAAAGTAGGCATTTCCAGTTAAGCTCTAAGTAAAGGTAAATATAAATAATATATATGTACATATGTATATATATAGCCAGAAGAATCTTTGCGGGCTTGTGATGTTCTATGTCTCTCTGAAATGATAACATGTTTCCATGGGATTCTACATCTTCTTCTACATTCTACACATTCTGCTCTCTTTTTCTATTAATATTCTTTAATTACTATCACTTTATTCAAAATAAGGTTTTCTAAATTTACTTCTGCGTTTCTTATCTGATATACATTAAATTCAATGTACTGTTGATCAGGGTGTATATAAAAAGGGGTTCGATTTTTAAGTCTTAGCATACATATATTAGTGGACATACTTGATACCCATTTAAAATGAGTAGAGGATATAAAACAGGAAAGTATGATCAGGTTTTGCCGGTCGCAAATGATTTCTACAAGTCTGAATTGGCAGTCGGTTAGAAAATGTATGTTTCTCAGACATCTATCACTCCTTTTTTTATTTATTAGTATATTCCCAATCAGTTATATAGGTACTTCTTAAAGTAGTTCAAGAGGTTTGATTTATGCACTTGTGCATACCCTGCACATATTTGGAGTGTAGGGTATAGTGGAAAGAAATTACGGCCAAGTCATGCGTGTGGCACATAAACAAGTGACGCGTGCGTGTGTATGATTGTGATTGTGATTGTATATGTATTCACACACACTCACACACACTCACACACACTCACACACACACACACTCGCAGACACCCACACTCTTAGACACACAACATATGCATGCGAGTGCGTGCCCAGCCGGAGCTGTGTCTGTGTATTTGCTTACGCTGTGGTTTCTGTGTGCGTGTGTGCCACGTCTGGTGCTGCCTCTTGGCTTTGCTGTGGCACAAGGCCCCACCAATCAATCTTTATAAAGTGCGCTAATTATAAGCATTAATAATGACAAGCAGTGAGCCAAATATGCCCCTAAGAAATGGGGGAGAGAACTGAGGCAACAAAATGCTAACGCACCACACGACTCTTATTGTGGCTTAAAGTGCCAAAAAGTGCTGCAAGTTGTTCAATTTAAATGCCAATTGATTTCCACTGTTTTCCTTTGTTTTATTTGTGACTGAGTCTGGCTTATTTATTATTTAGAAAGCAATCTTGCAGGTGACAGCTTTATGCATGACACTCTTTTGTGACTTTAAGAGCTTCGTGTTCAAGCGCAAATATTATAAATAACTCTCGAGCAGTTTTTAATTTCTTTTGTAGATGGCAGCGTCGTGCGGCGATGACAGCAAATTATTCGTACTACACGCAAGTGTGGCAAGGATAAGGCAGGTGAAAAGGCGCCTTGGAACAGAGCAGAGCACGCAAGGAGTCTGGCTTGGAATAGTGTGCAATTTCAGTTGAAGCAAGCAAAGGGCCAAAAGAGCAAGCCACAAGCTGGAAAATAAGTTGTAATTAGTTGCTGTCAGTGGCCGACGGAAAATTGTGAAAATAATTTGCACAAATTTAAAGCCAGCTCGCTGTAAAAACAAAAATGGAAACCAGAAGAAGAAAGTTCAGCTTAGACTTATAAATATAAATGATTTTATGGTCTACGTGTTTGCAGCTGGTGCAGTTGCACTTGAACTTCAATCTGGAACAACATTTTGCGACCCTGACATTGGCCAAACGTGCAGCAAGAAAGCCGCAATCAAGGGCCAGGTAGTTGATGGGGTGGTGGGGGAGGGGGTGCTGGTCTCGGGTTTTGAATTGAAAAGGAAACGGAAACGGAAATGTTGTTGAATTGTCGGTTGACTCGCTGGCAGAGATTGCCTTTGAGTAATGAAAATCAATGAAATTGCATTAAAGAAATGTGTCTGGCTCGAAATTGAGTCATGAAATATATGGGAAAATCGTGCCTGGCAAGCCAGTAACAAGTGCACAAAGGGAATGGCCATTTCAATTTTAAATATGCGTTTCCTGAACAACCTAAGTACCCAAGTCACTTAAAAAATAATCATTATTTTCTCAAGAAGAAGTACTCAAATGGTTTATTGTTTAATGTTCATTGATATAATACTTTTGAGTGTTATTAGAAAATAATATGAAGAATTTTTAATATTTTTAAATGAGATTTTCAGGCAAAGCATGTTTTTTTTTTTAAATATTTCAAATTACATATTTTACATCGAGTCTTGCTGTTTTTAATAATTTACTTTAAATTTGTATTCCTGAAGCTGCAAAATCATCGATTAGATCTGTATAAGACCAATATCAATTGAAAAAAAGGCTTAGCAAAAAAAGGGAAGAAATCTCAGCACACATGCTCAACCCCTATTCGTGGCCCAACCTCAGATGCAGAGCAGCTCATTATTATGCGTAAGCTGTGCGCCAGCCGAAAATTACATTTTGATGTCGTCTTTTGGCGACATCGTTGAGTTTTGTTGATATTTTAATGGATTTTGTATTGAGTCAATTTTCGGGCTGCGATTCAAACTGCGACATTCCCTAAGGCGCCAGTCTGTTGTCACATCGAATTCGACTCCTGAACGAGTTGAGACCCGGCAAAAGTTTCGCTAAGGCTCGTTAATGCTAACCGCAGGTGAAAAGACATCCAAGTCGGCTTTTGTGGCAAGGTAATCGCCAAAATGCGAATTAGCATATCTGCATGTGAAAGAGCCAAACATGGAAACTCCTAGACAAAAACGCCGAAGGGCACACAACTTTTCCGTGAGTATAATGTTAATGGAATAAGAATAATATTTGACAAACGACTGAATTAAAGTAATGGACAGAAATCCTTTAAGACAAGCAAATGATCAAACTCAACATGTGTCCGCCCAAAGATTCACTCTAATTGTTGACTAATGCCGTCTTTATTTGCCGGCCTTGGACAACCCACGCTGAAGCAGCCCCATTTGGCACCCTTAGCCCTACACGCCTCTGAGCTATAAATTTCAATTCATTTGTCGCATTTTATTTGAAATGACATTTTTTTGTTGCTGTTGTATCTCATTCGTGACCCAGAAAAATAACTAAATCATTCCCTTATGGCAATTTAATTTGCCCTTTTTTTTGGGGTTAAGATGCGCAATAAAAATTTAAAGCAAAAAAGAAAAGTTAATTCAAGATTGAAGAATATTAAATACCCTTGTAAACACCTGTGAAATACTGAATCAGAAGAAACAACAGATATTTATAAATTTATTTACTTCGTGTTAAAATGTTTTTTTTATTTTGATAAATTTTATTTTTATATTTAAAATGCAATCTAATTTGCTAGTAAAATCGGAAAATATATTTATACCGATCGAGATGATCCGGTTTTCATAATTGATCAATGAAAAGCGAAAGAAAGTGACATATTTATATAGCTTATGAATGTGGTGTGTAACTTTCCAAAAACCCTACCCATAGCAGTCATAAAGAGTGTTAAATTTATTGTTTTAAAAAAGCCAAACTAAATTTGAGACTGACATTTTTTATTTATGGCAAATGGGTAGATTATTTGAGAATTGGCAAATGAAATGCTTTTGAAATATTTAAGGACAAGCAACTGGGGATTTGTTACGAAAATTCCATTAAATTTGTGTCAAAAATTGCAATAATGGTCAAACAGATTCCCCCTTGTGCACTAAGCATGGCCATTTTGCCAGTTGCAGGTCGAAAACTATCCACAAATATAGCGGCAACTGCTCCCTGGCACAAAATGCAACCAGACAATGCAAATTGCCAGCGAGACTGAGACTGAGGCTGGAGCTGGAGCTGAAGCTCCACTATTGCTGTTGCTGTGGCCAAGCATCGTTGGGAGTAGGATTGTGGCTCCTTGTGGTCTTATTGCATGCAAATAGCAGTAGCAACAACACACAGACATTTGGCCGAGACACGTGAAATGATGTGCAAATCTTATTAACAATTGCTGCCAACAGCAGCAGAAGCAGTTCCTGCATCCATTGGTCGAGTGCAGTTCAGTTGAGTGGACAGATGGGATGGGGGACTGGGGGACTGGTGGTGTCCATTGGGGTCGCTCTTTTGTTGCTCCATCCTCTCCATCTCCTGTCCAGGATGTGCTCTTACTGCAATTGCAAAACTAAAGCGCCTTTTAGCATAGTGTGCTCGAGTCCTTGAGGGTTTGCCTGAGTGTTTAGTCTTCAGTTTAAGGTGTGTCTTAGACTTGAACAGGGTTTAACGAATGCGAAAATCTTCTACATAATATTCTTTTATACAATATTTGGAAAACTAATCAATAGCCAAAAGTTATTATTACTATTATTATCACTTTTATTATCATTTTTATTTAACTTTTCTTAATCTGCCCATCAAAGAAGATTAAAAGACGCTTAGAAATGTAAATTTAACCTTTCTTTTAAATATGTATATATACTGGAACAATTAAATTTCAAATAAATTGATAAAATTTCTCAAATTCATCACATCAAATCAATAAAATAGAGCAATAAGAGAAACTCATTTTAAGTGATAAGTGCTGACAACTATTTCAAACTGAAATATAAATTAACATATTTAAAGTTGGGCTTTAATATTATTAATGCAAACAAATAGTTAAAGCATTTAAATCATTTATTTTAAGACTCAGTCTGTGCCTTTTTATTAATTACATTCCTCCCTTGATATCTATGACATAATTGAGGAATATGCTTAAAGATACTAAATTGTTCAAGTTTTATAATGTGCTTAATTATGTTTTCCATTAAGTTTTGCAAATATATCTTACTTGTTCAGTGACATCTCCCGAAAAGGGATAGCCCAAATTTCTTTATGTTTACCCATTAGTCAGCGACCAAAAACAATTCTGTATGCCCAACTGTTCGCCTGTTTTTCCATTAAAGTCAACTAATAAATATCCAAGTCGTTTAGAGTGGAGCCGACCGGAGCTGAAGTCTCAGACGGATATTAAACACTTAAATGCTGGCATAATTTTTACTATTCCAGCGGCTAAGTATTTAATTTAATGCGTACACCCCCCAAAAAGCTAAGCTCAGAACAAATAAATTGAGTCGGGGTCGAGGCAAGCAGATGCCAGCCGACATTTGGATGGACAGGCAGTCTGAAGGGGTGGCGAGTTGGAGAGGAAGCCCGTTGAGGGGAGCCACACAGTAGTGGGCAAATTAAAGATTAAACGCTGGCCAAAATATGCTGGTGGGGTCAGTGAGGGGAAGGAGTGAGGCGGTCGCTCCAAAAACAATGCCCAACTAGACAGACAGAGAAATGGGGAGTCAGAGCAGAAGATGGAGCAGGAGATGGAGCAGTATATGGAGATGGAGCTGGAGCGGGTTGGGGCCAAGTCAAACAAAAGCCAAACGAAATGGAACGCACGCGTGTCTGTGGAGCTGTGGAGCCAGTCGAGTCTGTCCGAGAGTCTATGGTTGGGGAATGAAGCAGTCAAAAGGACCAATTTATGCGCATTATTAAAGCGAATGCATGAAATGTTTCACATGCCAAAGGTGGGCCAAGTCTGGTCTCGTCTGGTCTGCTCTGCTCAGGTCTGCCCTGCTCTGCCCTGCTCCTGTCCATTTTTTTCCATTCCATTGCTGACTGGTGATGGCCACGTAGGTGTTATAAACGTACATTTATTTATTTAGATTCTAGTTGAAGGCAACAGAGTGTTCTTATTGCGGGCCCATGTTGTTGTCCTGTGTCTTATTAGAATTATTAAATCAAGTTGGGCTTGTGTCTCTGATAAGAAGCTGTTGCGTAATTGGGTCAGCAACGAACTTCTGGTAATGGAATGTAAGAAAAGAGGGAATGGTTTAGGCAAACTTATAGCCATAGGAAAATATTTGTTAGGTCTTGAAAAGAATAATAAAAAGACAAGGGAGATAACTGAAATGATGTAATTTTCATCTTTAATTTGTCAAACAAAATCTATTTCAATTACAAAGATCACCAACTATTAGTAAATCAATGTTATTTACAACATATATACTTTTAATAAATTAATTACTGCAAGCATGAAATCATAATGTGATTTCCAATGCATTGCTATCAAGTATTACACCATTTATCTTGAGTTTTCTTAAATAAAGTCGTAACATTTCTATTGTCAAAAGTAAAAAACTTAAAAAACCAAAAATCAAAAAGGCTTTAGTCCTTATATCAACTTGCAAATATCAAATAACACACGTTTAAATATATGTACATATTAATAAAGACTTCCGGCGTAATATTAACTTGCATATATTAAATTACTTAGTACTTAGTACAACAATGTAGTGCATTGAAGCAATGACATCATATGTTGCGTGCTATTCAATTATTTTCCTCTTCATAAATTCATATTCCATGTTATTTAACATTCCAATACGATTCGTTGGCCATTCGCAGCTGCATCATTAAACGCAAGTTTTTGTGGCATTAAAATTAATTTATGCACACTTCAAATGTGGCCGAAATTATAAGATTTTAATACAGAGGGGCAACTGCTGCACTGCGTCGCATTAGCAACGCGCCATTTAAAGGGGCCAGGGCCAACAATAGGCATAAAATCAATTATGAGCCATTAGCCAGGCGCAGAGGGCGTAGGACGGAGGTCGGAGGAGGCTCGACCTCTCCCCGGGCACAAGTGGAGCTCATAAATCATCTGGCAGGCTGTTGCGCCCCAGACGAGGCAGTCTGTATATTCCTCGATTTCCCAGTTGTTCACGCATTAAATATTTATTTAGCAAGATTTTAATGGAGCCGAATAAGCTAAGTGTGCAAATGTCGAGCGAACAGGAGGTGAGCCACCGAATCATTCAGGCAGCCTCCTCCGCCTCACGTGTCCTTTGTGGGCGTGTAGTAGGCGTATCTCTGTCTCTGTCTGTGTTTGCGTGTGGCAGTTGTAGCATCTGTAGGAGCTGTGGAGCCAAGAGCGCCAGACAAAGTCATTTTATTTGTGCGGAAATTAAATGCACGTTTGACCTATTTAAATTTTGAGCGACTTCTCAGGAGTCTATGAAAATGAATTTATGGTGAAATTTAATTCAATGCTTCATTGAGTCAAAGCTTAAGTGGGTAGTCTATAAGTAGGTAAATGAATAGGTTGGAGTGGTCTTCTGACTGACTTAGACTACGTTTAAACTCAGCTCAAATAGCTCAAGTCAAGTAAATGCTCATTAGTAGTGAAGACTTAAGGCTTTCTTAGTACATTTCAGAGAAGGAAGTCTGGAAAAAAATACTTGTATATGATTATCATAATATATCTGAAAACATTCGTAGCGCTTGTTATAAAATCTCTTTTTTGTGGTAATTTTACGCGAGTTTATTTGTCAATTGTTCCTTTTTAATTTTAAATAGTTCAATCTGTTAAATCTTAAGTTTAAATTCTAGATTATTTGAAGTATCTATAGTCTACATTAAATAATTAAATAATAAAAATTGTTTGTGCTAAAGAGTTTTCACAAATACCTTCAATAAACTGTTTTCAGTGCGGATATTTCAGCCGCAATTTTGAAAGGATATCGCACGTATTTTAAAATTGTTTCAAATGTATCCCCCATACGCCAACATCTTCATTACAACTCGTAACACGCCCATTTCGGCAACTTTAACCATTTATTCACTTTAATTTATCTCAATTTTAACAACCCGGACATAACCTTGTGCAGTTTATTGGATAGTTCGCACAGACGAGGGACCTTTCACGATGTTGTTTACCCACACCGCGCATTTTAATACCACCTGATACACCTGATGCTGGGTGAATGGGCCAAGAATTTACCTCAAGCTGCTCATTAGCCATAAAAATAGTCACATCCACACGCAGGGCAAGTGGCAATTAAATGCCGAAAAACAACATAATCAGTCATAAAAGTAAGCCCCAATCCCCCGATCACAAAACCAGCAACGTGAGCGGCAAGTTAAGTAGCAGCGGGAGAGCCTGTTGGCAGAAGTGTCAAATGACCAGATGCGGAAGGGGCATGGAATTGTGGACCGCAGTTAACTGGGAGGAGCCCTTATGTCGCTAATTAAGCCACAAACGCCCAACGAGTCTCTAATGAGCGAACACTCTGAAAAGGCGCACAAAACACTTTTTGCCTAGCTGGTTCATCTTTAATATGCTGAGTTTGGCGACATCTGCAAGAATTGATTCTAATTAGCAGTAAATTTTAGCAACTGCCGCATTGCTCCATAAAAATCCACAAAGCTGTCAGGTTGTGGCCTAGATTTATTCAGGGTTGCGGATAGTCGCTAGACGGGAGTTAACTTATTTAGAGTATGCGTCGCAAATTGCATGTGAAACATTGTCAAGAGTCTTGGAGTTAAATAAAATGCTGGAAACTTGCCACAGCGTTGAATGCAGCTCTGTGCAACTGCTAAATTACTCTAGCTGTTTGACTTAATGGTCGCTCAGATTGGCAGCAAACAGACGTCTACACAGTTATACATCCTTGTATACAGACAGAGACAGGAGCAAGCAGAGAGAGAGAGGGAGATCCAGAGAGAGAGGGGGGCATAAGGCGACATAGACATGCAGACAGTTAGAGTCAAAAGAAAAAGCATTACTTGCAACTTGGCGTGGCAAAAAGAGGAAAGCAGAAATTTCAACTAAAATTATGCGTTTGCACAAGGCAAAAAGAGACGTAAATCAAGAAATATGTCAACGCAGATATACCCTTAAAAATGCAAAAGAAATAAAGAATTAAAACTATAAAAATATTAAATAAATAATAAAGGCAAATGTGATTTTTCTTAGCAATCATTGCAGTTTTGAGCTGGATCTTAATTTGAGGTATCTTTTAATTTTTGTGGACAAGTTGATGGCAAGCAAAGTTGAAAATTAATATTAAGATATTAAAACTAAATAATAAATAGTTTTTTATTTTGTACACATTGGACTGGCTGCCATTTCTTGAACCTGTGTTTAATTTTCACATTTTCACAGCTCATCCTTATAGTAAAGATCAAATTTGGCGTCCTCCACCGCATCCCCACCCTCTGCATTCTCCACATAGCAGGTCTTCATGCATTCTGATCTTGTGGCAAAGCGATTGGGATTTCCACCACAGCCACCGTAAAAGTAATGCACACATCGATTGGTCAGGTAGTCGTAGCCAAAAACTCGAACTCTTCCATCGCATGGACCGATATCGGCCATATATAAGCATTGTGCTAATCATTACATCATTATATATTCAATAATAGACGATATGCTGATGTGATTTTACTCACGTGCCCGAATTACTTTATTGTAGGCAGCTATTGATCCCGCGATGAGGATCACAAAGCAAAGTAACGAGTACTTCATGTTCTTGTAAATTGTGAAATGAAGATTTTGTGATTGAGATTTTACACAAGTTGCCTGCTTAAGGCAACTGTTGTTAACTATATAATCACAGCTTACTCGATACAATTTTATAAATAGATTCTGAGATCAGAGTCAAGAAACTCACACGATACACCTGAACAACTTCACAGTGTCAATTCATTTACTCCTAACATTCTTGATGAGCAGGATTATTGTAGTGCTGTTTAGTGCACTTTAATAATAATGATAATATTAATAACAATCATAATTAATAATAATAATAATAATATGAGTAAATTACTCTTGCAAAATCTGTGAAAAAATCAGAACACTCTGCGCTCTTGCACACTTCGAAGAGGGACACAGTTGAGGCAATGCTCACATTCACAGTCTCCAGCTCAGTAGATTCTCGGTAAGTATGTAAGCTGCGATGCACTTTGGAGTGCTCACCCAGTACTTCATCATTTTTATTGCCATGAGGCCAACCCCCAGCTGCCCTCACTCCTCTAGTTTCGCTATGAAACTAGACATTTTTTTTGCGTATTTGACTAACGATTTGATGACGTTGATGGGGCTTTGCAATGCATTGGTAGGTGGGAAAAAAACAAGCTAAAAAACGAAGCTATTGCCGCATATTTCACACAAAAGTGCAGCGGACTTAAAGTTGCAGAAACGGATGTGGCTGTGGAAGTGGAAGTGGCAGCGGAAACGGATATGAGTGGCTATAATGTAATGTAAGTGTTAAGTGCGGCGTATGCGTAACTTTTGCCAAAGATTCGTATCTCGCTTTAAGTGTCTGTCTGAAAAATCGATTTAATTTCATTTGTAAAACGATTTTCACTTAAAATGTGATTACGCAAATTTTCAATTTGAAAACGATAACGAAAATTGGCAGCGCAGCTAACTGAAAATGGGGCGTCTAATAAGACCCAACCCCAGCCACAATTGACATGCGTTGTCCCAGGGGATGCCACTTGAAATTGCTGTACACGAGATAAGACGGCTTTGTGTCTCGCGGGTATTTCAACGGCACAGCCTTAACAAAGGATAATTATATCCTGTGTTCTTAAAAAGAGTGGCGAAATAAATAAGGGGGAAAACCTATCATTTTCCAAATAGGAAAAGGCATCTCTGAGAGGGAGCACCTGGCACCTAGATGATTCTATTTCTATTGCACAATTAGATATGTTATTATTTTCCAGTGCTTTCTACGAATCATCTAAAGTCAGGTCAATGTTTTATCAGAGTGTATAAGTATTTGTTTATATTGTATTTTTATATACTCAACCATCACAGAGCTAGTTACTATGAATTAAACATTTATCAATTTTTGGAATATAAAAAATTGTTGATTTTCAATTCCAAACTGCAGTCTTTTTGATTCTATAAAATGTTTTGAGATATTAATTCTCAAATTTAAGATAAACGTAACTAGAATATTTCTAATTCTGAATTTTTATAAAGTTTCAAACTTTGTTAAGCATTCTATAATTATTTCTTTACCATTAGATTCGAAAAACTTTCTCTCTTTGCATTTATCTAAGCCGATAGATCAGATTCTCCGGGGCCAGATTGTATATATTACACACTTTGAAGTCAAATTACCAAAACCAAATCGCAGCAGACGAAGTATTTTTAAAATTGCACTGAAATCAACTGCAATCCGCAAAAACCAAAACCGTTAACGTTTATCGACAGCCACCGAACCACATTTGCCAACTTGAAAACTGGCCCAGAGGGCGACCAACACTTAATTAAGTTTCAGTTGTTTCCCCCGTTAACGGTTAGGAGTTAGCAGCCCCTCAGTTGCAACATGGCACGAGGCCACAGCAAAGCTGAGTGGCGGCCACTAATGCGGTTTGGTTTTCATCCCTACGCAAATCCAAACCATCTCTCATTTCGCAATTGCAGTTGGCACCGCAAAACGTAACAAAATTCGGACAGTCGCTGATTTCAGTTCGCTGATTATTCGTTAACCATTGCACCTGAGCAGGCAGAAAACCGGTGGATAAAGGTTACAGCTGCAAATTGCTACAAATTTGGGACACAAACGATTCTCTTTTTAAACTTTAAATAAATAAAGCGTAGAGTTGTGCGTGTGCGTGTGGCCAATGCGGAAATGAACCCTCATCAAGTTCCATTAGATTGTCAAAGTTCAGTGTTGGTTGGCGTCGGCGTCGGCGTCGTATGCGGCTCAACCGTGCGCAAAAGTGTCAAAATGTTTAACATATGCCCACATGAGACGTGTCCAATCCCCCCTTCCACTCCACTCCACTCCACTCCCGGCCTCAATTTATTATTGTCGTAGTTGCTGCTGTTTGTGCTGACATTGTTGATAACACCGACAACAACAAGCAGGCAGCCAAAAGTGGGTTGCTCTGATAGAAGACCTGTTCTCATCGCCCGTGTATTCTGATTAGATACATCCCAGAGCTGCTTTTTGTGAAATGGGCTGTTGACCCAGAAGGCAACAATTCTTCCCATATCGCAGTGTTGGACAACAGCTCTGAAATGTTTCAACTATGTTGTCACTTGAATTACATGTTCAATTTGTAAAAAAAAGAGGTGTAAAAGGCAAATAAGGGTGCTCAGAGTAACCATTGACTACTCGAAAATGTGGCATGAGTATTCCCAGAAAGAAATTTTGAAATATAATATTAGTATCAAATAATAATTAATGCCAAACTAAGTTTAAGCAAGAAAGTTTTAATAATTGGTAATTTACGCAAGCAGCAACTGCTGCTGCAGATAAAATAATATATGTACATAATATAGATAAAAGATAATAAGGAACTTATCTGCATAGAAGTAGACAGATAGACACGGACATGTCTATAACGAGTTGGCTGATGGGAAACATTTGTCTGTTTGGATTGTGTATGGATAAATAAGTTCCAACGAGACTAGACTAAAGCAAAACATTTTATTTAGATATCGAAATCATCAGAAACTAAGTTTAAAATATTAAAGAAATATTAAATAATAAAGATATAGCCGACATTGGATATAATCACTGCTAAAGAGAGCTGGAATCATATCATTGGTCATCCTACAATAAAATATGCGTATTTAATTATGTTTCATCTTAGCGTTAGTCAAGTAAAGCTTATTTGATCGATCATTGATCTTATTTATTATACTTCACTTCAAATCATTAGCTCTGGCAGCGTTGTTCAATTCTGCTTTGCATTTGCGTGCATCCATTATGAAATTGGCTTCTGCTCGGCTCGGCACATTTGTTGCAGGCACACAGTTGATAACTTGCCACACAGCCTGGCAGTTTCAGCGCCCCTCGCCTGCCATCTAACTGTCTGATTGAATATCTTTTCATATTCTTTTTTTGCCGTATTTTTTGCTGTTGCTCGCACTTTTTTTTGCCAACCGACACTTGAACGCCTTTTTCTACGTTATGTTTTGAAGTTTATGCATATTTTTTGCATTTATTGTGTCCAAAACATGCGGACGAGCTGTGGGTCTATGCCGGCTAATGTATGCTTGTCACGTTTCGCCACTTGTGTCCTGCTAGCTCCTGTCTCCTGCCTTCGTGTCTTTACATTCACTTAGTGGCAGGTCTTGGCTAAACCTCTTTTGCATATTGATATGCTTATATATCAAATCCACTTGGTGGCATCCTGGCTCGCATCAGCCTTTTGCTTTGTAATGGAAATTAACAGCAGTTTGCGCTTTGCTCTGCAAGTTGCCACCACAAATATGAGCTAATAATACGCATAGCATAAATTACTAACAGGTCAAATAAGGAAAACATTGAAGTTATTTGCCAACAACTAAATTGAAAACGCATTTCAGCTCGGCACTGCTTGAAATAAATGCAGGACGTGTTCAAGTGCAGTTTTGCACTGCTTGCGAGCAAAACAAATTAAAAGCGGCGCCTAAAAGAATGCAACAAAAAAATTAACTTTATTTTATAGTCACTAAAACTGACCAACCCCAACAATGGGCTGTATGCAAACTGTTTTTTTTTTATGGAATTTTGTAGTCAAACTGTTCGCTCATGGTCTATAAAAATGCACATAAAGGCCAAAGGGAAATGTTCTAAAATACTCCAACTCGCATATTCAGACAGCACGCAAAGCAATTAGAGCAACAACGCTGCATGCGGAAAAAGTTTTGGCGCCCAAATGGCGCACGAAGGCGCCTCAATGCCAGCTCATTAAAGTTTATTGGGTGATTTTGCATATATAGCCAAAACACGCCAGACAAGTGCAGCCAACTGAGGGGTGCGCTGAGGTGGCAGCTGACAGACGAGCAACAAGGCTGAAGAAATGGAAACTTTTTCGGCTAGCGATAAATCAGTTTTTTACTCGTTAACTTGTTCGTTAAAATTAAGCACAGCCTTAAAGAAAGCCCCCCCAAAAATCATTTTCAAATTGGGTTTGCTTTAAAGTATTTTCTGGCATTTGGAAGGGGGCCGCTACTCCCAAGGAAATGCCCAAAATGCGGCGACGGCGTCCTTGCTGACAGCTAATGAACATTTCTGGCAAACTTGGCTCGAACGACAATCGAGTCTGAGCCTTTAGGTAGCTGGGTAATTAGCGTAGTGCAGATTCCAGAGCGTTTATTTTATCGCCATAAAAATGTCAAAGTTTGCGAAAAGGAAAGAAGAATCGTGGAAATGAGGCTGCACAAAGTTAGCTAAACAGGAACAAAATTGCATTAGTTTGGCTTGAAGCTAAGCAGAAAGCGAGAAGTGTGCCCAGACTGTCCGACAATGAAATACCCTGTGCAGAACATTTCACTCTAAAAAAATAATAAATAAAAAAATACTTCAATTTTTCGATGGCAGGCGAGTTATGACAAATAGGACTTGGCTAAATCTACTTGGCTGTTGACCAAGAAAAATATCTAACCATCTTATTTTTGCACAGCTTTACATTGGTACAGGGTATACAAGGATTAACTCTGTCTTTTATCCGCCAATTCAAATTGCTAATTTATATATATTTGAAATATTCTATTCAGTTTCAATTATTTTAATACAAAAATGTAAATATTTATACATTTTGTAAAATATTTTAATCATTCATTTGCAAATTTGTGTAGTGTATAATTTACACTGTAAATAAGTAAGTACTGGCTTTTAGCCAAGTTCTCAGACAATGATGAAACAATATTAGTGTAAATACAAATATCCTTTAAAATTGCAGTATTTAATACTCGGACTTTAAGCTTGTAAGCATATCCTGAGACATTGATGCCTTTACTGATAAATGAGCGCCTGACCAGTCCCAATAAATTCCCGTCCAAGTCGAATCTAAGCCATAAATTATTGCCACATTTTCGCTCTAAATTGTTATCGACAGACACGCAAATGGAAAAGAGCCAACAAACATTTAATTACAACGATATGGAAAAATAAAGGCGTGGCCCAGGCGCAAGCGAGTAAATAAAAAAAAACCGCGAAAGAGGGGCAACTTTATGAGTGGGTTGCTTGATTGTTTGCTTGTTGCCAAAACATGTTTACGATGTCAGCTGCCAAGCTGATTGGCAGAGCCATCAAAAGGGCTATAAATTCAATAAAGCATTTTGTATAATGCATAGACTGGACCAGTGCTAGAAGTCAGTTCGCAAAGCGGACTCTTGAGATTCATTTTTTCTTTTTCTTGCACATACATTTTATATTTTTCTTTTCACTTATATTTTTAATGCATATATTATTAATCTGATGCTTATTTCGTTTGAGTGAAGTTAAGAGGCAGCTGGTAGAAGGAAAGCAAAAACCTTTGGCAAAATCCATTTGTTGTAAAAAAATTCAATTTATATTCGATTACGCGACGATGTCTAAGTAGAAGTCGGAAAAATCTGAAGCACTTTTTTATTTTCTTTTTTTTCTGCTTTTTTTGTTGTTGCCTCAGGAGCGCATTGAAAATGCGCCGTCATGCGTTAAAATTGCAATTTTTCTCCACGCAAAGGCGAATCCGTCTTCAAGATGGTAAAAAAATGTTAAGCAAATTGATAAATGAAAAGGCAGGCGAGTAACCACCCAAATCGCACCACCCGAAATCACTCTAATTGTAAAATGTGGATTCAACGCTGTCGAGAACTGAGCAACAAACATAACAATCATAGTCAATTGTAGCTAGTTAAATATTCATGGCCGACTTTCGAGGGCGAGAAATAAAACGGAGCGGAAACAGTTGAACCCTCCACACACACACACACACACATAGATGTACATGTGCATTTATTTTAGCATGGAAATGACACCCGGACACGGAAGCGGGCCGTTGATTGCCGATTGCCCACAAGCCGTGTGCATAGAAAATGCCCATCGAGAGGCGTTCCGGTGTATTGGAAAACGATTTGAGTCTCAGCTTTGCACAGACAAACAAACAAGTAGAGATATACAGAGAGAGAGAGAGAGAGAGAGAGAGAGATAAAGAGAGAGTGAGAAAGAGAGAGCGTGTAAAAAAGCAATGGCAAAACAAGGGCAGCACTTGCGAATTTCATTGCAAATGAAACGAAAAACGTTTTATTTTGATTTTCTGCACGCGTTCAAAACATTTCCAATGCGCTTTCTAAAGGAACAGGAACAGGAGACGGCACTTCAAAGGCACACTTTTCTACCATACATATACCCTGTATATGTGAAAGCGGACAGGGTGTGCTCAACTCATCCACAGTGAGCAGTGTGCGCTTATGTTGAGATCGAGGTTCATTTGTGCATGTGAATATTTATATTAATATTTGTAGTTTATAGTTATAGTAATTTTCGAAACATACCCTGTAATTGCAAGAATATAAATAAATTGGCTTAGTTTAGCGGTAAAAGTTCCTTTTACGAGTACAAATTTGAATTTAATTGGGTGCAGAACATTTAGACTTATTTAATATATATATAATATAATAATAGAAGGGATATCTTGCCAATCAATAGACGATTAGACTGCTTACACGGTATCTTATAGTCCATTCGTGCTCAGTCCTAAAACAACAACTTGTTCTATCTTTATTTGCCTAACGGGGGATTTCTGGTTGTTTGTGTTTTCACGTGGCCAATTTGCGGGGAAGGCGGACAAAAAGAAAGAACGACAGACACGAATAAAGACAAAAAAACGAAAACGTGGCACAATTGGAGGCGCCACATGCTGACAGCATGCCAGATACGCCACATGGTGAAAATAAAATTAATTCATTTAAAATAGACTAAATGAAGTCCACAAACCTTGAAAGATTCAAATAAAAAATAAGAAAATTAATTAAATTAATAAAAATGGTCTTAAAATTTAATGCATGGTTTGGGCAAATCATATCATATATCTCCCTATATATATTATTTTTTAATAAATTACATTTAAAATTTGAATTTAATTATTTCATTCAAATTTGCTTACAAGCAGAGATATTTATTGAAATACATTTTTTAAATAATATTTTACTATTTAAATAATTATTATTTATTTATATACATTTTTTTTGAGTATATTTTTTCTGCTTTTCATATAAAATACTACAAATAAAATTTTGTATTTAAAGAGCATTTCAAATACAGACAATATTATGCAAGTTTTTGAAATCTTATAGAGAAGAATACTATTTGCACAGTCGTCTGCTGCAGCTCTTTGAAATAAATATATTCCTTTGGACAACAAATGAACCCAGCTGCTACAACAGTCTAAAACTCAAAGCCTTGCAACATAGACAATTGGCAGCGACTCCTTGCAGTTCCCTCTAACGATGGTGAGGGGGGTTGTTTTGTGGGGGATGTAAGGCAAAATGTTGCCAATGTCGATTTATGTCATTCGCATCGATGCAGTTAAAATGCTTTTCATGTAAACTGCTCAGAACGCTGCTCAAGAACTTTGCTCAAGCGGACAAATAGCTGAATATCGAGCGAGAAGATGAGCACCATGAGAGGTAGGCGTTGGAGGGCGGGGAGGGGCTGTGCTTGGCGTGGTTCTAAGGGGACATGTCGAAAAATATCAACTGCCTGGTATCAACTTATGTAAATTGTAATGTGAGGAATAGCTGTAAGAACTTTGAATCGCACTCACTCATTCAGCCCAATCCCCTCTCTCTCTCTCTCTCTCTCTGTCGCATAGTTGACACTATATGGAGGGGCGAGTGTGGTCTTTTAGTTGTCCTTAAGGAATTGCGGGCATGTTTGCTTCTGCTGAAATGAGCAAAAATAATTGCAAATCGTAAAAGAAAAAAATTTGTTCGGGCTGTCGTCGCTACTCAGTACTCGACTCCCAGGACACAGTACTCATGTGTGCTGCCAGACAGACAGACGGAGAGAGTGAGAGAAAATAATCGCGAGTGTGAGAGAGAGAGAGAGAGAGAGAGTCTGACAGACAGACAGACAGACAAACACGGACGGAAACGGAAATATGCAATGAAGCAGAAGTTGGCAGGAAATTGTTAAGACGCCGCGCCTCCGTTCATTCAACCACTCTGTCTCCCTCTCTCTCTCTCTATCTCACTCTCCCTCTCTCTTTCTCTCTCTCTCTATCATTGTATTTTGCTATTTTTACGGCTGTACTTTATTTTGCATCATCGAAAGGGTTTCCCCCAAAAAAGCGTTTTTTGCCCGTTTTATGTTCTTAGACGAATTGAAAAGCCGCATGCAAATAAAATTTGCCTGTTTTTAGTGTTGTCCTTTGAACCCCGAACCCACAGTCTGCATTATCTTCTTCTTCTTCGTTTTTTTTTTTTGCTGCTTTGCCTGTTTTGTGGCTTTTATATTTCAATCGAGCTTGTTCTCTTGTTTCCACTTCGCTTCTTCGTTTTTTTTGTTGCTGCTCCATTTTAAAGTACATATTTGCAGTTGTTTTTTGTGGGTTTTCCTTTGAACGATTTCGACATTTCTATAAAATTTGTAAGCTACATAAATGATGATGTATTGTTGCAGTGGCACCCAAGGGGACAGCTCTAAATACGACCTCGAGCATGTAATGGACTTGCGTGTGTAAACACAAAGTAATACGACTCAAAATACGATGGAAGGGTTGTGTCTCAGACATCGAAAATCGAATATTTCGACTTTTACTATGGAAACTATTTGATAGACTAGTCCCATGTTGATGATTGAATGCCTAAATGTCAGCTGCATAATATTTAGACATTTATGTGCACGATGCATATGAAAACTTTTACTTGGAAATAAAAGCTAAAAATATGCATGAAAAACTTGCTTTAGCTATGCACGAAGTAATATGAAATGTTGTTTTATTGATTTTAAATTGAATTTATAACTACACTTAATTTACATAATATAAACTATTATTATACATCTAAATAAAATATGACATTTAGGAGCAGTTAACAATTGACTTTTGATTTGTATTACATAAAAATGAACAAAAATGTTGAAACAAAATAATAAAAAATATTTATGGATTGTGTTCTTAGTTCAGTCAGTCTCTTCAAGGTTTTGATTCTTGTAAAATATCCTTGTAATAACCTAAGAAAAATATGTATTTAATAATTTAAAGGATAGATTTTAGCATATCACATAATTTTCTGTATTTTTTGTATATAAATCATTTCCTTTTATGTTCTTGAAAGTTCTTTTAAAAATTCTTATATTGTATTATTTAATAAACAATTCTAATGAATCGACGAATATTATGCGTTATTATTGCTTAACGGGAGACTCAGATTTCAGCCAATCAAACGGCCCAAAAGCCTTTGCACAATGCGAAAAAAAACAACTTACAATTTGCATAATTTTAACAACTGTCAGCATAAATTAGCTTAACCTAAAAAATAAACTCCACATAAAATTGTCGGCCAAATGCGAAAAGTTTGCAGTGCATAAAAAAAATAGCAAAAATAAACTGGGGAAAAAAGAGGAAAACTCCATCAGACTGTGGAGATGCTGCCAAAAATAAGGGCATAAGTTTCCACATAAAGTAAACAATAAAATGCTCCAATTGTAATTATGTGTCGGTGGCATAAGCCTAATTAGCTACGTGGAACGCACACATAAAATATACAATTCATGCCAAGACTGTTGCAATTATTTATCCATTTAATTATGGGCTCGAGCATTAAACTGTTTCACATAGCCAGTCTTCGCTGTAGTTGTGGCCTATGATTTATTTAGTGAGCGCTTTAAGCGTCTTAAAAATAAATCCAAATTGTGGAAAAATAATACAAATATTATTTCAAATTTGAAAGTGCTCTTGAAAATATCGACAGCTTGCTTATGCACTGCTCCCGAAAGTAAGAGGGTATATTTATTTTGTGCAATTTTTGTTTTTTTGCTCCATGAACTGAACACAAAATATTTGGTATAAATGTTTTATTAATATAGTGAAACCAGGTTGTTAAACCGAAACGAGTTTAACTTTTAGATTTATAATGAAATGATAGATTGAGTACTCGAATGGTATTTATATTATATTGTACATAATATATAGCCGAAAGCCTTTAGAAATAATGAAATTAAATAAAATGCTGAGTTTAAGTGCTGATTCCGATTCGGATTTTCAATAGATGAGACCTAAGAGCGAGAGTACCCAATTGGCATTAGAGTATTTTCTCGTCGATCATGTTCGACTTACTCTTTTGAGTATGTGTGAAGGGGAGAGTTGTGGGGTAGTCCTGGGGGTGAGAGGGGGTTTGTTGCACTTGCACATGCACACACGTGCGTCGATTTAGAATTTTGTCTGCATGCGATTCGCGATTCGTCCCAAAAAGTGGCTAAAAACGTGACGCGCATTTCGAACTGGGGTTGACGCCGTCCTCTGTCTGCCTCGTTCCACCCCTCACCACTCAGTTATCGGTTATCAGTCCCCTGGCAGCTGTGCACCTGACCTTCCCCTCGGGCCATTCTTCGCCAAGGCATTTGCATTGCGTCGACATGAAACGCTTGCACTTTTCTTGATGTCCTTTGGCGAGGCGAGGCAAGGCCTTCGAAATTGAAAAAGTGCCTGCCACAAAAGGCAAGCATATGGACTGTTGGGGCATATCCTTGGAGCTTGGCGCGTTAAGTGGCTGGCAGAGACAGCATTTGCATCAGGTTACATGGAGCATTTCACACGTCATTAGCTCGCTGACAGACTGATGGGGTATGCGGTGCTGTAACAGAGCTGAAGTTTGCAATAAGTTAACGTATAATATAAATGGGCGTGGATTGGCATTTTTTTTCGTTACTTTCTGGTCTATATGGTCGGTGCCCAAAAACCACCGAAAGAGATTAAGATTCACTTATTTTAAGAGTTCGTTTTCAGTTAGAGAAAGTGAATGCTTTTTTGGAAATTTGGTGTTAGGCCATTCTTTAACATTGTCTATCTCATGAATAGATATTGGAAAAAGTTCCTTAATGTGTAATTTATCACTAATTAACAATATTTTGCTGAAACGTGTCTTGCCGGTCTTTGATCGAAACAAAGGCCGAGGAATACAAGTATTTAAAAAGACGTAAAATTAAAAAAAACGATAGTTGAAATATATTTAAATTAATTATTTTATTTATTTTTGAAGAGTTAGAGTTCCAGCTAAAACTTTACTTAGGGTTTTCAGTTTCAAAAATTCGTTGCTACAAGTTGCCAAAATTGAACAGCGGACAGCAAGCAGTTGTTCTGCACTGCTTGAAACTGTACACTGTGCACTGCTGTAATCTATTAAATAGCACTGCTTGAAAATATAGCGCACTGCTTTAACAATTAAACTTGTTAAAAATCATCAGCTTAGATTCGCACAGGCTAACTGCTTTATGCGAAGCAGGTGCAAATATAAATGACGTGCACTTGTTTGGTAAATTGTCCTTGCCATATTATCAACCCTACTTAACAAATTTTAACAGCTGCAATAGGAAATCTGCTTGCATTGAAAAATACTGCTAAACAAAGCAGTTTAGTAGGAAAAGCGAATTAATACATCAACCAGCAATTATCATATAAAACGTATTTGAAAGCATTCGAACAGCTTTTGCCAGAGCTTCTTATTAAGTCTGGCCAAATATCGAGTATCGTACAATTGAGCCTTTGAGAGTTGTGCCCAGATAATTGTTATTAAAAATTCAATTATTACTTTGCAACTTTTCATATTATTATTATTAAAAACGCGACTTGTGGCTTTAATGTCTGCCTGTCTCTTTCAAATCCAAGCATCTCTGAGTTCATTAAGTGCACATATTCGTGATCAGAATCAACAGTCGTGTCGATATAGCCAATTTATGTCCCCTATCTGTATGAACACGAATATCTCAGAGACCTTAAGCGGTAGAAATTTCAAATGTAGGATATAAGTATACTGGTATACTCGGTGCAGATCTATTTTATTTTATTTTATCGATAACTTCCCCATTTCGCGAATAATAATTCAAATCAATTTGCTATAGCAATAAAAGTCATAATCTTAAAGATATAGCTTTTAAAATTAATGTATACATAATGCACCCCAATTTATAGTGACCCTCATCGATATCTCTGCAGTAAAGCAAACTTCCTTGTTTTTATCCCAATTTACTTATTTTCTTACAATTTGTTTTTTTTTTTTAAATTCTGATCTGTTTTAATAACATAAAAAAGGCTGAGTAAATTTAAGAGAATAAAATACTATAACTAAATAAATGTATGAATATATCTAATCGATATTACATTTTAGATGATATTTGACTTATATTATATATTCAGTGGGCTTTACTTACCTTGGACACGCAGTAAGCACTGGCTCCACTTGGGTTCAGTGTCCTTTGCTGCTCGCACGCTGCGCCAATTGGTGTCAAATTTATGACCGACAAATACAACAAAGCTTGCACTGCACACAAGACGGTCCTGGTTCAATCCACTGCAAATGCGAAGGAGCACAGGAGCAGGAGAAACACACGTTAACTGCACCCCCTCCCCCTTTGGTGCCCTTCTCTGCTTGCAGGACCACACTTCAGTTAGTACGTGGAATGGACTGCTTGTTCACTTTTCGAGCATCATTATTGCTTTTTGATTTTGGTGGGAATCTGCAGAGCGAATGTTTCGCTGCGTATGTGTGAGCCAGTTTGGCTATGCTTATATATATATACATATGTATATGTGTGTTTGTGGCCGAGATGAGTTATGGGCCCCGGCCCAGGCGGAATCGCTGCCCGTGCTGTCTGTTAGTGCTTTCGGTCGTATTTGTCTGCCTGCCCTTTCCCAGAACACTTAAATGCAATTTTATTTAAATTATTCAACATTTATGCCTTTTGCTGGCCTGATATATATTTGTTTTACAAGCAGCGTCCGGGCCAAGCCATCGATATCAGGCCCAGCTAAAGAGATGTTGCAATGTGTCCTTGTTGTCCCTTTGTGTATTTATTATGTATTTATCAAACAATTGATGTTGGCGTGATAGTTTTAAATGCTCATTATACTTAGTGTTGCCAATTAATATATTAAAGGGTTGACATAAGTGCCTCTTTATGCAATTTAATTCACACGCTGTTAATGAAATGTGCAGTTTTTAAGATGGATAATTGTCTGCTCTTAACTGGGTTAAGTACTTAAGTTTACAATTATTAACAACTTTAATGACTTTACTGTAAAACCAAGCTCATTTAAAGAATTTATTGGATATTTTGCCAATTCTTTATCCTTATAATAATCTTCCTTTCGTAATAAACAAATTCGTAGTTCTTCTTGTTAATCATTTTACAATCCGTCTTTCAAATCAAATCACAATTCGTTTCCTAGTTTCTTCGATGCCCCAGAATGCAATTTTACCTGAACAATAACCTTTTTTACTTACAGTTCAAATAAAAATATTTTTTTTAGGTAATTCGCATACAATACTTACTTATTGATTTTCTTTTAGAGGCACAAAGATAGGTAATCGGTGTAATAAACCAGCCGAACTCTCTTAATAATCAGATCCTCTCAATTAAGCTGACAAATATATTAAATTTCAGACTCAAATTAAAGCACTTACTTAAAAGTTATGCTAATTATTCTAGCATGAATCGCTTTGAGTACTTTGTAATGCTTACAACAGATTTTATCAATTCAGAGTTCTCAATTTGAAACTTTTTGGTCACGTAAACAACATTTTCGCATCTTAACTAATCAATATTAACTGGATTTTATTTTTGGTCTGATTCACTTTGTTCTGGATTTTCTACCAGTTTTGCATTAAGAATACAATTTGCATCAAGAATACACACAGATTTCTTAAGAATTGTCGAAATGACAGAATTTGTTCAATATAAAAATATATTTTACTCAACAAATGCTATTTTGGTTTTCAATCTTGATTAAATTTACACAGTTAATTCAAATTGTTGCCTAACTATATCTTATACATATCTATACCTTAATCTGTATCCATATCTGCATCTGTATAAATATCGAGTGAGGTATTAAATATTGTCCACTATTTGAATTTGGCTATTGCACTCGCATTTCCATTTCAAATTGAAATCAATTCAGTTCAGGCACCATTACAAGGGCAATAAGCGGTTTGGTCAAATGGAAATGGCTTAATTTATTTGACATTTTCATTGAAAATCAAGCGAAATCGTATTAAATCGCATAAACACATGAACACACTTGGAATTGGGGCAGATGACGAGGCTCAATTATGGCACATCGAAACCGAATGCGGTAAAGTGACAAACCGGAAGTGCCAACCATAAAAAAAATGCAAATTTATATTATAAATTTTCGTCTACTTGTTTGGTCAAAAAAAAAAGAAAATAAAAGAAAGCAAAGCAAGCAGGATAAAAAAGCAAAAATGTTTCTTTAACTGCGCCAGAATTTTGCACGTGAGTCGTTTGCCTGTGCTGAATCCAGGCAGAATCCACTTGAAAGGACGCACCACAGGCGCTAAGGGTGCTGGGTAAGAGGGAGGGGGGCACTTCAAGCGGCGTCTGGCGTAAAGTTTTTTTTTTTTTGCGCACAACTTTGTTCCTTTTTTGGGCAAGCACAACAAATAAGCGGTATCTATAAAGATATAATAAAATACAAAAATGCAGTTGGCAAAGGAAAGATGATTTCATTTTTTGTATAGATTTTTAATTACAAAGTATACATTTTTATTTATTAATTTACAAGTGCATTTGCAATTCATATACGGATGGATGTCTGTCTGCCCGCAATGAATATGCTCGGCCTTTGTGCTGAGCTGAGCTGAGCTGAGGCCGTGTTGAATATTAATGCACACGAGGAGCGCTGCTCAAATGTCAGAAACAGCCAAGCCCAAAATGCATTACACAAAGGCATGCCAATCCTGTGTGTGTGCTTGCACAGGTGAAAAGTCAGAGGTAGCCGCATTAATTCCACTTAATTGATTTTAACTACAGAAACATAGCGAACCAACAACAAACAAGTCAAATATTCACACAGTTTTGTGGCGAATATTAAACGCTGTTAAAATGCATTTTCAGATTAGTTTATAATTTAACAGACGAATTAAATTAGCAGTCAGTTTCCGTTAACGTTCAAAGAGAATTAAATAATAGCATTTTCAATTTACTTCTCTTTCGACTTCTCCTTTTCCTGAAAATGTAAATTCAATGTTAATGTTAAGGAGAAACTTTCTTTAAGTCTTATGCTAAAGTTAACATACTCTGAAAGCAGCCGAGTTCAGTTAACAGTTGATTTCAGTTCTGTTATCAGCTATTTTAATGTAATAACATTTACATTTTAATTCTCTTATGCTTCTATGGTAAATGACTTATGCTGCCTGAATCTGTGATGCCACTGTTAAGTGGTTATGTTAATGTTAAGTACAAACTTTCTTTAAATCTTATGCTAAAGTTAACATACTCTGAAAGCAGCCAAATTCAGTAAACAGTTTGTTTCAGTTAACAGCAAAACACCTTCTGTTATCACCTATGTAAATGTAGTAACATTTACATTTAATTTCTCTTATGCTTCTATGTGATGCCACTGTTAAGTGGTCATGTTAAAGGACTTCCCCAGCTCACTGCTGAACAAAAACTCTCTTTAACTCTCACGTTAACTTAACCTAACTGTTAAGTAGCTTAACAGTTGCGCTGTTTTTACTCTTAAGCGCACATGTTAATCAACTACCCCAATGTTACTGTTAACTAACAGTCGATAAGCGCTTAAGTTCCACCCTAAATTACCCTTTAAATAATGGTAAATTTATCCCTTCGAAAAGCTCTTTTCCTGTTAAGCTTGCAAGCTCTGTTGCCAAGCTTTTGCTGGCATGAACGCAGCTTTCGCTCTCAACAGACGCTGAGAGCGCCCACGCCAATCACGTGCTGCTTAGAAATTGAACGCGTTTTTCTTATTGGCTGAGCGATGCTTATAAAAGTCCGGGCAGCACCCAATTAAAGTTCAGTTGGGGTCTGCACTTAGTCGAAGAATGCCACTTTTTCTGTACTGGGGGTACTTTTGTGGTGGTGTGGAACTTATGCGTTTGCCCGGCTATGATTTATAGAAAGTTGTCCCTCTAGGTGACAGTATTGGTATAAGCAAAATTTGTCATATCATTTAATGCTTTTTATTTAAATGGATATTAATATGCTAATGGGTGACATGCCCAAAGTGGTACAGAGCAATGAAGAACCGAAAACTCTTATTTTGTATGTAAATGTCTGCAGATAACTAAGCATTCCAAAAATTAAAACATTTCCTTCATTATTTTTTTAACAATTTTAATATCAGTCGACACAGAAGAATACAAAAACTAAAAAACAAATGAAATTAAACTTGAATTAAAGTTTAATACTTTCTGCTCATTTTTGGCATGGATTAAGGAAATCCCAGAAAAAAACTTAATCCGAATTAATTATTAATATTACAGGTGTCGTCAAAATGAAAAAAAATATGACAGAACAGTTTTGTAATTTACTTTATTTGTTTTATATTGCTACACTTTCACTTAATTACAATACTAATAAACAATTTGCAAATCCTTTCAAAGGTATAAACAGACGATGAATAAATATAATAATTATATTTTTAAATTGTATTTTTATATACATATTTAATTTTAATCTCGATTAAGACCATGCTGATGTTATGTTAATTCTTTGAATTATTTCCATAAAAAATATTGATAATCAATTTCGAATTAAGTGATTAAGTAATTAAATGATATAAATATAAGCTAAAGTGCTCATATCAGACATACTTGAACTTAAATTATAATAATATCTATGCTATAATTATGATTTTGCAACAATATTTTGGCTAATTTGTTGCTGATTAGTTGCTCAAATGGAGCTTAGCCAATTATTATATTCTTGGCAATATGCATGAAGTAAGCACCAAACGCAATATTCAGCAAAAACAGCATTCGGAGTGATTAATGCAGTTATCATCGAGTAGCTGGCAAGTTGACTTCTGGCACTGGCCCAATTACAGACAATTAACCAGGTCTAATTGCCGCAAACCCGTTATAGTAATTCAAGTCTAAAATTCGACGACATAGTTCATGAAATGCTGCACACTCTGTGCTGGCTCTGCAGCAAATTGGAAAGGCACAGCCCAAAATACATAAAATGCAATTGAAAATGCAGCCAACGTGGCAATTTGGTGGAAAGAAATAAAATGTTTCACGCCAAAATGGTTTGAACTTGCGGCCATAAATTCATTTTATTGCTGGCCAAAAAGAAATAAAAACCCTAATGAAGAGGGCACAGCCTACAAATTGTATTATGGTTTCCATCTCACTATTTGCCTTATTTTCTACTGCACAGCACTCTAAAATGTTGAGCGATGTTTATGCCCTAGAGAAAGTGTGGAAGGTATTAGCTGAATCAGCTGAAGTTACTATTTAGCAATTTGTAATAAAAATGTTTCAGAAAGAGTCAACAAATTATCAAAATAACTTGGATATTTAATTATTAATTAATTTATTAACTTGTTTTTTGCAAACTAATTTTTGTTTATTTTTTAATCTGTTGAAATGGTATCTTGATTAAAGTTAAAATTTATATTTGCAGCTACCTTCATATATTGTTTTTGAAAGTATGCACAACACATATTATCTACAAATTTTTACAGGGTATTTAATAGTTGCAAAATACAAAATACAACAGCAGTTGCTGTTTAGCATTTCTTTTTAACTCCGACTTCATAACGATTGGCAGACAGTCTAAATGCCTATGTGTGTGCGTGAGTGTGTGTGTGTGTGTGTGTGTGTGTCTGTGCAGATGAGTGCTTTGAAAAATTACTCACGTATCAGAGAGCGCGGAGAGCCTTTCTCTAATCCCCGCAAGCGTGACAGGCGATGTCAGAAATCGAAACGGGTAGTAAAAAAAATAGGGATACGGCAAAAAACTTGAAGCGAAGGGAAACCGCATTTATATAGAAATTAAAGCGAGATACTCAATATCAATGGTAATTGGGCTGTTTAACTATTCCTCAATTCAGTTAACTTTGATCTACAACTTTTTGCCGGGCCCCAACTTGAAGCACTCCCAAGGAGAAAACTATGCAGTGTGAAACAAACCATTTAACGATTCGCCCAATAAGGTTCTGCTTGACTTCATGCGAGTGTTGTTGTTGTTGTTGTTGGGTATTGTGTGCAAGTTGTGTTAAGGCAACTAAACATATGCCGCAAATAATTTGTTATTCAATACGAAACACGAAAAGTACACAAAGCGGCAAACGAGCTAAACACACACACACGCAGGACAATTTTAGTAAATTGGCTAACAACTTTTTGCTGAGCTCCTTTAACTTTTTGCTGTGCCTTGATTGTTGCTGTCTTTGGCTGCCCGTTGTTGACCAGCCTGTTGTCCTGTGTCCTGTTGTGTTCAGTTGTCTTGTGTCCTGTTAAATATGCTTGACCGGTAGCAAAAACCGAATACATGCCAAATAAAGGATTAACCAACTGGCGACACACTTATTACACTGGAAGCAAATAAATAAAATAATATAATAAGCATAATAATAATAATATTCGATATTTGACTTGATGCCAAAAGCCACCAACGAATGAGCAACACTTTTGAATATCAGTTTGAAAGTTATCTCTGAATAAAACAACGCTTTCCTTCGACGACGTCTTGTTGCTCTTGGCGGGAGAGCAGCGCCTGCTGCAGCTGCACATCCTTTTGATCCCTTTGAAAGCGACTGCACAGCGCCTGTTTCCTATGTGCCAGCAGATGACAGTTCAGAGCTTCTCAGCCAATAATGAGACGAGGCATGCCTTGATCAGACAAGCGTACGGCTTCTTATCTGAATGAGGACTAAACAAAGTCTTTAAAAAACAGATTTGTTTTAGGTTTAAAATATATTGGATTCGATATCTTTTCCATGAGTTTTTCCAATGAAGAGGCAGTTTTCCTTACTTCCCTTTTGATTCTTTGAGTTGATCGATTCCTGTGTAAACCACAAAGAATTGGTAGACCTGCATGGCTCGTAACCCGGAATACACAACTCAAATTAATAATATAATGTAAAATAAATACAATTTAAGATATTCTAACTACAAGAAAATCACTATCAGAATATGATTATTTTTTTATTACACTGTTCCAAATATAGTCGCAATATTTCCATTCATATCTTTCAGACAAAGTTAAAGCTGACACTTTTTCTACTCGATATTACAAACTGAATGATTTAAATGATTCGCAATGGCAGTTCGCAGTAGTTCTTAGTTTTCGCAGCTCTGCTCTACAACACCAAAAGAAATATGCGTTTGTTGCCCTGCCCCAATCGGGATGCACATTTTGAAATGTATTTGTGTCAGGACATAGTCGTGACTGCAGTAAATTCCTGGTAACAAAACACCCGCAGATCCGCAACTGGCAAACAGGAAGTGCAACAGCAACTGAAATGCACATTTCAACAATATCAAGCATGTCTGCAATTTTTTAAGCAAACATTTTATTTGCAGAGTACCCGAAAAGAACAAAAACAAAAACAAAAACAAAAACAAAAAAAAACGACTTTGGGGAGACTTGAGACAACTGCACAATCCAGATAAAAAGAGGAAGAGAGCCACTTCCTTGCCATCCTGCAGCTCGCATTTCCTCATTGCTGTCTAGTTGTTGTTGACATGGGTTGCTGTTGACATTTTGCTACGAGTCTACAACAAAAAAAAAGCAGCTCAAGTAGCCAAGTGGCAACAGCAACAACAAGCGAAATATCTAAAATAAGCAAAACAATAACAACTTGATGGATATCTGCTGCTTACAGAATGTGGCTTGCAGCAAAAGTTAAGATTAAAATAACTGAATGTCGAATCAGTCCATAAGTGGCACTATCCCAACAGCAGCGACTACAGTATTACTCCGTTGATGAGGATTGTAATCCTGATATTATGGTTATTAGGCTGTAATTATTATTGATAAGGATTTGATAAGCGTTTGCCACTAGTTTAGAGTGTTTGTTACCTTACCAATGTTTGTATCTCTTTATAAAGCTTTTGATTCAGTGTATATATATTTATAATATATTATTTTTTTTATTATTTTATTCACTAAAATCCTAACTTACTTGCAAAATAATATTGCACTATTTTCGTATGTTTATTCTAGCCAAATCTGAACAGTTTGCTTTAAGCTTTAATCTCTGTTCCGACCATATTATTCAGTAAGTATATTTCTAAAAACCAGAAAATATTCCTAAGACTATTTCCTAAAATCATTTCTGTTTTTTTTCTGAGTGTAGTTTCAATTTGCAACAGCTGCTGTAAGTATTTAAATTCGTTAATCTTTATATAATTCCATAACATGATTCCCTAATTCCTTATAGATCATTTAATTATTTACTTCAAAATAACAATTATTATGTCCTTCTCACCTTCACTTTCCATCAGCATTTTTCGCATTACATTTAAATTAATTATGCTTATTCCTCCGTATCCTTTCCCTTGCACATTCCGAGTTATACGCAAGCCCAATTAGATTTCTCTCAAATTTCAGCTGTGTACAAGTGTGAATTTTATTTGAAGAGCAACAACAGCAGTGGGAATATATATTGTGCGATTTACCATACGCGATGCGACTGCTTGAGGCAAGTGGAGCTGGGATTATTTTACATAAAGCATACGCCATGTTGCAAGGGGGGATAGATCTGTATGCAGTTCGTAGTTAATCAAATTGCCAGCAAAAGAAACGACAAACAATGAAACAAATGTCTTGAAACAAAAAACACAGAGTATCTGATGGAATGCCGAGTTCCCCGCTCACTTAAATGGCCCCCCCTCAAATCGTGACTGTTGGGCTTGCTTTGCGGGGTGTGGTGGGGTGGGGGTTGAACAGCATGTGTGCCTGGGCATGGCTGATATATTAAATGTACTGTTTCCACATCGACTTTGAGCAGGTTACATCAAATCAACACAAACACAAATTCAATTACTCAGCAGCAGCAGCAGCAGCAGCAGCAGCAACAGCAGCAACAGCAACAGCAGCAGCAGCAGCAGCAGCAGCAGCAGCAGCAGCAGCAGCAGCAGCAACAGCAGCAGCAGCAGCAAAATAGAAACTGGCACACGCGGCGTATGAGTGACATTAATGCGATTTGGCCAACTGTCAATCATTTTTGTTTGCCATCACCTAAAAATAATGTTGTTCTGCATTGTTTTTCGATGGCCGCCTTTTGATGTCTGCTGGCTCTCAATTTGCAATTAAATCGATCTCTTTCAAATCTACAAAATAAATACAGATGTGTTTTCTTATCGCACAGCTGAGTGGTTCACGAAACGTTTTCGCCCAGTTATTTCAACTAGTTTTTGCAGCCGAATATGTTGAACATTTCCAATCAAACTCAAGTTAAATTTAACAGCAGAGGATTAATAAAAATATTCAATTGAATTCGCTTTGGCGAAACACATTCGAGTGCTTTAACTAGCGCGGAAAATTCTCTCAGCTTTAAACTAAAGAAATTAAAAATATGTATAACATTTCGGAACATAATTAAATTTTGAAAAATGTTCAGAAGCTGTTTAAAGTCTAAATATATTCACTTAAATGAATTCACAACATTTTGAATGTATTTTTTGAAGGCTTTGCCATGTTTTGTGGACTTAGTCTAATAAAAACAATATACAAGAAAATTCTCGGACTCAAAACTATTGGTAAAAAAGTCATAAATTTCGAAACAGTATTTCAAATATCTCTTACAGAAACAAGCGAATCGTTCTTAGAATTATAATTAAATTATTTTTGCATATTTTATATTATTTGTTTAATTTAGAAATCGATTTTGAAATATTCTTCGCCAATAACAAGGCATATTTCTAACTGATTTGCTTTTGCGAAATTGTGGAAATTGAGTTGAAATCGTTTTGGCAATTGCTCCAACATATTCTTATCTGGATGCAGTGCGTCGGCTAATGAATAAATAACAAGCTGGCACACTCATTAAGACCACAATCGGAAGGAAAAATAAACGAAAACAAATACAAATAGAATCGAACGGAATAGTAAAGGCAAAACAACAACAGGCGAATTGAAGGTAACAATGTGAAACGCCTGTCGCCAGATTAAAAATACAATTTACGGCAAATCAATTGCGGCTAACATGGCGACGACAGCAAACGAAAATTAAAATGGCCAACGGAGAACAGAGCCAAGTTAAGAGGGAGAGAGAGAGAGAAGCGGCAGCAGCTCGAGCAAAAAATTAAAAACAAACAGCAAAGTTGGCAACACAAAAAAAAACACAGCCGAGCAGAGCAAAGTGAAAACAACAACCAACCCCCCCCCCCCCCCCCCGCCCCTCCTTGAAGCCAAAGGAAACACTGGGAATTGTGGTGGGCAGCAGGATACTAACAACAACAGATGTTGGCATAAATTTGTGTGCATAATAAACAATTTACGACTCCGACTCCGGCTCCGGGTCGGACTTTGACTCCATTTATGGCTGTCGCTCCTCGTGCCTGGGGCTGCTTCGCTCCGCCTGCAGCTGAAACAAGCGCAGAGCACGCAGCCGATCCTCGCGCCTCAGCTGACAGAAGCAGAGCAGTCCGCGCGCATAGTTGGCCAGCTCGCGGGCACACGACAGCAGGCAATCGTCTGCCTCCGGGCGAGGCAGCTGCCACAGCAGCTGCACTAGAAACTCACGCCACTGGGCCGGCGCCAGGGCGAACAGCAGCAGACCCGAGGGCAGCAGCGTTAGCATGCCCAGCGTGAAGTACTCGCACCAGCGGCAATTCACGCACAGGTTCAGGCAGAGTAGATGGCTCAGCTGGTGGACCAGTCGCTCGTAGCTGCACCAGCCGATCAGCATGGCCAGCTCCGAGACGAACACACTGACCAGCAGCTCCACGCAGGTGTGGACGCGTGGATAGACGCTCGCATAGCGTTTGGGCAACAGCTCACACCTCCACAGCAGCAGCACCAAACTCAGCCCGAACAGCCACCTGGCCTGGCCGGGTGCTGGCGAGCACTGTGTCTCCGCCGGCTGCCTGATGAACAGCGAGACGCCGCAGATCTGCAGCAGCGTTGTGGCCACAATCGAGGGCGGGGAAACCATCTCCAACGGCCAAATTGAATATTCCTCCTTGCTTTGCGCTCGTCTTTTTTATGGTGATTTTTTTATTTTTGTTTTAGAATTTGGCTAAGTTTTCAAAATCATTTCCAAAATATATGTTCAAACAGCAAGCGCCTGCTCCAAGCCCAGACTGCTGAAAGTGACTTTACTTTGATTATTATCAACAATTTATTATAATTAGTAAAATAATTCTAATATTTTGTGAGAAACTTTAATTGAAGTATTTTAAATGGAACCAGCTTAACTTAATCATCAGCAAATTCAGCACTCATCCAAATACTTATGGCTGTTTCTTGGCAACTCACACAGATTAAATAAATCACAATTAGAAAACAAAAATTCGCTTTAATTAGTAATAATTAAGATTCTTTTTCAAACTCCAACTTAATTACACCTTAATTACAATCTTAAATTATTGAAAATACTTTATTTTAATAATAATATAATAATATTTTATATCAATCCTATAGTCTTTAAAAAATATTATGAAGTTTATAGTTAAATATTCACAATCTTAATGTATACAATTGAACTAATTATTTGAGTGTCCTTGAAGCGGGTTTTAAGCGGAAATGATCCTTTGCAATGCGTTCCATACTTAGTAGAAAAGGTTTAAATAGTATTTTATTTGTATTTTTTAAGATAGTTTTAATTCTATTTTATTTATATTTTATAAGAATACAAAATGAAAAAGGCGCATTAAATAAGTATAAAAGAGCGTTGAAAATCTTGTGTCTACGCTTTAGTTGCGTCTTTGTCCGTTTCAGCATTATCATTGTGGCAAATCTTATAAAGTTTTAGACACACTCACACTGAGCCAGACACACACACACACACACACACAGACACACAATCGCACATTGCTTCAACACCTTTAAAAATGCTGCAGTCCAATCTGTCTGGGCTCAGTTTCACGCTTTACTGACTGACATACACACACAAGCACGCACATATAAATAGACCGACACACACACCTACACACTCAACTACCTTTTGCAACATCACGTCTTTTACTTGGAGCTGGCTCTTTGCTTTTAACCACCTTATAAGCCAGCTTATGGGAGGCCGCAATTGCTGGGTCTTAACATTTATAGCATACTTTTCAGGGCGCTTCAAATTACGAGTAGTTTGGGTTTTTGTGCCTGTTTTTGTGGCTGATAGCCCCTGAAATGTCATAGACTCAAATGCGTCATCAACAGGCAGCCATGAACAACTTGCAATTGACCCCTGAAAAGCATATTGGTATTTTACCTATTAATAATACGATTAGTAATTCTTTTTTGCTACCAAATTGATCAAATATGTTCTTCAGTTGTGCATTCAAACTGACTTTATTCCCTAATACCTTAGCTAATCGCTGTGCATTTATTTTTATCCTTATTTATTAATATTATGCATTTTATTGAGTTTTCAATACCTTCTACCTTTTTTTGATATTCTTAACGTGTGTTAAATTTACTTCTTATGCAAAAATACATGTTAGAAAATATGTTATAGTTGTTTGAAAAAGAGTCGGAAATTGAGATTAGAGGAATTTAAATTATAAACTCAATTAATATTGAGTTACCAAATAAAAAACTTACAAAATTACATTTTTACATTTTTTTTCTAATGCAATTCTTAAACGTGATTTTGATTTCAATTGAAATTACTTAGTTCCTTTAGAAACCCATTTAATTTTGAGCCCTGATTACTTACACATAAATCAAATCAAACACAAATCAATCATTACAGAAATAGGCCAGAAATATTTTTTTTCTTGAAATTCCATTTGTATTTCAATTCCAATAATGAGCTCTGAAAAAAACGCAAAGATCCTGTATTTTAGATAGATGTACCTTTCCCTTTTAGAAATATGCTTTTTAAATAGTGAGGTGCCAAAAAGAAGTTGGTTAAAAAACGACTAAAAAACGACTACTTTGTGACTGTTTCATTAAGCTACTTATAGTTGCATAATTGCCTCAAAGTACGCAAAATTATTCACTGCGCCTCAAGCAGACCACATGAATGACGCAATTCACTAAGAGTGTCCTTTAAACTTGCAGAGCATTCAGAATGTCCTGTTAAGTTTTTGCGCAATTAGTTATTGGTATTCCAATGTCCGCAATGTGTGTCTAAGCTTGTGGCTTTTGATTTTCATTGGCTTCAATAAAATAATTTGCAGCACTCAAATTTGAGATTTTGGCAATTTTAGTGCCTACTTTGAGGAGCTCAGTGAGCAATCAAACAATTTGATGGCCTATATAATGCAAGGCCAGGCTTAATCGGCAGGATGGCAAAATTCAGCTGACAGCACTTTAAATGGCCAGTAAATTTGCATAGAGCCTAGAAAGTCAAGTTGGTTCACGCCCTAATTAGGCATTGGCCGAGTCAATGACAAAACTTTTTGGCAAGCAATAAAAATCAACATTATTATGTTAATTGGATAGGATGGAGGGAGTGTGGGTGGAGTGGGGGGGAGTGAGGGGAGGGGCTGAGGGAATAGGGAATGCGAGGTGGCAGCCTCTGGCGATTGAGGTGCACGACGGCAGAAGCAGCTGCTTCGCAGATTTTAATCACTAAATTAGTTTACAAAAATAAAATGTGTGTCGTGCTGGAAAAGCTGGAAAAGCGCCTAAAAGCATGCCGCCTTTATTTGTGTAACGGTTTCGGTTTTTCCGCAGCAGTGGAACGAAAAAAAGGTACACAAAGCTTTTGTTAACTGCGTAAACTTTGCGCCCCCTCAAAATAATAAGTAAACATTATTTATTTTAAAAGAAGAAAAGCCGTTGCATAGCTCCAGGCGCCCGGCAACTCGGTCACAGGAGGGGCGAGTACTGAGGCTGTGGCAGGTGCAGGGGCAGGGGCAGGGGCAGGGCCAAAACGTCAAAGTAATTAAACAAAAGTAATTAAGATTAGCGCGCTTGGAGTAGCTGCAAGTCATCAAGAAGCCAGCGGTCCACGCTTGTCCATTATCATCATTATCATTATCATACTCATAGTGGAGCTGAGGCAAGGTAACAGTGGCAAGTTGAGCTAACGGGATGCCGGGCTAACGGCAACAACAATATGAGTAAAAGTGCTGCCAAGTTTGACGTCATTATAGCCGGCATACCTGCGAGTCGAGTCAGATATTGTTAGCCACTCGTTAAGGGCGCTGCTGCAAGTGGTGCTGCTGCTAAAATACCCTGTAATCGTACACAACGAGCAGAATGGTAAGGTATACAAAACTATACATCTCATATTTATTTTGGTTTGCCTTTATTTATTATTATTTATTTATTATTTAATTGTTATTTATTTTTTATTTATTTATTATTTATTTAATTGTTATTTATTTATTTGTTTATTAATATGGAATACAAACAGTCCCAACTCTAAAAGTTTGTTAAAAATAACAAATTTTTCATTAAAATTAAAATTAAAGTTACAAATTAAAAGTTAGTAATTAAATTAAAATTAAAAATGAAAACGACAGAGCTTAAATAAATCCAGGGGATTGCGGAAACCCAAATAAAGCATTATTAGCTTAATAAGGAAAACTAAAAGTTAAGATTTAAAAATTAAGAAGGCAGATATAAAGAGAGTGAGAAAAAAATGTAGATCGGAAATAAAATCTCAAAATTTACAAATGTTAAGAGGTATCCGAGAGATATATCTGAATTCCAATTGTTTTCTGGTCAAATAAATTTCCAACCAGAATACATGAAAAAAGGCATTATAATATATATATTTAATTGATATTATTCATTATAATACACATATTTATATTAACAGGTTAATTAATAAATTAAGTATAGGAGGACAATACAAAGAGTACAAATTTCATAATATTTATATTTCTTCTAGGCAAACGGAAGTAGATCTTGTTAGTTTAAATATGAATCGATCTTAACGTTTGCCTTATTCATTGTCTCGAATTGCCAGGCAAACATATCGAAAGCAGAGTGACGAAGGTTCCAGAATGATTTGCAATAATGCCTATATGTATTGGTAGCTTCTATATATGAATCGATCTATCCTTATAGATATTCTAACTATAACGAACGACGTCAGCATATCTTCTATTTATATATATTTATTTATATATCTTCGTTTAAAAATGGTGCTTTTGTGCTCAGCAATATTTTGCATATATTTTCTCGTTTTATTCGCCCGTATTGCAACACATTTTTAGTTTTTCAGTTCTTCAAGTTCTACAGGGTATCTAGCAGTCACACACTCTCCCTATCTAGATCTATTTTATTTGTTCCAATTGTTGTTTTTGGTTTTTTGCAGCTCCTTTGGGCTATTTCCTGAATTATTATTGTTCGACAGCGAAGTTTCCCGCGTTGCTGAAACTTTCGAACAACGCCTTTGGCCTTCAGGTGTTTGCCTCTTTTCCTCTTTCTTCTCTTTTTACTTTTTACTTTTTTCTTTTTTCTTTTGTTTTTTATTTTTTGTTAGGTATTTGTCAGAATAAAGTTTGGCTTAAACTCGCTTGCGCTGATCAACTGCAAAGGGAATAGGGAGGAAGGCATTCCTGGCTCAACCAATCAGCAAGAGATCATAACCCCGCACGAGCCATTGACTCTCACACTCACACTCGCACACACACACACACACTCGCACACACACACCTCCCATAAGACCCTTGGCAGCCAAAAGAAGTGGCGAGACTCGAGTGGAGCATTAACACTAAATAAAATGCTCACTTGGACACTTGTAGACAAGTTGCTCTTGCATTGATTTTGGCCTGCCTTAAATTATGTTTGGCAATGGCAAAGGTTAAGTTGAAGCCTCCAAATGAGATTTATTAGCATTCAAAGCGGCATTTTAGCTGCTTTCGGCCAGGCCTATTGGCCATTTTTCATGCCGGCCAACTTTTGTTTTGATTAAACGAAGCTTAACGAGCAGTCCTGGCAGTCCTGGCAGCAAGCAAAAAGCAGAAGGCACGTGTCAGGTAACAGTGGGAAGGGGACGGTGCTAAGGGGGGTTTCTGCCAACTTAACTAATGAGCTGATTTACTGCCCAACAACACATCGGGGCCAGGGCCACAACTGCAGTTCGACTTCTGGCCGGGGCAGGACTACGCCAGGGTCGTATGACAAATGCGCCTTGCGTTATTTATGGTTACCGCAGGACAAGATGCCTACGTGTGCTCATTAGGCGCCTCTCAGGCGACTCGCCCAACTTTAAACTTGCAATACAATCGCTAATCATGATAAGACCAAATTTTCCAACTAGCCAATTCTTGAAAGTTGTAGCAAGTTAAAACTGTAACTAATAATGAGAAGGAAAAAGAAATGAAAATCGCTCTGAAAACTAGAAAGAGTTTCTTATTATTAGAAATATTATAAAAAAAAAAATAATAGAAATAAGGACAGCAAAATTATAAACTTTTTTTTATATTGTTCAGAAATATTTTCTTTTATTAGAAACTATATTTCAAGCAAAGTGAAAACTAATATTTTGCCAAAAATCCTTTCTGAAATAAAATAAATGTTAGCGAAATCCAAATTCTTGTTTTTTAAATAATTTGTAGAAATACGATACACATTTTTCTAAAATAAAACGCTAATTTTCTTTTTCTTTCAAAATATTTTCCATTATCAAGAAAAATATTTCTTACAAAAGGAAAAATATTTCTTTAAAAGGTAATAAAATCAATTGTCTCGACTTCTATTTCTATAAAGTTCAATTAGCTGTAAAATTGTTATTTTTTAAAAATTTAAATATAAAAGAATTCATAATCTATTTAAACTATCAGAAATGTTTAGTAAATAATACTAAAAAGCAACAAAAAGAATGCTGTGTACAATTATAATTAATACTACGAAAACTACTTATTTAAATGATATATTAATATTTATATAATATATGTTATTAATATTTTCAAAAAGTAAAGATGATATGTAAAAGGTGCGTAGTCATGCCTTAAATATAAATAAAGACTTGAAAATAAATAATGGATGCTCTAATTAATAGCGGATTGGATTATATAAAAACACTCTGAAGAAGATTTCCAAACTTCTTTCTAAATTTAACATAAATATGCACTTGAATTAAGAAAATAAATTTAAATTTTAATTTCATTGTTTGAAATACAAATTGCTTTATTTCAAATCGGTCTAACTAGGCTTATCATAAATAAATAATTATAATAAATTTATTAAAGTAACATTTGTAAACAAATAAATCTACTTTATTTAACAATTGGAGTTAGCAATTTCAGCAATCAATTTGAAATTGCCAAAGTGCGCAAATTTGGAATTGCGTTTGTGATTCTAAGGCTAATTTGTATTGCGAAAGCGGCTTATGAGTTATGGCTAAAATCGGAAATTTGATAGGCTTTGACAATTTGGCAATTGGCAAAGTGAAGTATCAGATCCTGACGGACAAAGTGTCAATTTGACGCTGCCTCCGCCTTAAGTCTTTTGTGTCCTTTGTGTTGTGTTCTATCCGCCATAATCCCTAATTAGGCATTTGATATATATGCGCCGCAGTCGGCAGTAGGCAGTTGGCAGTTGGCAGTCGACAAGGCCAAGAGACAACCTGAGCCGCAAGCTGACAAATTGTAATTGCGTGGCAAACAAGCGGAAATCGGCTTAGCTGCCGAGGAACTGAGCTGCTGACACGTGGCGCGTGGGGGAGTGATGGGTTGGGTTGATTCTTTTATTGAGTTATTAGCCGCTGAAATGCGGTTGCATACTTTCAGGCGCCGCGCAACTCAATCTTGCCCCAAAACGCTTAGTCACGACGCTAAATAAAGCGTTGCCCACCTTTTGTGTGGCAATGCAAATTTTGTTGAATGACAAAACACATTCTAATCACAATTTCACTTTACTTTTAAAAGCATCATTTTACGCCCGGCTTCGCCCGGATGTGTTATGCAATGTGCTCAATGCGGGGGCGTGGCACTGCCAACCTCTTTGCCACAAAAAATAACCGCTACAGCTGTATATTTTGGATACTGCCAATTTTCGTCATGTCATTTTATTAAATTCGTCGAAAAAAAACACGTTTGCTTTTTATTTTTATTTGTCGGTTGCCGGATGGATGAGGGGGTGGAGCGGGGGATGGGAATGTTGTGGTGCAGTTATGCGTAGCATTGCGTAAGTGCAGCTGTCAGTGGCAAGTAGAAGAGGAAGAGTACAAGTGTGGCACATGCATTGCACGGCAGCTTGACTCTGAGAATTGCTGATGAAAATGCAGCGAAACTTGATTTTTTCTTTCTTTTTTTTGTTATTACAGTAAATATGCGAGTTTTTTGAGAGGCTTTCTTTCATATGCCAGAGATAGCTGCAACTTGCACCACATTCTCGCAATTAAATTATATTTAAGTGGTGCAACTGAAAGTGTTTTTTTATATTTAATTTGAAGTCAAAAATTAATTTGAGAAATGCAAACAACTCCGTTTGGAATTGATGTAACAAATATGTAAACAAATATTTCTTTTTTATATAATTTACCAAATTGAAGCCTAAAATTTGTTATAAATTAAAATTATTTTTATTGGCTGTTCTTGTTTTCATTGATATTTTATGTAGACAATTAAATATGTGAACTAGAACAATTTAAGTCTAACATTTTCTGCATCCTTATTCAAAATCAAATGCAAGTTGCTTAAATATCAGAAATGTTTCTCTTTCATAGAAGGATAAAGCATAAAATTTGAAATCAATTCAGAAGACTGTGTGCAACTTAAGTAAATTTATTAAAAACATTATTACTAAGAATACTTTTATCAGTTGTACAAATGATGTCTATACTTATTTTATGCTTTTAGTTTATATTTCGCCTTCATTCACTCAAATACTACTTACTCATACAACTGAGGAATCTTGGGTTTTACTTCTGTTTTCTTTTATTTATTATTTTTTTTTTTATGGCACAAAGTAACTTGAATATCTGCCGCATAAATCTTTGTATTGCTGAACAAAAGTTTGCCAGCGCGAACAATGCGATTCCCCAAACTATTTTACCTGATTTGCTGAAAGCTGCGACTAGACACATATTTAAGAGCAGAACACAAGAGTGCGAGAGAGACGAAGAGAGGGAGACAGATAGAGAGAGAGAGAGAGAGAACGAATAAGAAGTTTTATATAAAGTTGCAAAAGTCGAAGCACAACTGCAAAACAAAAAACTTTCCATTTTCAATTTCCTGCAAGTTTATTTTCATTTTTTTCGCAAGTCTACTAACTGAATTTTTTCTAGGCGGCGGCTGCTTTAAGCCAAGAGCAGCAACAATAGCCATGCTGAACCGGAAGAATAAAATTGAACACCAAACAATCAGCAGTCAAAATTTTCATTGTCGAAGCAAAATCAAAATCAAAACAACAACAAAAACATCAACGAAAAGTAAAACTTTCAACAAGGCGTGAAAAATACAAAGAAGCTGCCACAAAAAAAAAGGAACAGAAAAGCAAGCAAGGAGATAAAATACCCTATCTGAGCAGAGTCCAACTGGATTTAAGCTTTGATTGGAAAACAGACAGATGAACCTAAAGACACGACTTCTGATCAGGATTATACATACATATATACAAAAAGCTTCCGAGATTTTTCCATTTTGATTTTGCACCTGATTTGTCTTCATTTATTATATTCTGGAATGTATATAGAATATATTAGATATATAAACAATATATATTGTTGACTATATATTTTAACATAAGCAACAACATTCAGCACATGCAACATTCAACATTATGTTGCGAATTTTTCTGCGATTATTTATTGAACTTCGTATCGATATTGCGAAAAGTATGGCACAAATAATGAATATTTCAAGAGTGATAAGCGATTATTAAAAATACAATTATAATTAAATTAATGTGATTAATTTGTTTATAATTTATTATGCTTTAATTGGAAAGCGTTTTTAATTTTTAAATTTGCTTCTTGATAATTAATTTCCAAATGACGTCAGAGCACAATCTTAATGGAATCGCGGAATGTTGAGAATGTTGCGGAATGTCAGAAATGTTGGGCTCAGTGGCACCTGGCAATTCTTCTTGTTGTGTCAAAGTTCAAATACCTTTTGCAAGGGTGTAGAGAAACAACTTTAGATTTTTGGCAGGGCCAAACAACTTAACAAAGCAGCCAACAAAATGTTGTAATGGCCAGCAAAGAGCTGCCCCCAATCAGAGCACCCTCTCCCCTCCACTCTGCCAGCCCTCTCCTCTCCTATGCTGGTCATTCCTTACACACTTGACTTTTGGCGTCACAATAGCAACAACAAAATGTGTTGCAACGACCTTTGTGGCCTCTGCGCCGCATGCTGCACACACACACCACACACAGCAGACGCAACAGTCGGCAGCATGCCACGCCCACACATGATGAAACCCACCCCACACTACTCCTACTCCCCTTCCCTTGGGAAAACGCCTTACATAATGAAGATGCCAAGTGGCGACTGAGTTTCTTCATCTTGTTTTGTTTGTGGTTGTTGTTGTTGTAGTTGTTGGATGTGGCACGTTTTCTCATCTTTGACTGTCCCAACTCCCACCCACAGCCACCGCCTGCCTCACCCCTCCCCCACTCCTTAATGGGTATGTCTAGCCTTGTCAGTTTTAATGTTGTTGGCATTGAGCGATGCCTGTGATTTGAAAGAGTTCATTAAGCTTGTTATTTAGTTTGTTCCCCTCCCAACTCCGATGAATTCCTTTTGGTTTTTTTTGCTTCCTATTTCCCCCTCTTCTTCTTCTTCTTCGTATTCTGCTCCTTCTTCCTGTCCCTGCTGATATATCCACAGTTCAACGACAGCTGGCGATTGTCTGAGGAATTCAGGTTTTAAAGTTTGCCACATAAAACTTAAGCTGAGCACACTTTGTGGCATCAACTCAATTAAGATGAAGCACAAAATTAGCTTGTGTTTCAGACAAATCTAAAAAGTAAATTGCCGGAATAGAAAATTACAAAATCGATGTTTATAGGTAAGAGATTCGATTTACACATGTCGGAATTTTATTATAACAGTTAATAATAATACGCTTATAATGATAATATAATGTAATTAGTAATTTAACAACGGTATATGGTGGTACATCGATGATGTTTCTACGGATCGTTGCTGTTGTTTTCGGGATTGGTCTCAGAAGCCATTATTATATATGTAGATATTAATTAGATTTTATAAGGATACTGTAAACATTAAATTTTAATAAAGTCATTCAACAATTTTGGTGCATAAATTTCATTGCACTTTCGTTTATGAAAATTTGAATAACTAAATTTAAATTAAGCTGCATTTGAAAAACACACGCTTTAATTTAAAATTTAAATGTGAAAATTAAAATAAAATGTATCATTTAAATAATGTCAAATTAATAATGTGTGAGATTAAATTTATTTAATCTAAAAATAATTACTTTCAAATAGAAGGAAATTAAAAATGCACAACTTAAATTAAATAAATATGAAATATTTTGAAAAATCAACATCACAATTCAAGAGAGCCTTTTGACAACCAATTATTTTAATTTTATTAGCTTCGAGCACTAGCAATTATTTTCAAATTTGCCACCCGAAGGGCATATTAAATGAATTTCACTGTCGGCCACACACAAGAGGAAAAATGAAATAAAATGCAAATAAATGAAATTAATTAACTTGCTTAATTAATTGCATTATATGCAGAGATGCAAAATCCTACGAACTTTGTTGAATTTTTTAGTTTTTTTTATTTCATTCAATTAAACCGAAAATGGACAAATGCCAAATGTTACAGTAACAGTAAATGTTAGTAACAGAGCTGACCAGTCACATGTCAACATGTTGCAAGTTGGCACTGGTTTGGATTCGAAGCAAGCACTCACAACTCAAACCCAAACCGTTGACAGCATCGGCACTCAACAGACCGGAAGTCATTTACATGCCATGTAAAATGGTAACGGTGTGTTTTTTGGGTTGGCCGTGGCGGCGTTGGCTGGTGAGCGGTTGCTATGCGGTAAGGTTCGGTGTGGGAGCTCAGTTAACATTTTTGTCGCGTGTTTTGCGGTCTGTTGTTGCGGTTGCGGTTGCACGCAGACTACAAGCCGACCGACACGGCTATCACAACAATAGCAACATCAGCAACCACAACGAACAGCGTTTCATACGATGCCAGCCGAAGCCACTTCGGGTGTTCGGCGCACTCGGCTTTTGGCCTGTTATCATTCGTTTGCCATGGCACCGCTTACGTGCTTTTTTTTTCTCTCGCCCATTCGTCGGATATTTTTTTTGCCGTTGGTCTTTGCCTATGACATTTTCTTCTCGTTGTTGTTGCTGCTGCTGTTGTTGTTGTTGTACGACAGCCGGCTTAGTGTGTTGTGTGCGTATTGCGTCTGTCGACGAATCAGTTTCGCTACGGATTCTGCACGAAGCGGACGCGCCGAGTTGTAAGTCGCATTCACTTGCCGGAGGATCCTTTAACGAAATCTCGTCTTTTGACTGTTTTAACTGACTCTTCTTTCGAAAGTGTTGTGTTTGTGATTTGAGTTGAAATTAAGAAACTGCGAAAAAAAAAAATGCAACATTCAGCCTTAAACTTTTTGCTAATGTTAAAAACAATATCGAATTTATAAATACTACGCGAATACTCTGTTTTATGTGTACATTACGTTTAGAAAACAAAGTTATAAAGATTATTTCAAACAAAATATGAGGCCCTTTGCGCTCGTCATGAACCAAGAGGATTTCGTCTCTGCTACTTTCCAAATTTAATTTTTAAATAATTGTGCCATTGAGTTATTGATAAGAGCATTTTTTAATAGTTGTCGATAAATAGTGATAAAGAATGCTTTATTTTTAATTATTGATAAATATATATGATTAATATATGATTGATCATTGATTGCTGATTGCAATAAAATAATACAGTATTTTACAATTATTTTAAGTAATATTTAAGGATCTTTGCTCTTGTTAAGAACCAAGAAGAGGATCCCAAATTATCAAAAACTTCGAATGATGGTTTTCTGATATGCTTATGGAGTATACAATTTTAAAGTAATTGTAACCCCCTTTTTCTTCATATTGGGGATAAAAACTAAGCCGTTTCATGCCAGTTTTAAGCACACTTTTAAATAATAAATGTTGTGATATATATGCAAGAATTAAACTTGTTGGGAGTTGAAGAGGTCTAAGAATTAAAGTAGCATTTGAAAATACAAAACTAGCCTAATTTTGAGTTAAATAAAAGATGCAAAACATCACCTACACCCATATATGTCATGTATTTTTTTAGAATTAAAAGAAACTTCAATCGTTTCAAAGCTCAACACTAACATGAAATTTGCCAACACTACAAAATTCTTTGGCTGTATTTTGCGTGTTTTGCATGTGCAAACAATTAACTGTTCTCTCAGCTAATGCACATTTCATGCCATAAAAGCAAACAGAAACAACAACAACTGCAACGGCAACAACAGCAATCAGAAGTGCAACAACAAGCAGAGAAAACTTGAGAGAAACTCATGAGCATATTTCTAAATGAATAAACCAAAGTTAAATGGAGACTTGACTTCAAGCCTTACCGTACACCCACACGAGGGAGAGACAGAGAGAGAGAAGTGCAACTGAAGAACACATACGAAAACAGCAAAGCAAATATAAACATAGAATTTAGCTTAAAAATACATTAAACCAACACAAACACAGAGGCACACACACACTCATTCACGCACACAAAGAGAGCTGCATCAAATGAGCACACACAAAGAGAGCTCAGTCGCAGCAATCAGCTTCAACTGCATACGTAATGTAGTCTCTGTGTGTATGTCTATTTGTATGCGTATATGTATAGGTGTGTGCGTGTCTCTGTTAGCATCAATGCAGATCAATGGCAGATGGCGCCACGCACAAAACGAAAAGAGGAAGAACAAGTTTTTTTACACCCAGCGTCCATCGGAGCTTATTGTTTTCTCTTTGGTTTTGCGACTCTTGTGTGCTGAGCTTTAGTTTTTGCGTCTCTCTTTTGACGTAACGAATTTACAAAATGTGCAGAGCAAAGCAAACAAATTGCAAAAATATGATGCCATTGCCTGGCAGGCTGATGCTGATGATGATGATGAGCAGAAGGAGGAGGTTGAGGCGAATGCAGGGACAGAACTTTTGGTGCGATTGCCGGATTGCCTTTTGAACACTGCGACAAATTGTGCGAATTTGTTTTGTTGAGCGGGGAACGGGGGCGTTGGGTGAAATGTTATTGATGCAACTCAATGGGGCACAATAGCTGCTTTTGTATTTTTTTTTATCGATATTGGAGAATCTGTCGGCATCGGCATCATTGGCATTGATATGCCAGTTGCTACCAACTACAAATTGACAGCCATTTATAAGGAGTGTTTTTTATTTGTCTTAATCAGTTTACGATTTAAGAGGCTTGTTTCAGTCAGTCAGGAGAGGGAAATCAAATAAATATACATTTATATAAATATACTTTTGAGTAATTAAAAATAAAAATAAACTCAACAAGTACTTTCTCGATGAAACCCAAATCTAATAATAAAAAATTAAATTGTTACACCGTTTGCATATATAAATTTTTTTTTTTTTTAACAAGTACAAATATTACTCGATAAATTGCGGTCAATGTTGGGCTTTCAGTTGTTTTCGCAACTTTGTTTTCACCAAAGATAGTAAAATAAAGTCATCAAATGTAGGCCAAATTTGTTTATCTCAAAAAAAAGTTTTTTTTCCCTGGGAAGCAAAGCGCTTATGGTTAAAACTTTTTAACTTTTGGCTTAATTACATAGCGATAATACTTTTATCAATTTCATTGCCATTGAGTTGTAATATCTCCAAAATGTGAACAATCGGCTATATAATGTTCTACTAAAAAAAATTAAGTAGAATCATTACCTGAATTTTTATACTTTACACACCACAATTGGCTTCGGAAGCTAAATTTGTTTCAGCTTGTGCCTCTTTTGAATAAATACTGAAGTATTAGTGAAGAATTAGTTCCCAGTCGATCCATGAATAAAAATAATGCCCAGCTCAATGTTTACTAAGCAAAGAAACTTGTTTTATTTGCTATTATAATACTTGGATTGGTTCTCTATCTGAGTTATGGAAAATGAGATATTTGAAAGAAAGACACATAGAAATATTAAAAGCAAAAAACAGCTGTTATATTTTTCAAATCAGCTTACTCATTATGGCTTTAACGAATTGTTTTCGTTGAGGGCAGCTGCCAAAAGGCCCAAAATATTTGCGGACACCTGAAATACTCGTCGCGTTTGAGCCACATTAAAGTAGAGCACACTTTGGCAAATGATAATTTGTTCTACGGCGGCTTTTCATTGTAAACATGGCAGGACAACAATGAACTTTGTGTTATCCTCGACCTCGCCCAGCCCCCATCCCCCTGGCCGCCCGGCCCCCTTTAACCGACAGATTCTATTACCCGCAGCAAATGTCGCAGCGCTGAAAGCCAAAAGCTGTCAGCGTTTAGCGACTGTGGCTTAGGCCAAAAAACAAATATAAATATGTAAAAAAAAAATGGGTGGGTTGTGGGTGGTGGCAGTAGGGGATGTACCACACTTAGGCTGGTGATTTTACATGCGGACCACAGCTGCCCCAGCTTATTATTATCATTATTTCATTTTTCTTTCGTCGCCCTTGTTTACAATTTAAGCTGATTGAGAATCTCTTTAAAGATATATATATCCATCTTTAAATATATTGCGGTTACTTGCCACTCATCTGTTCAACATTCTGGTCGCATGTGTGTGACACATTCTTTTAATTAGGCTGGCAAAAAAGAGTGGTGCAAGAAGAACGTGTGCCTGGCATGACTAACTAATGTCAGCCAATGCGACAATCGCTTTTCTGTTTGCCTTCCCTGAAACCATTTTTTGTCTCGCTCAGTGACTTGCCAAGTTGACATCCTTTGGATAGTCCTTCAGCATTTTGGCGCTAATTGGTCACATATCTGGTTTTGTCTAGGTGGCAGTGCCGACTTCTCCTTCTCCTCCCACCTGGCTTTATTTTATTTCCATTTGAGTTTGGGGTCAGTCGATGGACTGATTTGATTGTCCTTTGCATTTCTGATGAGCATGGGAAAAACTCGGCTTTGATTGCGAAACAATGACTCAAGCTAACATCCAGTTAATTAAACCAAATTGCCTACAGTGTTTTATGAAGAGAGTGGCGGTGAAATTGAATCCATTATTACGAGTTTATAAACTCTTCAACATAATTTAATAATAATGTAGGTCAAACAATACATTCTATAGATATTCACGAGGCAAAAACAATTCATTTTATTTTCAGTTTGTATTTGTTTATATATATTAAATGATACAGCTTTTTGCTTTAATTTATGTTGTCAATGAACTAATAGATAATTTAAGGTATCATTTCTTAATAGCTAAGATTACGGATACATTTTTACTAGGTCACATCAACAAGTTGTCTTCATTCGTTGGATATTTGGTTATTTTCAGAAATTTGGTTAATATTATTTATTTATTATTAATGTACTCATTTACCGTAAGGCTACATATTTCGAACTTATAAATTATGGCGCTAGTCACAAGAGATTTAATTTAAATAATAATAATAATGCTTCAATCGAATTAAATTACAATGAGTAGTTAATTTAATTAAGTTGTCAATGTCTTTTGTATTAATTGTGTTATTGTGCGGTTTAAAATATTCCGAATTTTTGTTTGATGCCACTTTTTATAATTTAAATATATTTATAAAATGTTCCGCCTTTTTTTCTTGCTCACTGTTTGATGACCTCTTTTTGTAATTTCAATATGTTTTTTGCTGGCAAAATCAATTAAAACATAAATTAACCTAATTTATTTTTTTCAATTTAATAAAATTAATTGTAATTTTACCTATGGATTTAAGGTCTGAGAAACGAGTAACTGCCTCTCCAATATATATGAAGTACGACAACTGATTTCAATTAATTATTCTTCTATACTTTGTAAACATGAGTTTGTCTGTGTTGATTGATTACTAGTTTACCTAAGGTTATCATATATGTATATATATATGTAATAGTTTTCAGTGACTTAGTAACTCAAAAGGCAAAGCCCATTTTCGGTTTAAATCCTTGTAATATCCATGGCATACTTTTTTAGGAAACAGTCTTCAATTTGAATGTATATTCCATCCAATAAAATTGTTAAAAACATCCCAAAGTATCTTTAGTGCTTTGAATTGATTGCTTAAACTTATGATTGTCTATAATAATTTTTTAGTTTACCTATGAATACATTATTCCATAACTAAGTCAGACTTTTCTACTGGCATCTGTTCATCAAAGAATGAGTTCTGATCTCTGATTCAGCAATCGCTTCTCTCTATTCGTACTAATTACATTGGTTCACCTGTATTGCTTTAGATTATATTATTGATCGACTAAGTTAGTTTAATACTAACTTCGACTCGTAACTTCTACTGCAATATGCTGCTCCCAGCCTCAAGAGATTTTATCTTAACTTCAGTCAACTTGTTCTTCAGCTTGAGTAACTCACTATTTAGCTGCATGTCTTTCTATCTATTCCTTGTTTCGGCAGTTTTTGCTCACTTCCCAGTAAATAACAAGTTTCCCATTTGTTTAAGCCCCTCCCAAAAAAAAAAGGAAAAGAAACCAAAAAGCCAGAAAGTATGCACGCAGAAATTGCTTAATTTTCGACTTTTCCATATGACTTCGGTGCCCATAAATTTGGTTTCAATGCACTACTCTGCCCTTGTGCCCGCCCTCTCCCCTGACCATGCCCCTGCCAGCTAACTGTGCCATGTCAATTGTTTGCTGTCTAGCAAGTTGTGCGTTCAGTTTACAGAGCAGGCCCGGGCCGGGTTGGGTCGGGCTAACCTCACAGATGCCACGCAGATTTGCCTGGGAATTCAATAAAGTTTGGCAAAATATTATGGCGGGTAAGCCGCCATATTCCACATACAGATGCCACGCCCATTTTTTCAGTTTCCATTGCTGCTGCTGCACGTGCCACACAAAAGTTTTTGCCCATTTACAGAAAAAAGCGAAAGAAAACCCTTTTGCCCGACCGAAACTCAAAAAGTCGTAAAGATTTGCCTCTTAGTTTGTTGGCAAAGGCTGCAGCGCCCTCTGGCGGCCAATTGATATATGGTCGGGGTTATCTGGTCACAAGGTATTCGAGTTTGTGGATACAATGGTGCTCCAGTTTCCAGATAACAAAACGACTCTGCAGCAGGCACAAGGCTTGCCACACTATTTGCATGCGTTGTGGCAAATTAATGCGAAACTTTCCAATTCTCAGCATCGAAAAAAGAAGCCAAAGATTGGCGATGGGCAGAGCAAAGTCTACTTTTACTGTTACTTGTGGTATGTTTATGCAACTATAAGATATATAATCTATCAATGCACTAGAAAGTGCAACAAGTTAGATATACAACTAAGGACTTGTTAAAAAAAAAACTTATGAAAGGAAATATTCCCAGCTTGAATTGGAAGCGCATCCACACCGATTCAGAATCGGAATTATTATATATGTTATGATATATATATGAATATATGTTATCATCATTATATATCGATCCCTTTACTTAGTTTTATGTTTGTTAAAGCTGATATACGAGAATTGATATTCCAAATTTGATGTTTGTTGCTCTTCTAAATTCTGAGATGCTCAATTTAATATCAAATTTAAAAAGAGACAGAAAACAGAGCTGTAGACAGAGATAACGCATCTCGCACATGTTGAATGACGGCTAATTAATTTAAGAGATGCTTTCGTTTATGTTTTTCTTAAGTTGGTCAGTGGCTTTCGCTAACTTGGTCAACGTACTTAGCTAATCAGCTCCACCCGTGCACAACTTTCTCTGCGCTTGGCGCAAAATATGAAAAATCCTGTGTGGCATGCGTGTTGTTGGCAATTTGCCCATATTAAAAAAGAAACAAACACAAAAAAAAATGGATAAACTTTCTCTGTGGCATTCTTACTTTTTTATGGCTTTTAAGCATGTCGGGGAGAAGGGGCTTGGATCCATCCACCGCACAAAAGTTTTTCCCTTATGACTCGCTTATGAAATTAAGCATCCCCCACCCCCTCGACACTCCACCCACACCCCCATTCTCAACTCTCATGCATGATGACGTTTTGGCTTAGACAAAAACAGATTTACAAACAAAATTTGTAGAAAAAGTGGAGCAAAAAGTAGGTTTAACAAATTTTATGCACTTTTTATGAGTTTGGCAAGTGTTTGGAATTAAATTAATAAATTCAGCTTGGCTGCAAACACTTTTTATGTGACTGCAAATTCAAATTTAATCGTTGAGCTTAATTCGCTTTTTAAGCGGTCATTGTGTAGATTTCTTATTGCCTTAGAGGAGTGTTTGTTTATGTTTGAGGAGTGGCAGAAGTGGAGATTAGATTAGAAAGTGGTTGCCTCTCAATTAATAAGAATAGTCAATTAGGACTCAATCAAATTTATAAAAAAAAAACATGAATAAAGCAAATCAAAATGTTTTTCATTGTCTTTGCGAAATGTATAATAAAATAATTAATTGAAATATAAGTCATGCAAAAACCACATTTTTGCACACATTTCAGCATTAAATTTTACAAATTTAATTATTTAAATTGTGATTGAATTTTCAAATAGAAACTTAAGATATGAGTCGTATATATTGATATTGATGTTGCCAACACTTTTCATAACATCGATAAGAAATTTGATAAGTTATTTCCAAGAAATAAATTTGGGTATTTTATGAATTCATTTAATTTATTTAGAGGAAAATACCATTTTATCGAGACACAAAGTTTTTAGCTTAAATATATCTGTATTTCTATATTTAATTTAATAAATTCTTATTTAAAATTGTCAAATAATGAGAAATTAAATCATATATAATATACATCATATAGATCAGTATAAAAATTAGTAAAAAAAAACGTTTAGTAAAAAACGGCACTAAATGCAATATGATTTTTGAAGTGTTGCCTTATTTGTAGCAGTGAAAATTTCTCACACACGAAAGGAATTTAAATAAATACGTTTAAAAACTGCTGAGTAAAAAATGATGTGAAACAAAGACAAAAAATCGTTACGAAAATAGACCGTGTGAAAAGCTACGCTAAAAAAAGAAGAAAAATAAAGTAAAGAACAATATTTAATCGCACCGCCGGCAAAATTTGAGAGGCGGAAGGGAAGAGAAGCTAAATAGGGCGGCTCGCGGAGTGCTCGCGTGGAGAGATGCACTTGGGGCAGGCGAGGAGGCCAACGTTAGTGCTCCTGGCTGGGGAAAGTGGCAAGGCAACGGCAAGTTGATGTTGCTGCCGTCTTGGCATCTGATTGGGGCCCTCCTAGTGCTCATGGCAACAGCGGGGGACTCCACCAATAAGATCATCTTGCCGCAGATACTCAACGGCAGCGTCGGCAGTGGCAGCAACAGCGGCTTTGGTGCCTCCGGCAGCAGCAGTGCCAAGCATAACAGTGGCACCAAGTCTGCGGCCCCAGCCACCGCCACCGCCAACGGCAACACCGTCCTCAGCAGCAACGGCGTAATTGTCGCCGGCGGTATGCCCAATGTGCCAACATCGAATTTAAATGGTAAGCACGCCCCGCACCCAAATCACAATAGACCTCAAATATATATTGAATTTTTAGAATATGGATGCAAGTGAAAAACAAAATTTAAAATATCAAAAATGTTGAGTTTATTATTCTTAAAGCTGTCGATATTTCTTTAATTATTTATCGCTTCTACATTAATTTAATTTTATTTCATTTGCGGTTTTTATTTATCGAAAGCATTAATAAAATAAATAAAATATAAAAAAACTTTTTTTTTTTGATAATTTAACTTCAACATTTAATGCAGTGTTTTGGAAAAACCCAATCAGATCCAAAATAAAAATAGTTTGTAATCATTTAGTGCTCAAGACCAACATTTGTTGCCCCATTTCCATTTCGTCAAAATCTTTGAACAATATCCAAATTGATTTTACGGCGTTTGCTAAACATGCTGTTGATTAGATTATTTATCGATTTTATGTGAATTTTAAATTGCTGAAAACCGCAAAAAAATGTTTACTTTGCAAGTGTAATTTTCAAAATTGACTAAAATGAATATTCTTATGGACCTAGAGAAAAATGGAAATGTTCTTAAATTTTTAGTAGAATTTAAAAAAGTTGCTGCCATAAACATTTAAAAAAACAGCTGTTTTCGATTCATTAGCAAATTAGCTTAGCAAATCAGCGATAATTTTGACTAATTGGTGGAGACAGTTTTCACAGTCATTGAGAAAACAGCGTAAATAAAAACACAAGTCAAAAGTTCGCTTTACAAAATTAATTACATTAATTTAGATTAAAAGTGTAAAAAAATTAATAATAAATAAAAATAAATTGATTTGTGGCTCCCATTTTGACTGCAACTTAATGCGTTTTCTGAAAACCTATATTAAACTTAAGCCGCCTAGCGACCAAATTTTTTTTTATTTTCTTAAGTAGTTTCAGTTTTTTAAAAAGTTGATTTCTCAGGGAAAGAATGCCTTTTGGAAGGAATACCCCAAAATATGTAAACAACATAATTTTTTCGCACGAGTGCTCTGTTTATTGAGCCGATAGCAAGAATATTTGATATAAATTTATGAAAAAGTCACGTTTTGATTTCATTAGGAATAGGTTTCCAAAAAAAGCTGATGAAAATTCCTAATTTTTATTTAAGAGATGAAAATTTAATATAAATAGAAATGTAAATTTCTGTGTTTTATTTGTGATGCAAATCGGTTAAAATGACACTTTCGTCACACAATTTAAGTTTCGGAGATGGAATTGTGTTATTTAGCAGTACCTTAAACACCGCCTGAGCTATAAAGGATTATACGATACAATATATATGTATATATACATACAGTGGCGGACAGCTTATTAGGCACAGAGTCAAAGAAAAAAAGTAATTGCCTGCCATAAGCTAATCATTAATTATTTTTCAAAAATTCCAAAGACCGATGGTAGGTACAGGTATTAACCACCTACATTAATATATGACCCCAATACACTGGGGTTTCCCCACCTGCTAGGTAGGATTATGTAAAAAAGTAGCCTATTTTCTTTGACTCTGTGTTTAATAAGCTGTCTCTCACTGTATATATACAGCATAATATAGAAAAGAATATGTAGATTAAACTAGATTTGGCTTAAACTGTAGTTAATAAATAGGAACAGATTCTGTTGATTATTCTGGCGTTATTTCAATAGAGTGATATCTTTTTCTGTTGGGTAGTTTTTTTATATCAGTCCCTTAAGTTGAAACCCTGTACAGGGTATTTGATAGTCAGGTTGTTTCTGTGAATCAATCCAATTGCTTGGGATTTTGCAATTTTGTGTAATATGGCATACTTATCTTGGTTATCTTTATGCCAGCTCTGCCTGCGGGGCTGACATGAGTGTCTGATGCTATCAATGGCACTCGGCTCGTAGGCGCCACACCTCGGGCAATCATATTTACAGACTGACAGCAAGACAGACAGGCAGCCAGACAGACAGACATGCACAGATACAGGGCGGGATAAAATGTCGCCGTGGGTCATAAGTGAAACACGGCTGTATGCCAAAAATTGAAAGCTGGCTGCTGCACACATACGACGCGTGAAAAAGGAAATTCCCAGAGCCAAAAGGGGATATATATATATAGAGAGAGATAGATAGAGATAGAGAGAGAGAGAGAGAGAGAGAGATAGCCCATGCCGGCTGACATTGTTCTCAGGTGCAGCCAGATTCAGGAGTGGCAAAACAACAACAAAGAACAACAGAAACAGCAACAAATGTCGCTTAACTGTGCGCAAAATTCATTCAGGCCCTTCAATTTATGTCGCAACAGGCAACATCAAACATATCAACAAACTCGCCCCACATGCCACCAACCAGTTTGCCACCACTCGTTGCTGTTCTGTTCCTTTCTTGCAATTACCATTCGAACTCCCGCTCTGACAAGCCAGGCCCATCAACTGCTGTTGGCCAATATCATTGCCAACTTTTTTATGCCATGGCAGACGTTAAAAGCTGCCAAAAGTGGGTATATTGCATAATGGAAAGAGACTGCCCTCTTTTTGGTATTATTTATAGCCCATACATATATTGACTGGCCAATTTAAAACATATTGACAGGTTATTGACTTGCCAGCTTTGTAGTGAACTTAATCCGTTAACCAGTATATATTCCCAGCTTCTAGGGTGTCAGCTAATCAAAGCACAAAACAAATGTGTAAAGAATTTCCTAAAAACACGCTTTGAATAGTGAATATTGTTTAGATACATTTTTTTTTTAATATTTGTTATTGTTATTTGGGTTAATTTCGAAAAGTTTGAGCTTCAAACTCCATAGCCCTCCCTGCAGACAAACACCAACGGGCTAAAAAAGCGAAAGCAAAAAATATTTTTTAAAAAAGAAATCCAAAATATTTGGCTGAACAAATGTTGCAAAAACTTTATAGAATTTTTACAACTTACTCCAAATAAACTTTGTTTAGTTTTAATTCAGTTGTGAAATTTTTAATTTTAAATATAATTTGAAATTTAATTTAATTTATATTTTTACTCTGTGTATTTTTTGTGACATTAAATAAATAACAAATAAAATATTCAGCTTAAGAACTTTTGAAATATATTTCTAAATATTTTGCTCTTTTGCAATTGAACAAACCCCAAGATAAGCAGGCAGCTTCCATTAATCTAATTTCACTTTCTTTTCAATAACAATCAAATCCATTTTTTACACTATAATTTACAGTTTTTTAATAAAATAAATATACAAAATTAACTTTTTTAATTTGCATTAGGCAGGTCATCAGCAATTCGTTTTGCTCCACTTCTTTTTAGGCAACGAGCTGTTGTAGTTTGTCAAGTGGGCGGGGGAGGGGGCGTTTGGGTGTGGGGTGTGGAGGGGGAGGGAGAGGGAGAGGGGTGTGCCGGGGTTGGGCTGGTCCGACAACAATTTATATGCAGACACGCGCTCTGGCGCGAAAATTGCAGCTGGATGAAATCCCATGATTATGCAGAGAATTTGACGCTGCTGCAAAAAGGTTGCACGCTTGAGTTGCAACAGCATTTTTACAGTTTTATTCCTTGTTGATGTTGTTGTTGTTGTTGTTGTTAGCTTTATGTTTCTCAATTCACTGGATGAAAAAGAGTCGGCATGAATGTCATGGTTACATTTGCCTTAAGTGCTGCTAATTTATGCAACATTTCCCCTGCTCTATTTGCCACTGCCACTGCCAATGCCACTTCCTCTTTCTCGGCCAGCTGTTGTTTCATAATTAGATGGTTTCGCTCATGTTGTGGGCGTGGCAAATAGCATGCTGTATGTCAAATGCCAGAAGGCTGCATTAGTGCGCTTATGGACGAGTGTGTGTTGGTATGTGTGTGCGTGGGTGTGTGTGGTTGTGTGTGGGTGTGTGTGTATGTATTTGAGGGTATTTAGACCCCTGGGGCCCAGTTGAATTGGCAGCGCTAACCAAATTGTATTGACTTTTGCCTTATGCACTATGCCATAATACATGAATATCCTTGTGTGTGTGTGTGTGTGTGTGTCTGCGTGTGTGTGTGTGTGTGTGTGCGTGCGTGTGTATGTGTTTTCGTGTGACATTGAGTGTGAGGCTGGACATTCGCCTGCCGGGCATTATAAATAACTAATTAGGCTCAAAACTGTTGCATAGCAGCGCGTTGCGTGAATCGCAGCCACACAAAATTAAGTTAAGCACACACAAAAGTTTACATAAATAACAATTGAAATTGAATTCATTAGTCAGCTAGAATTATATTGTTAAAATCGATACTCTTAATACAATCACAATTTTATGTATTTCCAATTTCAAATTATGTGACAAGAAAAGAACATTTTAAAAATGCATATTCAAAGTGCTGAAAATTGCATATTCAAAGTGCTAAATATTAGTTACGTATCTAGATGACCGACATATAGATGGATAGATAAGATAAATGTATTTTAATCTTCAATAATTATCTATGCATATTTGAACTGTAACAGCTGAGACAGTTACGCATAATACATTTATTTAAATCTGTTTATTTTTCTGCATAACTTTTAGTTTATGTCAAAATTATCATTCACTGAGATGATTGATTTTGGTGCATATGGATTTATTTAAATATTTAAACGTTATTATTAAATATACGCATTGAAATTAAGAAATTCAATTGTGCTATATAAGTATATAACAATAATGAATATTTGCGTTGCTTTATGCATAATTAATAAAGTGCAAGTGAATTCAGTAAAATCATAAGAACAATGGAGAATATCTTAAAGATATTTGACAGCTTTGCAAATATTCCGCATTTATTATTCATATTTATTTGTCAATTAAGTGAAATTATGTGGAAAATTTGCAATAGTTTCATAATTTTGCACATTTCACAATTTGGCTCGCTGATTAAAGCACTTTTGAGCCTTCTGGCTTTCGGCCATGTACTTGTAATTGGCTCAAAGCTGTTGAATTCAATTAAACAAACATTCTTAAGCCAAATGTTTTAATTTGATTTCATTGCACAATCAAGCAAAATATTTGTGGATTTTCAAATTGCAGATTATCAAAAATCATCCAAAATTATAGAAATTCGCAATTGTTGATGAATTGATAATAATCGATATCTTATAGATTAATTTTAGAAATATTACTGAATTTTATTATTTTGATCTTCATATTTTTAGCAAATTTGACTTTCTTTTAAAACAGTTTGTTTATCGTAAACTTATAACTTATTTTTGATTTTCTTGTAATGACTGTGAGGAAAAAATGCGCAGAGTAAAAATGGTTTAACTTGTTGATATTTAAAGTAAATAAAATAATAATATATTAATAATAATATATACAAATATTTAAATATGATTATGTCGGCTTTGCGATTGAATACAATTTAATTATGTAACACTTTAATTTTGTTTAACAATTGTTTGTATTTGCTTATGAAAATTATGATTTGTATTATTATTTTATAGAAAAGAAAAAAACACATTTTGATTAAATAATTAACAATGCAAAATATTTGCACTTATTTGGTGATCTATTTTCTATCCATTTTGCAGTTGTTGTTGAAGAACCCGAATTTACCGAATACATCGAAAACGTAACTGTACCTGCTGGACGTAATGTCAAATTGGGTTGCTCCGTTAAAAATCTTGGCTCCTACAAGGTGGGTAAAAAGAAAAATCCCTATTCAATGCATAGCTTCATTTACTGAAGATTTCACAAACAGTCCTTAATTATTATTATGACTTTTTTCTCATTCTCATTACAAACTTAAATAAAAATTGAAACAAGTTAAGATTGCATAAAAACAAGTCAAACTGACATTCATTTTACGATAAGCTAAATGAAAGTTGAAATCCATAACAATTCCGACTGCAAGTCCACTATTCCAATATTTGTTTAAGAATCCCATTTAACGAAATGCCAAGCCAAATTTTTGCATACCTGTGCAGCGGGCATAAACACGTTTAGTGGTTTTGGCCAGGTTGTCCCTTTAAAAACTATTTAATAACATCTAACGACATGCAACATACTACGCTGCATGCACTCCGTGCGGCAAGGAGCTGCGCAATGTGCACACGTAGACGATTGCAATTTCACAGCTCAGCATCAGGATCACAAAAAAAGGAGGTGAAAACAAAAAAAAAAGGAATTGGTAAACCCAGAAGCGATGGCAAAAAGCGGAAGCGAGAAAATTGCATCATAGTGTCGCATATAAAAATAAACTCGACTGGTTTCATGAGCGGGCCAAAACTGTTTGTCTGTGTGAGTGTGTGTGTGATGGCTATGAATAACACGCATGCAATACATGTAACTGAGAAGCTGCCTGTCAACAGTGGGGCAAAGGGGAAGGGGGCAGACGGGTAGTCTTGCGCAGCAGCACACAGATACAGAGACAGCTACTTAAACATGCCATCAGTCGGTCTACGCTTTTTGCCACCTGTCTCCCCTCCAGCCACACCCCCTCGCCTTTCCGTTTTGGCCATTTCATTTAGTTGATGCGGTGCACGTTTCTTGAGTGTGAAAAAAGAAGCTTTGTCGTTTTCTTGTTGCTAGCATTTACACCTCAATTTGATTCTATTTCCTGGATATGCCAAGCCAAAAATACATCCCAGTTATCAGCTGGCACAGCCACACCTCTCTCCCTCTCTCTCTCTCTCTCTCTCTCTCTCTCTCTGTCTCTGTCTCTGTCACTTCTATTTTGCCACTCTCTCTCTGTATGTTAGCGTACTAAGTTGGGCTTAGCTACTTGAGCCAGCTTTTGGATTGCTCAGTAATGATGCTCGGAGGCGCCGCTGCAGCAGTTGAAGTGCTTTTGACATTCATGGCATTGCTCTCTATTTTCCATGCTAATGATGTCCTTGGGGCACAGCTGGCACTTGCCGTGATCCTTGCAACTATCGAAAAGCTGATTTTTGTGGCATTTAGTTGAATTGCACATTTGACTCTTGGCTCACACAACGTATGCGCAATGTGGGTCACCAATTAGTTGACTTCTGCTGCCATCATCAGTTTCGCCTCTATTCAATCTGCTGTCCCATGCATTTCCCTCACTTCATCATCTTCATCTTCTGCTTCACATTCATTCTACCCTCGTCAATCGGTTTTCTTTTCCTCTTTCTGTCGAGTAATCAAATCATTAGCGCTCATTACACGCTGATTTCTTGCAACTTGCTTAATTAATAAATCATTTAGCGTTTTTTCTCCTTGCTATTTTTCACTTGGCAGACCGCAAGAAAAACAGCTAATAAAATTATTGACGTTTTGCATTTACCGACGGGAAGATACTTTAAAAGCAAAGAAATCGTAATTAATAATTAATTATAATAGTAATAATCACAATGAAATATTAGTTCCGTCTCTTAAGATCATTAATTAATTGAAAACATATTGGGTTAAATTAATTATATATATGTATTCATAATTATTTAAGCTAGTTTTAATAGTGTAATATTGATATTTAATTCTTCTTCTATCGAGTGGAAAAGTGTTAACTGCTCAAATCCCATATAACCTTCTTAATAAAGCGAACAGTGTATAGAAATGCTAATGGTGCATGAAGAGGAAGAGGAAGAGGAAGAGGCGACTTGTTTTTTGTTTTGGTCCCTTGCTCTTTCAGCTTCATTGCGCTTTGTTAGCGCACTTTCACAGAAGTTTTCTAAAGGAAGCGTGAGTTATTTGAATAAAAGAGAAAGCATCTTGTTTATTAATCAGTTGAATCCTTGGTCGAGTCTGTTAGTAGTAAGATTAACATGGAGATTAGTCTGGCAACAACAGTTTGTTTACAGCTGAGAGAGAATTGTGGTATAATAAACTTCATTTGTTTATTTACTTAACTAACTTCGTTAAATCAATGGCGAATCCAAATATTGCTTGGCACTAGTCTGAGCATTAGTTGTTTAAAAATATACGAATAAAATTTAGAACTAGAAGAAGATTGCTGATATTCGATCTACTTGATTAATTGTTTGTTGTCGCTGCTGAATGCTTAATTTGTCTCCTATTTCTAGAGATGTCTAATAAAGTACAATAACTTTTAGATCATTTGCTCGACTTTTGGAAAATATTCTAGCTCTAATGTCTGATCTTTGAAAGAGCTTACCAGGAAATTTATATGCTTATATTGGAAAATGCTTATCAGCAATCTAGCTTCATATTATGCTGACTCTAACCATAAAATTGTACGATTTACACTTTGAGGTTCATACAGCAGCTAAAATGTAATTTAGCAATCGAGAAAACAAATTTTATTACGCCTTTCTGAATTTCATAAATGAAATTCTAAAAACAAATGTTATTAGAGATATTTTCTATAATTTAAGAAATAAATTTCTGATCTACCGTTTACTATCCATCTCTAATGCTATTCCTGTTAGTATATTAATTTTTTTATTTATTTTTGTACATATTCTCTTCTACTTAAATATTAAATAATTAACGAGGATTTTCCATAATTATTTTTACCTTTGCAGGTCGCTTGGATGCACTTTGAGCAATCGGCCATTCTCACGGTGCACAATCACGTGATCACGCGCAACCCGCGCATCAGTGTCACGCACGACAAGCACGACAGACACCGCACCTGGTACCTGCACATCAACAATGTGCACGAGGAGGACAAAGGTCGCTACATGTGCCAGATCAATACGGTGACGGCCAAAACGCAGTTTGGCTATCTGAATGTTGTGGGTGAGTCCGGGGCAACGGGGAAAGGGCTCTAGTAAAATCAACAAGTAAGCGTGCCCAGCTCTAATCAGCAATCGGGCAGCCCCAAAGGTGGGCGCAAAAAACTCACAAAAACCCTGTACAAATACTCGCCGTATAAAAAAAAATTAATTCATTAGGCCTTTAAGCGTACACACGCAGAGAGAATACAAAAAAGGTTGCTCGACTACGACACACCCTGCTGATAGAAATGAGATCAATATGTGTTAGTGTTTCTTAACCGATTTTAATGAAATTTGATCATTAGATTGACAATGTATTAATTAACATTGATTGCCTTCAAAATTTTGGCATTTCTTTCTATCGGAAATCAACATCGATATTCGCAAACGGAGGCAGTTATCGATAAAGGGAATTAAAATTGATTTGAGCGAAATGCACGAAAATTTATATTCCAAATTTGAGTTTCTAGCTCTTATTATCTATGGCTGGATCGAATCTACTTTCCATCCTCATCAAGAATATACTTTATGGTGTCGGAGATGCTTCCTTCTGCCTGTTACATACTTTTGCACAGAACCAATATACTCTTCTTATCCATTTTTAACAAGTTCCGGGAATCAGAGGAATGCGAAAGCAAAAGCAAATTTTTGGCGCGTTTTTAAATTTGTGTGTGTGTTATTGCGGGTTGGTGTGTGTTAGTGTGTGTGTTCAGCGCACAGTTCAGTGAATCTTTTGGTCGGGCGAAATTGTTTTCCTGGCAAAACAAATTATTAAAAATGCATGCGATATTCGGTCAAAAGGGAGCGAATATTTTTAATGAAAAAATTATAAGCAGCAATAATAAAGAAATTAATCAAAACAAACTTGTTTAAGTGGTATATGTATGTGGCAAATCTGTTTTATTGCCAAATATTTGCATTTGTTCAAGTCAAAAATAAAAATAATAAAATATAAAAGTGAAAACCAAATAAATATATGAATATGCATTTAACATGAGGCAGTAAAAAAGTTTATAATTTCATTACATTAAAAGGGTATTTTTTTAAATTAATGCCAGAATATATTCGCAAATGCGTTCGACTGTTAAATAAATCAATTGTTATATATATATTAAGCTGTTCTTGGACAGATAAAACTGAAGCGGGTCAACGAATAAACAAGCTGCAAAGTATGAGGCGTGCCAATCAAAACTCTTTATACTTTATTGACGTCTCTTCCCTTTCTTCTTCAAATTGGTGATCACACTATCGATATCAATGTTATGTAAACAGTTGCATGTTAGTTTACAGATGTTAAGTTACAACCTTAGCTGTCATCACTAGTGGTCTTCTTCTTTTTTACCTTTCTGGCGGGCAGACGTAAAGCTGATCTGTTAAACGACGCGCAAATAAATCTGCTTATTTTGTTGGCATCTTCGAATAAAACTGCGTGAAAATGGTTGTTAAGATGCGCAAACCAAAGAAGAAGCCAGTGACGAAGAAGGTTGCCCCGGCACCATTGGCCGTGAAGAAACCAGTTGTCAAGAAAGTTGTTAACCAGCTCTTCGTGAAGCGCCCCAAGAAGTTTGGCATTGGCCAAAATGTGCAGCCCAAACGTGAATTGTCGCGTTTCGTGCGTTGGCCCAAATACATTCGCGTCCAGCGCCAGAAGGCTGTGCTCCAGAAGCGACTGAAGGTGCCACCACCAATCAATCAATTCACCCAGACCCTGGACAAGACGACTGCCATCAAGTTGTTCCAGCTGCTCGAGAAATATCGTCCCGAATCGGTGTTGGCCAAGAAGCAGCGCTTGAAGAAGACAGCCGAGGCCAAGGTTCAGGGCAAGGAAGTGGAGCCCGAAAAGAAGCGCAGCTATGTTTCACACGGTTGCAACACGGTCACCAAGCTCATCGAGCAGAAGAAAGCCCAGCTGGTCGTCATCGCTCACGATGTGGATCCCTTAGAGCTGGTGCTTTTCTTGCCTGCCCTGTGCCGCAAAATGGGCGTGCCCTATTGCATTGTGAAGGGCAAGGCTCGTTTGGGTCGCCTCGTGCGCCGCAAGACGTGCACCAGTTTGGCGCTGACGGCCGTTGAGAACAAAGACAAGCCGAACTTTAGCAAGCTGATTGAGGTAATCAGGACCAACTTCAATGAGCGTCACGATGAGATCCGTCGTCACTGGGGCGGTGGCGTTCTTGGCTCGAAGAGTTTGGCTCGCATCGCCAAGCTGGAGCGTTCTAAGGCTCGCGATTTGGCCCAGAAGCAGGGTTAATTAATCGGTTGCAGTTGCAGTAGCACTAGCACTCAACAAACAACAACAAAAAATAAACATTTATTCGTACAATTTGAAAATAAAAAAATATAAAATGAAACAAAGGAAAAAAATAATAAATGGAAATATGAATGACAGTTTTTTGATGGAATGAATACAGCTATCAATTAAAATAGCTCGCATATTGTGCATTTGGATCAACTGCAAAACATAAGCGGAATAATTATAAAATGCATATTGAATGCTGGAAAAATTGAAATTGAAAACATTTCAATTGCAATTTCCTGTTGCACACAGAACTGACACAAACAATGCAGTTTATTACCCATTTTATCTGGGGGGCGCTTAAAATTTAGCTTATTTGGCCAGAGTGGGTAATTTATAAATGCAGCCAGCACATGCATGCATAACACATGCATTTATTGCGTAATGCATTCCCTTAAATCTTGAATGGTTTTCATGATTACCGCTTGCATTGTTTCTACTTAAGCGGATTATGAATATAACAATTTACTGATTTACTCAAACAATGTCGCTCTCCGTTGTTTGGTATTTAATTTGTGGTAGGGTGTCAAACCGAATCGAATTTAGCATTCTTTCCCATTCTGGTACGCAAAAGAAATCCGATTAAGTCTCCGTATAATTTGTACGGTATTTGGTCTAACCTTAGACATTTATATAGATCATTATTGAAAACTGGGTTGAGACCAAAATAGACACTTATTCTTATGGGTTTAGCACCCATCAGAATTGGGTGAAAGTGGTATAATAAAGTTGTGCAAAGTAGAAGGTATGGTATGGGAAATAAATAAACAAAAAGCGATCAAAGCAGTCTGGCAACGTTGTTGCCATTCAGCAGTAACGATATCAGTATAGTATCGATATATGCGCACTATCGATACCGCAAGCGGTGGAAGAACAACGCGTGAATCGCAATTAAGCATAACTTCACCTTCATTATCAATAAGCATAAACATGTCAATATATATGAATGTGAATTTAGTTAACTTTTAACTCTCACATTCGACATACGTTTAATGCAAGCCACCCAATTTTGCAGTGCCACCAAACATCGATGATTCACTGAGCTCCAGCGATGTCATCGTACGCGAGGGCGCCAACATTTCGCTGAGGTGCCGGGCGAGCGGCAGTCCCCGGCCCATTATCAAATGGAAGCGCGATGATAATTCGCGCATAGCCATCAATAAGAATCACATAGGTAAGTGCAAAACACAAACGCAGCTGCATCAATCATTTAAGCGACATCAAATGACTCCGACTCTCTCTCTCTCTCTCTCTCTCTCTAACACTCTCTGTGTGTGTCTCTGTCTCTTTCGATTACAGTGAACGAGTGGGAGGGCGATACGCTGGAGATAACTCGTATTTCTCGCCTGGATATGGGCGCCTATCTCTGCATTGCATCCAATGGAGTTCCCCCAACGGTTTCCAAGCGCATCAAAGTCAGCGTGGACTGTGAGTATCCATCGAAGGGGTTGGGGGGTTGGGATGCATTTGTGTTGGCTGCTTTTCACATTTTACACTTTGACTGTCAGCGCGAATATGATAAAGTGATTCTTTCGTTTTACTGACCAGAATTCCATATTTCATACTACTATTTGCCCAGCACTTGCTGCGTTTACAGATTTGTTCGCACAAACAACTATTGAAAAGTTTCCAAAATTGCAAACATTTGCTAAAATTGTGGAAATCGACGGAAAAAAAGATAAATACAGTTATATAGATTTTGGCCTGGGACAACGATTTTCTATTTATTTTTTGTTACGGTTTGGCCAACATCGTTTGATGGAAAAAACAACCTTTTTGAATTTGTAGAGTGTCCACTTTTTAGTTTGCTTTAGTTTGCTGCCGTTTGCCTTGCTGTGCTGCGGCAACTCATATTTCCATTTCGCTTCTGAGGATTAAACTTGATCTGATAGTGGGTCACGTTGTAAATATGCACAGTGGTGGAACTCGGTAATTATTTTATTATTTATTTCTATTTTTTAGTGGTTACTTTGAATTGATGAAACGTGAATTGAGTTTACGTTCAAATCTTAGCATGTGTTTGTAGTTTGAGCGATTTGTTTACCATTTTACATTTTGTTTCTTACACTTTAAGTGTTAACTTAATTAATCTTTTTAATTTTAAACCATTTATTTACTTTTCTTTTATTAAATATGAATTTTTTGTAATGTAATTTCTTAATTTTTAATTATGGACTTCAATCTTTTATTTGAGCTCATATCTGCATATTTCACCCAATCAGAAAATATCCATTTACGCGGTCAAAGTCCACTGTCTTTGGCTGATCGTAATTCGAGGCGCCACTTGTGGCTGTTGCCGCAATAGGGTAAAACAAAAAACTTCGAAAAAAGAATGCACAAAAAATGGGGACAACTTCAAATCAGTGTGCAGTTCTTTTTAAGATTTATTACAAGCGACAGTCACATCAGATGTTGACCGTGTGCTGTCATGTCAGCAGGGAGCAATCGAGGGGCGTGGCCGTCAGGTGGGCGGGTAGTCGCAGAAAATTTGCTCGTTGGCTGTCACTTAAAAATGCCGCAAGCATAAATCTATTTTTGTTTCGTGCACGACATTCGCTTGGCAGCTAACAAAACAAACCAAACGACAGCCAAACAAATCCCGAGGCCACAGGCCAGCACCAGTAACCAGTATCCAGTAACTGGTACCTAGTATCCACCACCCACTAGGAGGTCACTCCCTAACAGCAGCAGTAAAAAGTGCAGCACGAGTTGCACGTTGCACGTGTGCGAAGCGAAGCCATTAAAAAAGAAGTGGAAACGCCTGATTGCCACAGGCGAACCCGGGAGTAAATGTGCATTGCGGGCTCGAAAGGAGTGGGAAAATATGAAATCACAACTGCAACTTGCAGATATAATTCTTTTTTTGTCAAGTTCAGCTATATGATGTACTGATCTTATCCTCTCAATTCCGACAAATTTACAGCCTTCCTCATTTTTCAAGCTTTTGCATTAGAAAGATATATTTTTCCAAAGGCAGTTTCTAAAATACAAATATTCCTTATGTGTTGAGATTCTTATTTTTGAATATATCTGTTATCAATATTTTTTGATTTAGAATAAATAAACTGTCGAAAATATATTTTTATAAAAATTATTTAATATTTGTTTATTATCCAGTTCTGTCTCTACAAAAAGAAAAAAGTACTTAAAGCAAAAAATTAGTTATTTAATTCAATTTGATTCTTCCTGCAACTAGATTCTGAAAGTCAGTAAATAATATTTTAATTATTGAGTAATCATAACTCCTTCGAGATTTAAAAATTATTTGTATTCCAAGTGTGACATTTATTGGTAATTTCCGCCCTATCCAGCCAGAGCTGCACAGTGCAATCATTATCACCATTATCAATTGTGCGATAAATCTAATTTTAGGATTTGGTCTTCAAATTCCAAAAATCCCAAAAACACTGCTCGATGGTAATAGTTTGTATTGAGGAGAAACATGGATTTGATTTTTAAATATGGTCGAGACAAATTTCCAAGTCATGTCTGTCATAAAAAAATAAAAGAAAGTGTGCAGCAGCTCCACAAACAATTTGTTAAAACAACTGTGACAGCTTGCATATGTCCTTTAGCCAGGCAACATACACACACACACACACACACACACACACACTGCTCCTTCTTGCTCCATTTTTTATTTCTCTTTTACTTTATTTTGCTGTAAGTCTGTACGTTTATTGTGGCGTGCGTTGCTTAACAAACAGGAAGCAACAAATTCAGCTACTGTTTCCGGTTTGAGTGTGCGTCTCTGTATGTGTGTGTGTGTGTGTGTGCGTGTATCGAATTTGTTTCTTATTTTTGTGACTGCATACTGATTTGTTTGCTTTGTGCAGCAGCAGCAGGACATAAGGACGACATATGCTGCAAACGACCCTTAACCTGAGCCACTCCAGCAAAATAAGAAACACACAATTTTTAGCCTTTTGGTTCTCTGAATCGTTAACTTAAGCAGCTAATTTGGTATGCAATCCAGATATTCAGCATTTATATAATTTCTTGGGGTCTTTTTATACAATTTGTCGACGCTTAGCAGAGCTTTAAAACGCCGACAACTGACTGAGCTCAACTGGCTTACATTTTATCCAGTGCACAACTTCTCATAACGGCACACAAGAGGCGAAAGCTGAAAGTTGAATCCGATATGAGTTTGGAAAATTATATACAAGGTGTCGACTATTAAATATTATAGCTCATTTAATCATATGATCTGGGCTTAAATGTTTGTGATTTGTGATATGATATGTTAATAAATAAAAATAAGGAAAGGTAAAAATCTTATTTTTTAAATGCTTGTTATTATATGTTGTCCATATTAATTTACAAGCAAGCTTTAATAATAATCTTTTAAGCAGTTATAGTTAGAATTTCGCTATCGATATTGACACGATATGTCTGCCTTAATGTTGTATGCTGTAGGCAGAATTAAAAATATAAATGTAATTTATTTAATTTCTTTATATATTTAATTATTATTTTCAAAGGGTTGCACACGATGACTAGCGAATTGGTTATGCCCACTGTAAGAGTATGGATGAGAAAAGTAAAGTACTTAACGACAGGACAAACATTTTCAGCATTTCCTGTCCAGTCCTTGGCGGTGATTTAAATTACAATTGAGTGGCGACAATATTGTAAGAGCTGAACTCAAGAAAGCAGCGAGCAAAGTTGCTAAGTGGCCAGCCAGTCAGCCAGTCAAGTAGCTCCACAAAAAAAGTCCTGAGTCAACAATAATTTAGAATGGCAGTAGGCGGATGACTGGCGGAGTGGTGGTGGGTGGGTGTTGGGTGGGTGGTGCGAAATAGGTGGTTGTGCTGAGTGGTTTGGCTCAGTAGTCAGTGGACAGTTGAGTGGCAGTTTTGTCTGGCATCTCCTAGAAAACTGCAAGGTGCCATTGCTGAGTGTAAACAACTTGAAAATTAGCAGTTAATGAAGCCTCGTTACTGCTGAGGGGAGGGGGCGGTGCGGCACAGCCAGAGATGGTCGTTAAAATAGCACAGCATTGTTTGGCGTAAAGGTAGACTTGATTGCACCAGAGGATGTTGGTGCAATATTTGCGGAATTAGTGTAATGGCAAGTGGACAAGATGATGGCAACGAGCTGATTGTATTGCTATTGACCGAAAGGAGTCGACAGACAGCAGAGAGTGCTCCATAAAGATGGATACTACACGTTCTGTTTGAGGAGAGTATGATAACAAATACAAATTGCAATTGAAAATCCGTTGGCAAACGCAGAAAAAAAGGTACAATTCAAACATTTGATTTCGAGTCTGGTTTCTCTTAAAGCTCGCTATTCCTTGACTGTATGAATTTATATTTTAAAACGTATTTAAAATGTTGTCTTTGTTGTCTAATTTGGAAAAACTGATCAATCCATTGGCAATTTATGCAATTCGATTAAAAGTTGCCACAAAACAGTTTCAATCAGTTTATTCTGTCATAACGACTGGAACTTCATCGACCAGACAATCTCTTTAATCCATTTCGGTAACTTTATAAGTTGCTCCTTGCTGCATATTGACTAGCAAAGTTTCCAGTCCAATTTATGCATGCATTCTATTCATTTCGCTCGTCCAACATATATATATATATATATATATTTATATATATGTAGTATATGCAGGTATATAGTGTTTTTTATGTCTTTGGTTTATGCAAATGCAAGTCGAGCCAGATCTTAAGTATAATTTTTTATGCAACTGATTTTCATTTAAATTGAGAGCCAAGACAAGTCACAACTACACGAGGCTGCGCCTTTTCTTTGCCCGGAAGGAAAAGTTCGCCTTAGCTCACACAGATACACACACACACACACACACACACACACACACACACACACACACACACACACACGCACACAAGTCACATTCAAAGTAAGTATATATAGGAAGAAAAAAAAAACTATTTTTCTTTCAGCGAGCGCAGCTCATGAAAAATCTTATGAATAGCATTATTCAGTATTTTTCTGGCCTTGTTTTTTTTTGTTCCCTTCAACGACTTGGAGTCTATTTGTTATTTGTGTGCATCTGTTGAGCTTCTGCGCCTCGTCGGTAATTTCTATAAAAGGACACCTATACAAAAATATGTCAATGTGCACCGAAAATCCCCAAAGGGAAACAAGACATACTTAGTATCCCAAACACAACTTTTGCCACACTTCAGGTGCACTACCGCGCACATTTTTAATTAAGAGATTAAATGCGAGTCGTATTTTCTGCGTTCTCTTTTCCTCAATGGGCACTAATGAACATTTTTTTTGAATTTCTTTGCGTTTTGCATTTGCCACAGCTATTGTTAGAGAGACAAGCAGAAAGCAAGAGATGGAGAGAGGAGCTTAAAAGAGAGGATCCCGAGTCTGTCATCATCATTAGGCTGAGCAGAACGGCTTCTCCATTCATTCATCGGTTTTACCTTGTCATTTTGCGGCTGTTTTACCTTTTGTTGATTTATGCGACAGGCCATGAGCTGGCAATTAAGCTGCGGCTCAATACTGAAGGGCTCTCTCCTGCCTTTCCCTCATTTTCTGAGTCGTAATTCCCTTCTGCCCCAAGCCAATTGAAATTTTAATCAGCTTGGACACAAATTAACGTCGTTTTTATGTTTACGAAAAGTAGCCTTGAGTATCTTTGCCTTTTGACGGTTTGGCTGGTCACCTTTTAGTTTTCTCTCCTTTTTTTAATGTCCTTAATCAAAAGGATATTAAGTGTCACGCGGCTTAAGTGTGACAAAATGCGCAACTTAATTAACTTGTCAACGGGTTAAGTGAGGTGACTGGTTATTATGAACGCTGTAGTGCTTTGCAGCAAAGAACACCATCGAAGGCTGAAAGTTATTGGGATTAATGCCAAAAATGCACAAAGCTGATGGTATTTGCCTAATTAGTTAAGTGAAAATTACTCAAGCAGAGTACAGTAAAAATACAAGTACGGGAAACATCTTATTTGAAAGCTGTTCTGCTGTTGAAACCGATGTGAGTCGAAGAACAAAATGTGTTCTATTCAAAAGGTTGAATAATATTAGTAGCAATATAGTACAATTTGACTGGAAAACCTAATGAATTACTGATAATCTCCGAAATTGTTAGCTCTATCTCTAAAACAGCTGGATTTACAGATATTAAATTATTTTGTTTGAAATGTCTGAAGTTTTAGTAGTGTCTAAGTTATCTCTTCAAAAATAATACACTTCAATATTTACTTCTACTATAACGATCATAGGCAACCTTCCTTTTATATTTTATACATAATTGCTACTTTGAATAAGTACTTATATATTTTCTTGTTCAATATCAATTTTAGTTCCGCCCATGTTGCTCATACCACATCAGTTGGTTGGCGCACCCGAAGGTTTCAATGTTACCATCGAATGTTTTACGGAGGCGCATCCAACATCCTTGAATTATTGGACACGCGGCGAGGGACCAATCATACATGACTCGTATAAATACAAGTAAGCTGAAAGTAAAAGGAATAAATATGAAGTACTTCTGGGCGTAAAATTCTTGCAACATTTGCTGAATGGAAAACCCAAAAAAAAAATCAAAGCTTCAGCAAAAAATAGTTGCAAATTGTTATTCCTTATTACGACAAGCAATCAATTAGTTTACTAAGGTTTTCAGTTGCATATTTGGTTCAATTTAAGTTTTGCTTTGGTTTAATCATCAACAGCAATTAAAAAAAAAAATTGATTTTATGCAACGAGTGATTTTAATCAGACTTTTCATTTATATTACTTTGTCTAGAGTCGAATCGAGCGTCGGCGTGCCCGCTTATAAGACCCACATGAAGTTGACAATTATAAATGTTGGCAGCGGCGATGATGGCATCTATAAATGCGTAGCCAAGAATCCCAGAGGCGAAACGGACGGCATTATACGATTATATGGTAAGTAAATGACTTATAAGAACTGCAGACAGCAGCTTGTTCAAAAAGTTGCCAACAAATGCATTTTGAGTTGTCTGGCAAACAAAAGTTAAAAGAACTAAAAAGCAAACGCAGTTAAGGAAAATATATTGCGTATACGCGGCGTGGAACTTGAGTGTGCTGGAAATGAAAAGTCAGCATTTGAGCAAGTTGTTTGTGTTTTTATTTGAATGGAAATTGGCTTTTTGGTGTGTGAAATGTGTGTGCAGAGAGCAAATAAGTGCGCCTTGTTCAAATTAAGAAATTGCTTGTGGAACAACAATATTTACGCAAGCCACCAGCTGAAATGGGAGGCGCATATCAACTTTCAATAGCTATTATAATATTTAAGAAATATTTAAAACTTTTTCATTTGGCTATTAAATCAAGATTCAAACTAACTTTGGAAATGTTGTGATTTATTTTGCGGAGAAAGACTTGGCAGTTTGAGTGTTAATTGTTTGCGTTTCAATTGACGTTTTGAACACAGTCAAATGTTTATGTGTTTTGTGTTTATCATGAAATTAACTCAAACAATATCATGTTGTGGTTTTTGGCAATTTCATATAATAATCTGGGCAAAGCCACATATTATGGTTGGTTGTGGTTGGTGAGCTAATTATGCATGTTTAATGCGCAATGATTCCTTCGACAAACTGCCTACAAATAACTCAATTCCTGTCTTCAAAGATATTTCTACACCAAAAACAAAATAGCCTTTACAGTCATCAATGTTTGATGCTCTTTATATATTAAATTTATTCCTAAAAAGTAGAAGAATCTAAAAAAAAACATTTTGATTACATTTAAAATACTCTTAGTTAATTACTGATTTTAAAAGCGAAACTGCACGCTCAGGATCAACAATATTTTGATATAGTTTCACATTTCTGAGAACAAGTATAAATTAAAGCAATTGAAGCTGCAGCACCTGAGTTGAAACCCAACAACATCGATAACTTACGTAATGAGCTCTGGGTACTGCTTTAAGCGCAGCACGGCTAATTAAGAGATTTATTTCCAGGGGGGTGAATGAGGTGAAAAAAAGCTAACCCACATATTGAAAAAGTGGCGCATTGGCCCTAACGCGAATTGACAAATTTCAGCCATTTAGCCATTGAGGCGAGAAGCAGAAGAAAGAAAATCTCAACCGCAATAGCCCAGAAATGGTCGGACTTAATTGCCTGGCGCTCTGATGACCAGCGTTCCGACCTTCTCCAGGCGGGTGTGGGGGAATAAGACGAATGCCCAACACTTGCTCTGAGCCGGGGGTTGGAATTGGCATTGGGTTTTGGGCGAAACGAAACGGAACGTAACGAGAGTGGACTAAGGCAGCTGAGCTGAGCTGAGGCATTATCAGGCCACTGAAAATCAAGTCACGTGCACTCTGCCTGAGGTGTGGAATTGGCTGGGCAGGTTTGCCGAATTGTCCTGACAGAAGTTTTAAGTCGATGCGTTGTGCAGGGGTTGAGCTGAGTTGGGCTGGGCTAGAATATGCTGGCTTTTCACTCACATGTGCTGCGAACTTAAATTTTCTTTCGCCTCGATGGCAAGAAAAGTGTGTAACTTTTCCTTTTGCAACTCTCTTCAATTTTGTAGCTCAAGCTGTGAGTTAATATCACGTCTCTAGTTTAATTACGTGATGGATTTGCTGAGGGCAGCTTAAAGTTGCCAAATGTGGTTTGGAATGGCATCTGTTATGCATCTACAACAAACTAAATTATATATCAGAGTCTAATTATAAATATATAAATAAATATAAATATATAAATATATAATAAAAAAAATATAAATTGAAACTAAACTAGATATGAATATCGTCCTGAAGTTATGAATGTTGCATAATTAAAATGAAAATGATTTTAAAAGTCATATGGCAAAATATCGCAAAGTTAATTTGGCATGGTCAAAAATCAATGTTTTAATTATTTTCTAATGAGATTCGCGTTGTGAACGTTCAATATTTTATATAAATCGTAGACCATTTGACAATCAAAATGATTTTGCATATTTGAAATAGTTGGCGGATCCCATTTGGGCAAATGAGCAGAAAAATATTAGGGGTGGCATAATTAGAACGTGTTTTCATTGAAAATATCAATAATGTTGCCGGGAAAACTGAGAGCTTTAATATTAATGTGCGAATTCAATTTGCTGATGACGAGCACCAGGAGGAAGGGAGCAGAAGGGGGGCGCAGCTGAGAACTGTGCATATTGTCACATAATGAAAATCCAAAATAATTAGCATTTTGCTATATCAACTCGAGCGTGAGAAATAAATGGACTGAGAGATGCAAGAATGAACAAAAACAGACAGCGCCATATTTAAATAAATCGGAAAACAAATCAAATGAAATGAGACGTGCTAAAAATTGCAAATATTGATCAATTTACATGCTAACTGCGATGAAAGCAACATGAATAAAAATAAATATATGCAAATTAATCATAAACAATAAAAACAATTGCAAAAGCAATAAGAAATGCTATTTTCCTGCTATTTTGACAGTGTAACAATGAAAGTATGTGGCTGTTGTGTCAACAAATTGAATATAGCATAAAATCGGAGAATATTTGCATTACTTAAACACAATAAATGAAAGTCTTTATTTATTTACCAGTTCCCTAATTATCTTCAATAGTTGCTTATAATAACAGAGAATTTGTAAGTTACTTAAACACAATAAATGAAAGTCTTTATTTATTGACCAGTTCCTTAATTATCTTCAATAGTTTCTTATAATAACTGAGAATTTTTAAGTTACTTACTTACCAGCTTAGCAATTCTCTTCAACAGTTTCTTATCCGCCAACAACTGCCTCTTCGGGTCTCTACACAAGCGAGTCGCATTGGAACGAGGGCGGCAACAATGTTTTCGGCTATGGCAACTCGGACTCGACGCGATCGATCTACGGCCAGGATAAAAGTGAGTAGTTGAGCCATTCGAGCTGATCATCAGAACAATTCGAGATATCCTTTGGCACCTTGTTCATTTTACCACAACATACTTTTCTTTATTTCTCTCTCTCTTTTTGGCTCCCTCTGTTTATATTCCCTTCTTGCTCACTGTCTCTCTCTCTCTGTGTTTTTGTCTCTTGTGCTGTCATCATCATAAACCAAACAAACAAAAAGATACGCGCTATCAATCGAACTTGAATGAAATCGGTTTATCAGAACAAAAATCCTTCCTAGATAAATCGCAGACTGCGATAAGCGGAAATGGCAATTCTCCAAGCGTCGCCGTCGACAGCAGCGCCAACTGCGCTGTGGCAATAGCGTGGCTGCCACTGTTACCAACTATAATATTAATGACGTCACTTGGCGGGGTTTGCTCTGGACCCAGTTAAGTATGTGTGTGTGCTAACTGAGAGCTACATATCATACATAGCTACAACAAGTGCAATATCAATTAATACTAATTATAAACGAGTACTCAAATAGGCCATAGTCCCTAACCAGACCCTAGTTATGATCCGCCCCGAAAACAAAGGTATGCAATGCAACTAAGCCAAACAGAGCTTGCTGCACTGATAATGTGACAACCCAATGAGTAACCTTAACAAACATATTAGCTTAGCATTTATCTATACATATACATATATATATATACGTATATACATATATTTAAACATATATTACATGTATAGTTACAATTTGTCAACTTTCACAAGAGTAAACAATTGCAATTTAATTTTGCATTAACGCTTTTGGGCTTAAAGAAGAAACAGATTAAAAATGGATAATTAAACCTATTTAATGCACTCAAGTTGAGTAAAGCTTAAATAATTATATGATGATATATACACACACACACATACATATATATATATATATATGATTCTGCGTTAAACGCTAATGGCATTTGTTTACCCATTTACGCACACACACTAACACACACACACACATGCAGACGAGAATGGACACACGCCTTGAGGTATGCAAAGTCAAGTTGCGAAAATATCAAAAGCAAATCACAAAACACATATCGAGTATAAAAATCATTGAAATTAAATAGCATATACACACATATATATACATACATATATATATATATTTGTAGATTCTTATGTGTTAAAAGTATTCGTCGGCATTATTAATAGCTGCTTAAGACGAGATGTTTATGGTCAAGCGCTTTATAGCTAATGCTGCTCTCAAATTGTAAGTACTTAACTGAGTTGACGAGTTGTTAATGGGCTTCAAACATTAGATTTTCGATAGACAGTAGAACACATACATATATTCATAGCAGCCACTCTTGTGTTAGTTCTTAGCAGACCTTGAACGAAAATCGCAAAAGTATCTTCGCCACAAATAAATCCAATCAGAAGCACAATATTTTGTATTCGCTGCAGTTTTCCAGTTTTTCTCAATTATTTGTTGAAATATTTAAGCATAAACTTAAGTAAATTGTAACTAAAGCTTAAACATTATTGTAAAAAATACTTCATGCAAATGTTAAACATTTAAACGTTGTGTTGCTTTCAATGCAAATCAAGAAGTGTTAAATATACTTATAAATACATATATATACATATACATGATTGAGTTACGAGTAAATGCAAAGCTAACGGCACACAAGAATACGCATATAAATACATATATGCATATCTATACATATATATATATATATATATATATATATATAAACGAGTTTATACATAAGCCTATATAGACATACATATATATATACACTATAACTATGTAACTTGTATTTAAGAATACGAAATGAGCTGTAATTGCAATGGCAACGGCATTGATATAAGCCCAACTCCAAATGAGCAAATTAAAATAAAAATCAACAACAACAACAACAACAAATAATGAGTGTATATGTGTGAAATGCTTGATTGTCAACCATATTAAACAACGCCAAGAACTCAAACAGCTACCGCAACACCAACAATCAGCACATATTTGCAATGCATATTGAAACAAATAGGAAGGTTCAAGTTTACTCTGGTACTGGACCCAAGAATACCCTGTATCTATGCAGATCTGACCAATGCCAATGAATCTACAAGTTGCTCCTTTCCAAGGTAAGTACACGTCAATAATAAATATGTATTGTCAATATATCAAAAAGTGCTCATTGTCCTTTGATTTCGAGCAGATAATTGCTGAGGGTATTAAACTTTTCTGATAAAGTTAAATAATTCCACATTGTATAATATATTCTTGAAGATGATACAAATCGTTCACCGGACCAAACTTAGTCAATATACTAATTAGCATCGGACAGCTATGTCATATAGCTTCTATAGGAAAAATCGGGTTTTTTTTAAATGTATAATTTGGAAGTAATCAGTTGGACTCCGATACTGCTAGGCAAATATATTTTTCACACACACTCCTTACTATATGCATACCACACTTAACCATTTCGCATTTACAGGGTATACGTAATACATCACATTAATAAACAATTAGTTGTTTCTCAAAGTGTGAGCAAATTTCGAACCAATTGAACTGAGTATGGTGACCACATTTATTTTCGATGCAATTTAATTTATTCAATTTTGATCACGCAATTTTTTCAAGAGAATGCAAACATTTAAAAAAAAAAACTGTAATAATAATAATAAATATGTCATTTTCAATTTAATTATCGTGCACGTAGTGTGACAGAAACTCGAATTTCTTAATATATATTAATACATTTAAGTGCAGTTGTTTGAAATGGCAATAACTAATGGAAAAACTGGATTTGGTTTGCAGCAAATAAAGGAGGAAAGAAGTAGAAACTGAGAGAGAGAGAATACAATTAAAGTGAAAAAGCAATGAAAAGTATATTTTAATGGTCAAGTTACTCAAAACAAGTTTTTTGTCATGTGCAAATTGGACTTAAAGATTTATTAAGATGTATATAAATATATCAAATTTAAATCCACATTAATTTTTATGAATACTCTCGAACTTAGTTTCACTTCATTCTGAAATTACTTAATTCCAGTCTGGCTGGATACACACACGCAATCATCATGTGATCTTCACATATACTCGGAAAATTTCGCCTGATTTTTTGAATATCGCCAAGCGATACTCACCTTATTATTCGGAAAATATATATTTTGAAGACGAGCCTATGACTGATTGTCAGCGGCATTTTTATATTTCAAAACAAATAAAATTTTTTTTAGTTTTCAAGGCGATTTTTAAAATTTCAGAGGAATTTTTATTTTCTTGTATATAGAAAATGTAAAATGTTAACTAAAATTTGCATTAAAATAAATTTTTCGAAAGTTTGCCATTGCCAATTTCACTTACGTTTTCGCCCAAAAATCTTCTTATCAATAAGTGCTCTTCAAATTAAACGATAATATAACAGTCATGCATTTATTGGAAATGATGTCAGTTTTCTGTCTACAGTCATGTCACATGTCATTGCAATTTGATAACATTCAAGTTGTCATTTTCCTTTGCTGTTTTATTATCATAGGTCTAAACTACAAAATGCCATAACTTCGCCAAAACTCAACTTATTTTAAAAAGCGAAGGCTTTTTGATCATAGTTTTGCCCCTAAATCAATCGTACATTTAAAGTTGAAAACGAAATTTGAGGTCGGAAGACAAGTAAAAATTATAGCCCGAAAATCGATGTATCGATATATGGGCATAGGTCTAAACTTCAAAATGCCATAACTTCGCCAAAACTCAACTGATTTTAAAAAGCGAAGGCTTTTTGATCATAGTTTTGCCCCTAAATCAATCGTACATTTAAAGTTGAAAACGAAATTTGAGGTCGGAAGACAAGTAAAAATTATAGCCCGAAAATCGATGTATCGATATATGGGCATAGGTCTAAACTTCAAAATGCCATAACTTCGCCAAAACTCAACTGATTTTAAAAAGCGAAGGCTTTTTGATCATAGTTTTGCCCCTAAATCAATCGTACATTTAAAGTTGAAAACGAAATGTGAGGTCGTAAGACAGGTAAAAATTATAGCCTGGAAATCCATATGTGGGCATAGGTCTAAACTTCAAAATGCCTTAACTTCGCCAAAACTCAACTGATTTTAAGAAGCGAGGGCTTTTTGATCATAGTTTTGCCCCTAAATCAATCGTACATTTAAAGTTGAAAACGAAATTTGAGGTCGGAAGACAAGTAAAAATTATAGCCCGAAAATCGATGTATCGATATATGGGCATAGGTCTAAACTTCAAAATGCCATAACTTCGTCAAAACTCAACTGATTTTAAAAAGCGAAGGCTTTTTGGTCATAGTTTTGCCCCTACATCAATCGTACATTTAAAGTTGAAAATGAAATTTGAGGCCGGAAGACAAGTAAAAATTATAGCCCGAAAATCCATATGTGGGCATAGGTCTTATCTGTCAATTAAAATATTACATTTGATTCTGATTTGAGCTTTCAGAGTTTTTAAATTTACGCATTTATAAAGACATCTGGCTAAGAAGCCAAAACAAGCAGGAAATTGAATTGCAAGGCGGACAGGAGTCGAACTACTCTTTCGAATGTTTGTGTTTGCCTCCATCGATGGCGTGCTGCTGCAAGGACCACAGAAAGCGCAGCAAGATAAATAAAGAAATGCGAGGAACGAAATCAGCTTGAAATCGCGACACAAGATGTCAATTTCATTACGAGAGAGGACGATGGCCATGACAGTGTGCAGAACTCATCTGCATAAGGGGGAAATTACTTTTGCTACCAACTGCCAGCGACTACAGCAACAACTAAATGCCGAAAGCAATCGCAGCGACTTGGACAAAGTTTTGTACGTCAAAAAAAAAATTGAAAAAAATCGTAAAAAATGGCAAAAATAAATCCAGGCAAAAAGTAAAATGCTGAAATGAACTATTCACGACAATTTCCGCAGTGCAAGAAAAAAGTAACCAACTGAAATTTATGTAAAGCAACAACAAAGTCAGCAAACAAATACAAATGAAGCCAACTACGGGAAAAATAAATTACCCCCAAAAGGAAATAACAAGAACAAGTCAAAAATAAACAAGCATTTGCAATTGGGTAGTTGCAAAAAAATGCAATTATACTTATGAAATATGCATATTACAACAACTACTTTCTACTACCCGAAAAAAATACCCTGTGAAATCCTTAAAATATGCCACGAAATAGCTGCACCTATCGAATTGCAAGCAATTCTTAGCGGCTGCCTCAGAAGCCTAAAGCAGTCACGACGAAGAGGGGCACGAGGCAGCATTTTGATAAAGGACCTGTGTGTGTATGTGGCAAAGTTTTGTGCGAAACATGTTTGCCATACTTTTTATCTGCTCCAAATTCCTTTTGCGAGCAGTTTATTAAAGGATGCGAACAACAGCCAAGCAGTGTTCTGAACAAAAGATGTCCTGCATGTGAGTGTGTGTGTGTGGGTCTAGAAAGTTGTAAGTGCATTTCGCATAAATGGAAAATTGTTCAATTTATCGGCGCACAAAGGAACACACGAGCTGGGAACGTGGCCAAGAAATAACTTGTAAAACTTTATGCAATTGAATAGATAAATATTTATGTTGGTCAACTCGGGCAACTGTTGTAACTAAGCCTCAGTATTATGAATATCATGACTATGCTTCTGCCCGCCCTACACAAAGCTCTCGCCTCACGTAATTGCCACAAATGAGGCGCATCAAATTTGATTTGATTTGAGCTTTTAAACCACAACAACAATTGAAGAACAACATTTAAAGTGCTGTAAGCAGCCATAAGCAGGATAAGGAGCTGTGTAAGGAGGATGATAAAAATATCAACAAGCCACCAATAAAACATTCAACATTCAAGGAGTGCACCGAGCAGAGCAGAGCAGAGCAGCCAAGTGAACATTGGACCATTGTCGAAATGACATCAATAAAATATTTAAGGCGACAACAAAGAGAAGCAGCCACCAGCACCACATTCGCATCGAGGAATGGCCTTCAAGCTTCAACTGCCTCATCCACATGCCCCTGTCCCTGCCCCTGCCACGCCCCACAGTTGGCAAAACAAACTCAAGGAGGGCGCTGAATGGAGAACTCCACTCGACTAGCACCGTGGCAAACGAACTTAACAGGATAAACCGATGAGAACTGACGAAGGCAATGTGCAATGTGAAGCAACTTGAGATGGGGGAGGAGAACGAGTTTGAGCTTAAGATTGAAGATGAGGATGAGGATGAGGATGAAGACGAGCAACTCACTTGGAACCAGCTCCAGGTTTTCACTCAGCTCGGTTTCAACTCGACTTTGAAGTGCAATAGCGGAATTTGAATTCAATCGCAATTGCAATCGCTTCCCTTTCAGCTACAGCCCCCAACCCAACCCTACCCAACCCAACTTCATCCCCTGCCTTGAAAGCAACTCCATAACTGGCTTTTTATTGCGGCTCCCCTTCTGTTCCCTGTTCCCTGTGAGTTATTTGTGGTCGCCTCGTGGCAAGGGCTTAGACTTGTTAGCAACGTCTTCCAACTGTTTACGGGTCTTAGACTCACGCAGAGTGAGGGTGCAGGGATGGGGATGGGCTTTAAAGGGGACTAAGTGTGCTCTGGAAATAACAGCTGACAATCAGGAATAGCCCCAAGATGGGTTGCCACTGATAGGCGGAAGACGGCAATTCGAATTGGAATTGGAATTGGAATCATTTCAAATGTTGACCAAATAGGCCATTGAGTGGATGTTCCTCTGGTTCGGTTTCGGTTTCGATTTCGATTTCTCATAATTTGCATCGTTATTTTAGTAACTGCCTCCGGTTCAACGGATTTCTTATCTTTAGTATTTGTGCATTTTTTCAAATTTACATATTTTAATCAGCCAGCGTCGATTTCCCAGCGGCAATCAATTTGCTGGCAGCGAACGCTTCGCTTCATCTTTCAACTCAACAATCAGTTGAGATTTTCTATTTAGATTTTCTTTGATCTAATTTCGCTGGGTAGTTGCAATTTGTAAGGAACACTTTATGGCTGCTGCTTTAAATTTGAAGTAAAACTTCTGTCTTCACCTTGGCCCGTTCTATACGTTATCTGGTATGGGTTGCCAGGCGACTGCGGCTGGAAATGATTAATGAGGGTTTCCGTTCACGCACTCGATTATCGCTGGTTGTGGCAAATTTGCATTTAAGTTTAAAGTGTTGTGGTCTATTAATATGCAGACAATTTGAGGGGTCGTGCTTCTGTCAGGTCAATAAAGTATCAAATTACCATTTCAGCCCGTGGGCTATTCATCTAATGGGTCAACACCCTCAGTGAGTGGCTTTTGAAGTTGTTGGCCGCTGGCGAATATTAGATTGGTAGCAATACACTAGTTGAGACTTAATGGCCATCATTCCATCATGATAATTAAATATGGCCTATCCATTAGTACTCTAACGTAGTCTAGATAAATGATATTATTGCTTGCTATGTTTGTTTTGAAACGAGTCCTTAATAAATATATGATGCTGAGTTTCCATTTCCATATATTTTATTTTCAACTATTAATTAATACTGGTAATTTATACTGAAAAATAGAACTAAGAGTTTTGCGCATTACAAAAAAAAAATATAATTTATTTTTATCAGGTGGAATATTTATGCCACAGTTTATAGTTTATTTATAAAATTATCAGCTTAGCATTCACAGAAACACAGCACAATAACAATGAGTTCCAAGTTGAACAATCCAACACATAATAATTCCAAATTAGTTATTTAAATAAATATATTTTATAAATAAATGCAAATGGATCTGCGATCGATCGGAAATTGAGCTTTTGTATAAACAATTTATTTGTTTACCGAACTAAAAACTTACTAAAAGCATAAATATAAAAATGTACTACACAGATTTTTATATTTGGACAAAAAATAAACTGTTTTTTTCTGAGGGTGTTTTAAATAATGAAATTTAAATGTCGCCTGACTCCAAGTGAATTTTACTTTGGCCGTGCATTTCTGTGCCGCCTTTAATTGATTTATTTAAAAGCTTTTATTTAATTTAAAATGTGACATTTTTTCACTTATTATTTTATTTAATCTATAGCCATTTTTTTTATCTTTTTTTTTACTTATAATGGTCAATAAGTGTTGCGGTCCATGCTCGTCGAATAGGTTCATTTTGTGAAGGTAATATTGAATTAAATTCGTATATCATTCGTAGAAAGCCCTTAGGCTGTATTATGATTGATTGACACTGACTGAGTTAGTACTGGTTAAATAATAATTATTTCACATTCATTATTAGTCAACAGAGACTTAAACCTGAAATACCTTTCATTCCAATATTCTCGGGTTATTTCTAATAATTAAATCACATTGCAGGCATTTTAACAGCCTTATTTTTCGAGCATCTTTAAGGCATCATTTTTGCAGCTTGCCAAACCATATTTCACACAGGCGGCAATTAATACAATTATTATATTTAATGCCATGCCACAATGCATATGAAATTTCCTGCGGCCGGAAACGACACATACGCACACACACAGGCACACACACACATGTTCATTTGTATAGCTCGTCGCCGTTGCTCACTTGAAACCTCGTGCCAAAAATGAAAACCCCGTTGGGAGTTTTGTAGACAGTCGCCGGAGGGGATTGTCGGGGAAGGCCATTCAATTACACCTGCTTACGAGCATTACAACGCCATTATGCTCAGTGTGTGTGTGTGTGTGTGTGTGTAGGTGTGTGTTGCCATGTGTGTGTGTGAAGGTGTGTGTTGGCATACTTTGACGTCGAGCACTTGGCAGCCAACGCGTCGGCAGCTTGACTACGTCCTCTACCTTGTGCTGCAGACTTGGCAACAATTTTATTACATTTTCGACTGTCGACACTTTTGTTCTGTTGTTGTTGATGTGGTTGCTTATTACTTAGTTACAATAGCAACAACAGCAACAACAATCCGAGCACAAACCGAGCCCAAAGTGCCAACAATAATAATTACAACGGCAACAACAATCACAGTTGCAACTGTCTGCCAAAAAGTTTCTCTGCCTTCGTTGCCGTGTGCCAAAAAATAAAAATAAAAAAAATACAGACGACGGCAAATGCCACATAAAACATAAATGAAGAACAACACCAACTACTTTGCAATGGTTTTATTTTCCGCAACTACTGAATATCCTGCTTAAAATTACGGTAAGATTCAATTATATTATGACAGTTAAAACAAAATTATTTTTCTTCCTAAAACACATCTGTTCTCTTTACTGTTTTCACAACGGCAGACTCTTCTTCTTCCTCAAGTTGGTGATCACAAAATTGATATCGATCGACATCGATATCAATGTTAAGCACATGGTTGCATGTTAGTTTACATATGTTATGTTACATTCTTAGTACCACATCACTGTTAGCTACATTACGAGCGGCCTGCTACAATATTTTCCAATATTATCAAAGTAATCGTTTCATTACAGTTGTAAAAAAAGGAAAATAAATTGTTTTCATCAAATTTGCTGAATATTAAATTTCTTATGAAATTACTGCATTAACCAAACTATTATTGTAATTCTTGTACTAGCTAGTTAAGTAATCGCTAGAAAAAATCAAACTATCGATATTTTTACGCTACTGTAGGGTATCTAGCGACGACGACAACAACAATTAAAAACAGTTACATAAATTCAAACTAGAGACTGAGACAGAGCCTCAGCGAGAGGGAAAGAGAGGAGGGAGCGGAACTCACTGCAATTTGAGTACTCATGAGAAAACGGTAAGCAGGAAACAAAAAATAACGGATGTGTTTAGCACGCCGAAGATTAAATGCCCTTGCAGTCTGGTGCCAACCAGATTTTCCTAGGGGAGTTGAATAATATATAAGAGCCAAAAAACCAGACGCTTAATACAAGATTTAACTAAGATTTAATTAAGAGGAATTTTGGGAAACAGGTAACTCGTCAAGAGGAATACACTCAAATTATCAACTTCAACTTTCAAAAAGATAGCTTCAAAATCGAATGGAAGAGTCGGACACAGTAACAAACATATATTTATTTATTTCATATATTTCCGAAAAAAATAATATAATACCCTAGCCAAGGGTAAACACAAAAAAAAAATAACTGAAGCGAAACTCTGCTGCAAATTTTTGGTTATTAAATTTTCAATATGGATTTGAATTCGCGCTTGCAGCCCACAAAGTTTTTGGCCCCAGACCCAGACGCAAAGTGTTGAAACATGTTACACACTGAAAACAGCAGCAACAACTGCAACAACTACAGCAACTGCAACAACAAGGAGCTGCTGCTTGTTGGCGTGTTTTTCGTGGAGATTTAATTAGTTTTTATTGCCACAAGAAGAAAATGTGCCGCGTTTTGTTGTTATTGTTATTGTTGCCGTTGCTGCATTGCATAGCTGCATTTCATAGCTGTTGTTAGTGATTGCTGCTGTTGCAGGCAGGCTGAGTGTCTCTCTCTCTCTCTGTCTCTCCTTATACCCCTCTCTTTTTTACAGTGCTCGTTGTGCTGCGTGCGATTTGGCGTTGGTGTCGCCGTTTAATATTTTCATTTTATGTTGCATGCTGTTTCTATTTGCACAGTGTGTGTGGAAATGTTTGCATTTATGCACAGCAAAAAAGGGAGCGAGAGAGAGCTGGGAAGGTTGTGAGACAGAGAGAGCTGCACAAAGAGTACAAAGCGTTTAGTGGACACCTTGTTTGTAGTTGTCAAGGACATGGCACTATATTTTGAATAGGTGAAATATTAGCATATGACTTTGACACAAGCACTTTTCGCTTTTCATCCAACTTGTTTGAAGTATATTAAGTAACATTTTTATTATGAGAACTTTACAATTTATTGTTTTAGCATAATTTGCTTAGAACGTATCCATTTTATAATAACAAATTTTCTAAATAACTCATTAATTAATTATACGGTATTTGTATTCAGTTATTATAAGTCAGTAAGTGAATGTTGAAAAGATCCGAGCATTATTAGTCTTATCGAGCTCCAATTGAAGTAATCTGTGTTTAAATAACGAGTGCTTATTACAGAATTTTGAGAACTATGAAAACTTTTCCATTGGCCTGCTGGAATTGCCAACAATCTAATATTATTATTATTATTATTATTATTATTAAAAGTAATAGCTTAAATGTATTCCGATTAACGCTGCCTAAAGACCTCTTTGAGACAAGATGCCTCTTCCCTGCAGGATTGCCGCAGACTTATTTGCCAATCAAGTTCTTTTTATCCATTTATAAGAATATTCTCACGCCACTCCTGCCGTGCTCAAGTGTATTAAATGTAGTGCAACTTGAACACAAATAATTATAATATATCTCCAAGCAGTTAATCTTTTTCCCGCCCGATGTTCAACAATCTGAACAGTCCCAATTTGGCCGACCGCAGCAGCAATATCAACTACAACAAATACAACAATAACAACGAGAATCGCAATAGAGTCGGGAATTCTGATGGCCAACAACAGCAAACGATAATGAAAAAGTGGAGAAACAAAACTAGAACCAAAGTTTGGCACTAAATTCACAAATTGCTCAAGTTTTAAAGTTTCGACAGCCCCATGAAGGGTGGATAAGGAGAAGCATTGCTGGTTTGGGGAAACTATTCAAAACAGAGATTTACGTCGCTTATGGCCGAGGGGCGAGCGGGGGCTGTGGATGTAGGGGGTGGGAGAGTGGGGTCTATGAAGTTGGAATAGCATTGGGTGAGGATAGTTAACAGATTTGCTTGCATAGTTTGTGGGTTGTTGCCTTCATTTAACTACCAGCTGGCAAATTGAAATAGTAGCAAAGATTGTTGTTGCTCTTCTTGTTGTTGCCAGTTCAACTTGGCTTAGTTGAGTTATTAAAAAGCAATTTGTGGCCGTCAAGGCAAGTCTGTAGCAGATTGAGCGTAAATGCAGCTGAGCTCCAACTTGCTCGCATCGCAAAACTTGCGTTTCCAATGGGGGCCGCCAATGGGTTAAGTACCTTACAAGCCATCACAAGCCAATCTTGGTTTTAGCCAAATCAATTAGAAATATAAAAGCAGATAACTTGTAATCGCCATCAAAAATATTCATACATACTCGTCAAATATTCTAGTTTTATAGCCAAATTTCATTCACAAAGCTTTGCCTACTTAAATGTATGCATGCATGGAAGATTTCTTTTAGGAGGCACACGCCCTGTTGATCCTGATCAAGGATATATATACTTTAAAGACTCCGAGATGCTTTCTTCTTAATTGTCTGTTCGGCTTTTGAAATTCTGAATTTATGAAATGTAAGAAATAAATCTAATAATAAATATAATTAATAAATTATAATCAAAATACTTACAATATTGGAAATAATCATAAAATTTGATTAGCCATGCACTGTGCAGGAATAAAAATCACAAGTCGCTATTTTAAAAATAACTGGCGAAAGCAACTATGCAAAGTTTATTTAACACACATTCGGGCAATAAATTATGAACTAACCAAATACGACGCGACTGTACCACAAAAATAAAGTAAAAATTCTTCCGAAGGGAAGGAAAAATCTACAGTCTGGAAAAGTCACATTCAAATAAAGCGAAAATCATTATCTGAACATGAAAATCTGGTTAACTTCGTTTAGAGGAAGCTAAAAATAGCAAACGAAAAAAGTGTTAGTTTATTTAAGACTGCCCGACTAGGAGCTACCCCTTACTTACACTTAAAATTATTTTTCATTATTTTCTCACGAATTTAAAATTACGCAAATGACATTTAAAGTGTGATTAAGTCAAGTGGCTGATCATGTCAAGATAAGTTAATCAGAAAATAATAAGTAGACCCTTGATCAGTTGATAAATAAATTGAGTATTTCTCAGTTAGTTATACTTAAACAAAAGATGAGCATCATTTCACATGTTATTTCTGTTTGTTTTGTGCACTTGGCCAACATCATTTGAGTGTGTACAGGGTGTAAATAGAAAACAAAATGGATGGCAACATTTTTCAAATGCAGTCGAAAAGCCAACGAGCAAACTCACATAAGGAGCTGTGGCGAAATGCAAATGCGCTGGATGAAAAGTGCTGCCAAGTGGCGAAAGTGGCGCCACGACAACCATTCATGCCGCGAGGCAAGGAGGAGGTGCCAACAAGTTTGCGGCGCTAAAAGTTGTTGAAAGCGCCCGGCTTAGGCAGGTGGTGTGAAGGGTGGTGCGAGTGGCGCCGGGACAATGTCATATATTATGTTAGTCAAGGCAGCTGGCAGCGGAACCTCCAACAACAACAACAACAACAATAGCAACAATGCAACTTGCATTAAATAACGGAAATGAAAACAAAAGACTTCAACTTCCGGCCAAGGCGCGAGACGAAGAGAAAGCAAAGCCACCAAATTGCACTCGAGTGAAAATGGAAAGTGCCAATGTGGCTTTTGTTCTCACTCTCTCTCTCTCTCTCTCTTTCTCTCTCTATCTCTCTCTATCTCTCTCTATCTCTCTCTCTCTCTCTCTCTCACTCTATCTCACTCTCTCTCTCTCTGTCTTTTGTGATATCTGCTGTTGCTTACTTTGATTGCATTGCCAGCTTGTGAGTTTGTTTTTGTGGTGCAGGTGTGCTTGCAACCCCGCATGTGGCATAAATAATTTGCACTCAACGGGGAAAACAAACGACGCCCAAAGTCGGCACTTGTGGAGCCACACAATAAGAGAAAGGAGGGCACAGAATGTGCAACTCCAAACCGGCAAACATTTCCCGCAGGATACGTCCTCTGTTCTTTGTTCTTTTGTGTTTCCCCCCGTGCCCCCCCCCCCCCGACACCACACACACACAATTTTTATTGCAATTGCCACTGTTGCTCAAGTGCAAGGCCACGTGGGGTATCCTACTCCTGTGGATGCGATCCTACGCAACCCCTCTAGCTCTGACTGGGAAAATGGGAGCATCGCAGTCATTGTTTAACTCTATATATACTTGACGGTTTTTTATCTCTAAAAAATTACAATTACATTGCTTTAGTTTATGCTTAAAACAGATCTTTGGAATATCTCTAATTATTCCCATTTTAATTTGAATGTTTCCGTAATTATTTTGAGTCGAAAATTAATTATACATATTTTTTTACAATTATATTAAATCCTTTTTTAATTTATACTACTATTTTTTAATCTTAAATTTAATTTAGTTTTTAATTTAATCTTACATTTTTAGTTTTCAATTGTGCTTAAGTGTTTTAAGTACACATTAAATAAATAAATAAAATGTAAATTTAAGAAGCAGAAAAGCGCACACAAAAGCGAATGTTGTCCACATTATTTTTATCCTCGGTTAGTTTTATGTGCCACTAAAAAAATGCTAAGTAATGGAAGTCGAGTACCAGAAACCCAGGAACAGGCCCAGTCTTAGTTTCAGTCTCCGACTCAGTCTCAGTTATATTGCCCGTTCTGCTTCCGCTTCCGCTTCTATGGCTGCTGTGTTGCAGTCGATGCAGCAGCTGGTGGCACGTATATGAATAAGTGGACTTGCTGGCTTGATAACAGCTAGAATTTATTGGCAATTGAGAGTCAGGCAAGTGGCTAGAAAGAGAGTGTTGCTTGTGGTTGGGCTGGGTTAATAGAATTGCAGCCGGAACAAAGGATTTAAGCAGCAAACGGAACAACGAAGAATGAATGAAGTTCAAGCTCAAGTAAGAAGCAACTGCAAAAGTCTTTCAGCGCGTTGAATTTGTATTTATGATGACATTAAATTGCCGCCAAAATAGGAAAAGGGCCAAGATAAATAGCAAAACAAAACAAAAACCACTCAAAGCCGCGTAAATTGAGGCGCCACCCGTTACCCCTTCAGCCCCCCGCAGCAGTCTACAAAAAAAGAAAACTTTTACCCATTTTAGTTTTTGCGGTCAGCAGCGAACACAAATGGAACAAGACAGGAGCAAGCAGGACACGAAACGAAGCATGGAACGGGACAGCAACACACTTAGTGGCAAGTTGCTTTTCTCATTTTATGCCAGCAACTTGCTTCCTCCTCTGCCTCTGCCTTTGCCTCTGCCTCTGCTTATTCTGCATGTTTACTATTTTATTTTATTGCGACGCGTCGAGAAGAAAAGATACAAAAAACAAAGAGCCAAAAAAACTTGGCGTTAAATTACTGCGAGCTCTCGAGGGCATAAAACCGAAAATGGAAATTTATGTCCCAATTGCATTTCGCATGCCCCAAAGTGGATACCCAGCCAGATTATTGGTCATTTTTTGTTGTTGTTGCAGGCGCCTCTTAAAGCTTGGCTAATTATATTAAATTTGCATTAAAATTGTAAATTTCATGCATCGATTAACACTCTGCTTCAAATTCTATTGCGGTTTTCCCTGTGGCCTGACAGCTCATTAAAACGTAATTTGATATCTTATTGACTTTTGACCCGTGCGGGGGCTGACAGCACTGCAGCTATTCGCTTAAGAACGCCTTAAGCGAAACGCCAGCGCGAAGCAACAGTAAAGCGAACCATTTATCATTTCCTGTCGCACTTCTAAGCCGCAGTCGCGACAAACACCCAGCAACGCCTCCGCCACCGCCCACGCCAACGCCACGCCTGACAGCCCGGCGTACTCGCTGTCCGGCATTATTTAATGCTGGCTTTAAGCGCTACCACCGCTGCCACTCCAGGCACACCTCATAAAAGGTAAACCACCCGCTGAAAGTAGATCAAAGAAAATCGAAACAGAGTCTCTGAACTGATTTTTCAGCTGAAAAGCAAAATGATTGCCGCTGGGAAATCGACGCTGGCCGATTAAAATATGTAAATAAAAAAATATGTAAAATAACGATGCAAATTAAGAGAAATCGATATCGAAACCGAAACCGAACCAGAGGAACATCCACTCAATGGCCTATTTGGTCAACATTTGAAATGATTCCAATTCCAATTCGAATTGCTGTCTTCCGCCTATCAGTGGCAACCCATCTTGGGGCTATTCCTGATTGTCAGCTGTGATTTCCAGAGCACACTTAGTCCCCTTTAAAGCCCATCCCCATCCATGCACCTCACTCTGCGTGCGTCTAAGACCCGTAAACAGTTGGAAGACGTTGCTAACAAGTCTAAGCCGCTTGCCACGAGGCGACCACAAATAACACACAGGGAACAGGGAACAGAAGGGGAGCCGCAATAAAAAGCCAGTTATGGAGTTGCTTTCAAGGCAGGGGATGAAGTTGGGCTGGGTAGGGTTGGGTTGGTGGCTGTAGCTGAAAGGGAAGCGATTGCAATTGCGATTGAATTCAAATTCCGCTATTGCACTTCAAAGTCGAGTTGAAACCGAGATGAGTGAAAACCTGGAGCTGGTTCCAAGTGAGTTGCTCGTCTTCATCCTCATGCTCATCTTCAATCTTAAGCTCAAACTCGTTCTCCTCCCCCATCTCAAGTTGCTTCACATTGCACATTGCCTTCGTCAGTTCTCATCGGTTTATCCTGTTAAGCTCGTTTGCCACGGCGCTAGTCGAGTGGAGTTCTCCATTCAGCGCCCTCCTTGAGTTTGTTTTGCCAACTGTGGGGCGTGGCAGGGGCAGGGGCATATGGATGAGGCAGTTGAAGCTTGAAGGCCATTCCTCGATGCGAATGTGGTGCTGGTGGCTGCTTCTCTTTGTTGTCGCCTTAAATATTTTATTGATGTCATTTCGACAATGGTCCAATGTTCACTTGGCTGCTCTGCTCTGCTCTGCTCGGTGCACTCCTTGAATGTTGAATGTTTTATTGGTGGCTTGTTGATATTTTTATCATCCTCCTTACACAGCTCCTTATCCTGCTTATGGCTGCTTACAGCACTTTAAATGTTGTTCTTCAATTGTTGTTGTGGTTTAAAGGCTCAAATCAAATCAAATTTGATGCGCCTCATTTGTGGCAATTACGTGAGGCGAGAGCTTTGCGTAAGGCGGGCAGAAACATAGTCATGGTATTCATAATATTGAGGCTTAGTTACAACAGTTGCCTAAGTTGACCAACATAAATATTTATCTATTCAATTGCATAAAGTTTTACAAGTTATTTCTTGGCCACGTTCCCAGCTCGTGTGTTCCTTTGTGCGCCGATAAATTTAACAATTTTCCATTTATGCGAAATGCACTTACAACTTTCTAGACCCACACACACACACACACTCACTCACATGCAGGACCTCTTTTGTTCAGAACACTGCTTGGCTGTTGTTCGCATCCTTTAATAAACTGCTCGCATAAGGAATTTGGTGCAGATAAAAAGTATGGCAAACATGTTTCGCACAAAACTTTGCCACACACAAACACAGTATTTTTTGTGGCACGCCTCATTTGGCATTCCCTTGAGACTCTTGTTAGGCATGAACAAAGAAATTTTGTTTATTTTGATCAATACTTTTTTGTGTTCGCACAGATAAAACTATGAATCCGTTTCTGGTATTGGCCAGCAATTTGTCGCACAAATATGCAGGACTTTGAGAATGCAAACTATGAAAATTGCTTGCCACATGCCACACAGGAGGATAAATATTGTGCTTCCTTAACTGAATATGTGTGTTTACTATTATTAGGATCTAATATAAGAACAGAAGTTATCTTAATAGCTTGTGCAAGGATCTCTGCATAGCAAGAAAAATAGGAGACATATTTAAAAACTTTATTTAAGATTAACAAAAAGTAAATATTGTATTTTAATTCAAAACTCAGAACCTCATAATTATAAATAATTATAAATACTAATCAGAAAGGAAGATTTTGTTGAGTTAAAAGCAAATCCCTGCTACACATCAAACTCAGTCCATTAACTTATTTATTTTATTTTTCCTAAGTGACCTTTTATAATAAATAAAATATTAAGACCAACTTTATCAATGGACTTAAGCGATATTTCTATAAAAACAAGTGGCAAAGAAAAGGACGAGCTGGGTCAAGAAATATGTTTTTACTAATCATTGAAGGAGTTTCTTCATAATCTTCCTTTCAAGTTCTAGTAATTATATATACATCTTATAAACCTCTTATAAACATATCATGTATAATTCAATGCTGTGCGTATCTATAATAATTTAATTAAATCAGAAACACACATGGCTCTGTGCTGCTCCCGCCCACTGTTGGATCTCTTTAAATGGCATTGCTTTAAGAGGTGGGCCCGCTGTTCACTTTCGATAATCGAAAGCTATTATGCCCACATAAGTCTGTCGCCCCAATTTTTTGTATTGTTGTTTTCGAGGTTTTTATGCAAATATTTACATATGCGCGACGACACACTTTTCACGCCCACTGTCCTTGTGGGGTGGGCAGTGAGGTTTGAGGGCACCCCGGAGGGCGGCTACATTTATTTTTCGACTGTTTGCCGTCGCCGGGTGGATTCTGGCTACTGTCTTGTTGTCCTGCTGCCTCCTGCATGCCTCCTGCCTGCTTCCTGTCTGCTTCCTGCCAGCCTTCCTGCTTTGTGCCTGCCAGTCTGTCTGTCTCGTATTTTATTGTTATTTTTGCTATTAAATTGCGTCGGCTTATCGCACGTTTAAATAGCAACAGCAACAATAACAACAATGATGATGTGCCACGCCTCCCACCCGAAACAGCCGTTTGAATTGTAACTTTTAACTCCATTTATTGTAAATTGTTGTCGCTCGCTTTGCCGCAGGCGCCGCGTTGCGTGTGTGGGCGTGGCATCTATCATTACAGATAAAACACCAAAAAAAAAAAAAAAACACAAAAAAAAAAACACAAAAACGCGCTTGTTTTACTTGTCTTTAAAATTTCCAGTTGCTCCTCCAGTCGATGGTCCCCACGAAAAGAATTCGCTGGCGGCACGTTCTTTATTTCTGGTTCAGCGTAGATGACGTTGATATGTTGACTCTGCCGTCTTGTCGTTCTGTCGTTTATCTTTTGTTCTGGGGAATGAAAATGCCAGCACCAGTCCGTAAAATATGAAATTGTTCGCAATTTTAGTTTGAAAACGTAAATTCTATTGAACATTATTAGTTACAGTAAGAAAACAATGAAAGTCTGAAATAATAATTAAATTAATTAATTGAAATAAAGTCAAATATAATTAAACATATTATTTCTCATTTTGAATGTCACGAACCTTCTTTTTGCTCAATATTCCCAATATAAATATTACTTAGAAAATAACTTTCGTTTTAAAAATCTTCTTCATTTACTGCTTATATATTTCCAGCATGGTTGCTAATTTAATTTCATGAAATATTTTCATCTTCTTTGTATTATATTGATTCCAATTCCCTTTCTTCGTTTTGTTATAGCTTTATAGATAAGTGGCGATAATCTATTTATTGTACACATAAATCGCTGGTAACGTCCTTTTTGGAGGTGATGTAGTGCGAAACTCTTAAATTATGGAGAATGAATGCAAGTATTGTTTACTGTTTATAGTTTAATATGTAGATAGGACGAGCTTGTTAGATGACTGTCGATAAGAATATTTAACCATGTATTTTTATTGTATTATAGTAGATGGCTTAGCGATATACATTGATATGTTTGGGCTTATCAACAATAAAGTTGAAGTTATGCTTAATTGCACTTCAAGCGACTTTCTTCCACTGTAGGCTGTAATCGAATGTATCGATGCCGCTCAGATATCGATACTCTACTGATATCGCTGATGTACTGACTCGATTACTTGCTCACAATAGCATCGGGGCAATGACAACAAGGTTGCCAGATAGCTTTGACCACTTCTTGTTTGTTGATCTCCTATACGAAATGCCACAAACATATATTCATATAATTTATAATTCATATTTCGACAATTACAACAACTCAAGTAGTATTATTAAATTTATTATATTTTTATTAATCCATTAAGAACTTAAAATAAGATTTATTTGCATTAAAATGTTTACAAATTTAAATCGACAATGTATTATACAAATTTAAGCTCTCTAATTGTTTTATTGCTTACATTTTTATTTACATTCGTCGAAACAATCAGTTAATTTTGACAGCAACTTCCCCGCAATGTATTTATTTTTGTGTTTATTTTCGGAATATGAGATGAAAATAGTAATCGACAAACAAGCAATTTTAAACATTTATTTCGCCTCCATTTTGTGTGATCCTTCGTATATATAAAATAATCTGATTGAGTTGGGTTCATGAGTCGAATAAAGTACATTGTGTACACATCGATAGGCAGTTATCGCATACCACCATTTTCTATGGGCAGGGCTGGAGAAAACTAAGCTAACCGAGGCTGCCCACTGTAAAGAATAAAAACTAAACGTGTTACATAGGTCAAGAGCCATTAGCAAGTTGTTTACTTCTTTGCGAGTCACCTGGCAACCGCTTAAGACAATATATATAAAAAGCAAAGATACAAATGAAAGTGGCCGAGAACAAAAACGCAAACAAACTGAATGGGCTGCCTCTATCACACTATGTTACCCAGACCTGAACTAACTGAACTCAACTCAACATAAGTCAAGTCGGTCTGTCGACTTCTTGCCTGAGTTTGACAGCCCGTCGAGTCTTTTCAAATTGAATCAACACAATTTTCTTTGCCGGAGTTGTCGTCCTCTTCTTTTTGTGCATAAACAAGTGACCGCGTGGGGTGGCTGGGTCGAGATACGCTCGTCATGGCGGCACTTGGCAAGCCACTTAATTACAAAATAATAAAGATTCTTGTGGCAGACACTGACGCCTTCATTAACACAATTCTGTTGAAGGGCCTACAGTCCCGGTGTTGCCAGCCCCGAAAACTTATTCTAATTTTCAGCGTTGTCCACAATGACCTGGTTACTTTAGTTGCCGCACACCCTAACCACGCACACCCTACCCTTCCCCTTCCACGTTCCACGCCACGATGTTAATTTCAATTTGTAAAGTCGTCAAAGTTGTCTGCCTGGCAGTGGTGGGGGCGAGGGGCCGCTGGGATCCATGCAGGTGGGGGCGTGGTCGCAGCAGTGGCTCGTGTCCGGTTTGCCGATTTGATTATTAATTGAAATTATGCTTGTCGGGACAACGCGCATTGAATTTCGGACAGTTTTGGCAGCCAGCCACTAATTTGCCAAGCCCCCAATCGCTGCAATGGTGTCAATTAATTTGGGCCACTTTGGGCCACTGGGAAGCAGCGACCATTGAACATGTCAAAGCTAAACTAAATTTTGCTAACCAGCTTTTTCTGTTTATTTTTTCTTTTTTGCAGGCACAAACAGATTTTGGCTGCTAATTGCAATGAATGCCAAGCAAGTGTTAAATTTCTCGAGTTTTTGGCTTTAATTCTTGTATTTTACACATTTTGTATATTTTTAACGTTTTTAAAAGATTTGTCATTGAGTTTGTTATATCAATCTTTTCGTCATAAAAATGTTTGTATTATTAAACCATTTTATTGCCTACTTTATGTTAAGTTCTTATTATAATAATAATATTAACAGTGTTAATTATTACTTAATATTAATTGCATTCTGCAAAATATAATACTTTTACTTCCCTAAATTTATTTGAAATTGTTGAAAACAAAACTAACAAGGTAGAAAGGAAATCTTTGGCACACCGAGGATTACATATCTTTTCAGACGTGAGTCAAGCTGCCGACATCTTAGTGAGTAGGGATTCAAAGAGATGTATAATCTGGGTCTCCTGCTGCCGTTGGGATTCAAATAATGTGAGCTGCCTGAGCGAGCAGCACCTGGTTGAGCAGCAGCGAATCACAGATCTATCAGAAATCTTTTGTTGGTGACTCATCAAGTTAAAAGAGCATTTTCATACTTGAATTGGATTAACAAAAATTATACATAAACAAAATTGCAAATAGTATTTACAGCGTAATTGGATTTACAATTTAATGTTAAGAGTGAGAGGACAAATAATAATTAAATTAATCAGTTGCAGAGTAGGAGAGAATGAGCTCAATCGTGAAATAAATGCAAATTATTTAAAGTTGTTTCTTCAATCATTTTATATTGCCGATGAAAATATTATAATATCAAATATAAATCTTAAATCTTGTGCAAGCTGACTGCATATTAATAAAATATTTACCATACAACTTGTGCAAATTTATGATATTATTTTATTTCCTTAGAACAAACATGACAACGTTTTGCAGCGACCAAAGTCGACACTTTTCAGAAGGATGGATATTTTGTGCCATCCGATCGGCAAAACTGTGCCTCGACAAATGTTGCCAAGCTGATCAGCATTTAGTAGACACGGATCTTATCGGAATCGTGTTCGCCATAATCTCTTAGCTGCTCCTTGCTGCAACAGTATTGCATGTAGCTGAGGAAGAAGAGCTGCTTCAGAGGCAGGCTCGTAAAACTGAGTCAGATGAGTCGAAGCCGTGCATCAGCTCGTGGCTGAGGTGGCACAGCAAGGCAGTCTTGAATATATCGTCTGTGTATGGCTGGAAAAAGGGCTCCTGGAGTACACCAAAAGGCACGACGATTGTATTCTGATCTCGAATATCAAACGGTGTCGAGATCATGTTTATGCTTGAATCCGATAAGTAGAAACCATGCGGCTTGTCCAGCTGCTCGAACAGGCGTCGAGTGCCGAACTCCAACAGACGCAAATGATTCCTGGCATAGTCCCGATCCTCAAGCTGCAAGTCTTCACAGAATCTCGCCACACTCCTGTAATGATCTGCATGCATCGGCATACTGCCAATGCTGAGTTTCAACTTCTTCATATTGTCCCGCAGCAATTGCAGTTGACGACGCTTCAGAATCAGATGATTAGCCTTCAACAGTCGTTGAGTGGCCCAAACTGAAGACAGAATCAGCTCAGCCACCGACTGATCTCGATCTAAGTATCTGATTCAGTAGCAGTGTATTGGAATGAACTTTCCTGGCATCTGAGCTGAGCATCTAGCTTATATTCTCCGAGAGATAAGCAGCAAAATCAAATTTAATAACTAAAAATAATTTAGCTAGTGGAACTGTTTTGTGTGTTCCCTGTGATTTCTGTGATCTGCTCTCATTGATTATCATATTCAATAAAATAATTATTGTGCTCTTTTTAATATACAAAACAAGCTGAATAATAAATCAATCTTATATTTAAAATTGTACATAGTATTTAAATTATTGAAGAATAAAAACCATGACAATAATAAAAATTCTACTTGTTTTTAAAATACGTATCAAGGAGTTTAGTAAACAATACTCAATCAGTTGTCGACTATTGTCGTTCCATATATTTTTGACAGGTTGCACATAGATCCCATTTCACTTTGATGTGCCACAACATGTCAGTGCATGTATCGTCTGGTTGTTCTTCTTATTTTTTGTGCTGCCCCTTTGGACGGACGGTGAACTGCTCTGACATTTATGATGACAGGCGGTCATGTTGTGCGTCGTTCCAGTGCCACAGCCAGTTGGTGTTGCAGTCTCGGTGGCAGTCACAACTGATGTTGACACGTGCTACATCATCATAGCTGGCGATTCTTTTGCATTTTTGCTCAGCTGTCGTTCTGCTGGGGCACGTACAAAACATAAAAGTAACTGCACTGCGCTTTGTTGAAATAGTTGCAAAGGAAACGAGCGCCAAAGCGCCGCAGGACCACAGGACTCGGCACGGGGCAAATGCCACTAGCAAAAAAAAAAAGCCAGCATAGAACGACGCCCAAATTCAAACTGGACTTCAAAGTGTTAAAATTGCAGCGTCATGGTGTTTGTGTGTGAGTGTGTGTGCGATAGAGATTGTGTGTGAGTGATTTCCGTTGAGAGCAATGCACCTAAAAAAAAAAAAATGAAAGGACGAGAGCAAAGGAGCAGTGCAGAAAAACTAACCAGACATAAGCCGCAAATAGGAAAAAACTGCATAGCCTAATGACGACGAGGCAGAGAGACGTCCTGAAAACCATAATATATCTCTTTGAACAGCGAATGCGAATTAAATCGAAGCAAACAACAAAAAAGAAAGAGAAAACAAAATGTGAGAACGACGGAGCTGATTCCCTCTTTGATGTTGGAATCCAACATAGCTAAACTGGCAGCTCATTAGGCAAGCATAGCTTCAAAATACAAGCTTAATGCTAAATTAATTAATTAATTACTAAGCTTATTTTAACGAATTAGCATTCACTAAGTTCGATTTAAATTGTTCACATTTAAAAGAAAATAAAACTGTTAAATAAATTTTAGTTTTCATACCAAAACTCACTTTCAAAGTAAAAAGGAAACACGGAAGAATTAAAAATTAAGTCAGAGCATTTATTTATTCACATAACCGATCTGAAATCACTGAAAATTTAATACACACAAGATTATTAATATTAGAATATTATTATTATTTCATTTATAGAGAAACATTTATTGAATCTGCCTGTCTTAGTTGTCGCTGTGATTGGTCGTCGTTTTGCTGTGCCCTTTTCAGTTTCTGTGTCAATTGATATTATTGCGTGATCTTAAATGGATTAAATGAACAAAATAGATTCCCTGTATTGCTGTGCTTGTATTCTGGTTAATTAATCTGAATGAGCCTTTAAACTATTATTTTCTTGTCATCAAAATTACATCAAGATATAAGTTATAGTAGAAAAAAGGTTACCAACTCATTACTCAGCCGCCGCATAAATATTCTCATGTTATTCCTTGCCATATCTATAACTATATATATTTGCCATCAGTCAGCTGTTATAGCAATGATATCAGAGTATTTTGAAGTCGGCTACGCCCGACTACATCGTCCTCAGTTCTTTAATTTAATGCATGCCAATTAGAAATTTTCTCAAAACAATTGCTTTTTTTTACTACGTAACAATTTAACGGATATTATCTTTGATATCCTTAAACCTGATTTAATTTTATAATCTTAGGACTATGACAGTTTGTCCATACTTCATTATATTTATAACAAGGTAGCAAGGATCAACCGTCATTTCGCTGGTCAGCTACTGTCAAAGTCCAAATTCATTTTCTACGTTGATGTTTATCACTGGATAACATTATATATATTTCATGATAATCCAGCAGCGTTTTTTTTAAATATTCTTTGTTTCTTTCTGTGTTTTTTGTACCCTCTTTTTTGTGCTGCTTTATAATTTATGCAAATTTAAATTTCGCACTTGACGGCACTTGCGGCCTGTGCTTTGGTTCTTTGGCATTTTATATTTCGAGTTGGTCGCTGCTCATTTGAAGCCACTCTTGCCTTTTGTCTCTTTTTACAATGTTTTATTTACAACGGCTGCAACCTCAAAAAAATGACGGAAAAGTGATGGCATTTTACAGCTTTGTCTCATATAAAATGTCAACATATGTTTGTGAACAGTTTCCGTGGCAACCAAAAATATTTTTGAAACATTTGCCGCAATTGGCAATTACGTTGGCCAACAACACAGGTAATCATAAAAAGGTGCAAACATTAAAATTTCACGAGTCATTTCAAAGGGTCTTAATGCAGCGGACAGAAAGAGCAAGTCAACCAAATTTGAAACACTGGTAACAGTTTTTAATGCTTTCTGAATTATACTCTCGGGAATAGTTAAACAATAATTTTAGAAAATTGCTATGAAATCATAGTTGATTTATCGAAAGCGAAAAAGCTGAAATCATATTTGTATAACTTTAATAAAACTCTCCGTAAAATGAATGCAGTTCTACCTGGACTTTTAAGTTAACTGGGTGACTTTGTGTCTGCAAATAATTGATAGAAACATAAAAATATTTAATTATAATCAATTTATATTTAATTGCATATATGAATAGTTTTTTTATATAATATTTTTTTTGTTAATAAATTTAAATGATTGCTTTTCTAATTTATTTTGGAAATGTACTTTTTTTTATTATTTAGAGTTCCGCTTTTCTCGCGCATTACAAGCGAAGAATTTTCTGGCTTAATGATTGACTTTATCTAATCAAGACACAACAGACAAACACAGAGAACGACAAGTTAAGTAAAGCTGCCATTTCAGCTCATTTCCGTCTTGAGTATTGTTGGATTCTGTCCGTGTTGGGACTGCATCAACGCAATAATCGTATCGACCAATTAAGCGCTTATCGCTTATTGCCATCGATTTCTTTGGACGGATTTATCGCAGCTTCTGGCAGCTTTCGGCCCCTGGTGCAGTGCACAAATTTGGTGGCACAACTTCAATTAGACGCTTGAGCGAGCGACAGGGTAGCTCATAAGCAGATTTGCAAAGTCCTGACTGTGAAATTTCAACGCCGCATATTCATAAATGGCTCAGTAGTAAGCCAACCTGCCCCTCCTACCTAGGTAACCTTAGGTAAACTTTAAGCTGCTTGCTTTAAACTAAAACTGTGTATGATTTAATAATTTATTCCCGACCAGGGCCGCTGGTTTTCGCACAGCTCAGTGAGCTGCTGAGGCAGCATGGAGCGGAGAACGGAGGACGGAGGACGCAGGACAAACAGACGCGCTGGGGGGGATGAACGTGGGTAAACATAGCGCTGGAAAATCATTGCAAGGATATAACCGCAACAACAACAAAAACAACAACACAAACAAAAACAGCTACTACAGGGTTTGTGCAGCTCTGACTGTGGTAATGGCATTGGCAACCTCAGTGGCAGTCCTGCGAAAAGGATCTTTGTTTTTGAGACTGTGTTTGCTTGCCCAGCTTTGGTTCGTTTCGCTGCGTTTCGTTTCGTTTCGATTCGGTTTGCTTTTCGCTTTTGGCTCTCACATAGTTGGCACGGCAACCATGAAATCAGCTTCATCGTTTTCATAAATTCTTAAAGCATCCATCATTGAAAAATTGCCAACAAAATTGCGCATGTTTGTGTGCAACAGCTCAAGAATTGGACACACTGGCGACAATCTGGATAAAAGGGGAGGCGACTGTGGCAACCTTAACATTGATTTCAACATGCGATGCACTTGCAGGCAGTCAAGTGAAAGTTGTCATTGACTACTTCAAATAAACAACGAAGTGAAATTTGTAGAGTGGCTTATAAAGCTTACCTAATAACATAACTCCATAAATATGAAATTATTCATGTGAAAGTTATGGAGAAGGATAAAGACAATAGGTAAACTTTACAATATATAGATAACAAATACAGCTTGCATTTGATTTCAAGAAAATCACACTTAAATCTAAAATTGGTTTGGTTTGTGCTTTGATTTTTTAAGATCTATAGTTAACTTTCTTCTTATTTTTAGTCAGCTGTATCGTTTTCTAAATTTTATCACTTGTCTTAACAAATATTTCTATTATTTGTCTTAATAAAGATATTAAAATAAAATATCAATTAAGTGGCTGTCGGAAATCCGCTCCTCTCGAATATTAAGCAATCTTAAGTATTTTGCCCAATCAAATCATATTTTATTCTACCTCGAGCAACACACAATTCCAATTGCCACAAGGCAAAGTTCCATTGGCAAATGCCACAATTGTCAGGCATATTGCCAGGCATAATCCGCATCCTCCTGCCACGTACACATTAATACTTATATGGACCCCATGCAGCCCTTTGCTCTACCACGCCCACAAAGCACAGCATTCGCCCCATAAATATGTTCAACAACAAAAACTATTAACACAAACACAACGCTGAGTTATTACAAGGACCGCAAACGATAAGGCAATCGGCGAGCCCAAAAACCGCAGCTTGTCATAATAAAGGACATGATGGGACGCACGCTTATATGGGCAGGGCGACCGCAGGACATCCATAAAAGAGTACAAAACGAAGGCAGACATAAACACAGACGACCGAAAGGACGCAAAGGACCAAATGGAGTTGAGGTCCCCCTCCGAATGGACATGGGCCAAGGCGTTCCGTACGTGACTTTGTGATTTTATTGGCGTTGAAAATGCCGCACGTATTCGGCAAGGATTTTCCTTTGTGCCCAGACCACACACACAAACACATACACTCACACACACACACACACGTACACACTTATACACAGACATTCCTTGCATTAACACTCAACTAGTGGAGAGTCCTGAATGCTTTTTATGGCTCTGTTTAGTGAAAAAAAGGGATTCGGGCTGATTGCTCCCTGAAGAAAAGTCCGGCAAACGGAAACCGGAGTTCAACTGGCGATTGTCAAACTTAATTGGCTACTTGCCAGTGTTGTGCCACCAATCAAGACTTTGGACAGATTACGACTAATATAAATAATCATATAAGTAATCAACAGCAGACAGAATATGACTCATATCAAAAATCAGCAACACAAACAAATTTAAGAACTATGGTTGTAGTATTTGACAACTTACCAAAAAATACACTCTTAAGCATTACACCTAATATTGTTTATATTTTGAACATGAAACTCATATAAGGTTTTCAAAAATGTAGTCTCAAACTAAAGAAGAAAGTTTCCCAATTATTGCACAGCTTCACAGATTTTATCTGATCAAATAAGACGTCCATTTATGTAGATTTCTTAGTCAGAGAAATAATATTTCCTCCATAAACAAAATAGCACATCAACAATAAACAAAAAATAAGAATGAGCAACTAAGAGATACCCTATACCCAGCAGTTTAACATTTTAATTGAATTTTAATTTATATTAACTTTAAACACACCGACTCTTCTTGCTATATTGACTCGATCTGTGATGCTGATCAAGAACATAAATAAGCATACATTTTCGCATTATTCATAGTTGAAAAAAACCATATATATATTTGAGTTTCAAAAGTGACTTCTTTATTCAAAGATTGATCTAAAACTAATTAACAAAAAGTTCTCTTATTGATTAAAACAAAAGCTGCTTTTGAAATACAACAATTTTTACAATTTGTCATCGTCTCAGCACCAAATCATCAAATTGTTGACAAGATATTTTGCAACATGCAATTATGACCAGGAGACAGTCTCAGTTCGGACTTTGGAGTGGGATGTTATGAGAGCTACTTCTAGACGGCAAAAGGGATTTTATTGTGGTCTTTTCTTCTCTTGAATTACTTCAGTCCATTGAGTATGGTAAAAAAAATAAAAATACCTTCAGGCGTATGTTTTAAGAATCTTTGCAGATAGTTCAAAATGTGAATGCTAAAAAAATGAAATAATTTAATTTGATTTGGCAAAAAGCAAAGACAGGCAATGGCAAAGGCAAAGGCGCCACTCAGAGACGCCACATCCGACGCTTGAACTATGCAACCAGGGGCAATTTAATGGAAAGTCGTCTGTGAAGTTTCCTTTTTAAAGCTATAGAAATGTTTCAAGTGCGCAACAAAATAAACCCGAAAAAGTATAAAAAGAAAGAACGAAATTTGACTAAGACAAACAGAGAGAGAGAAAGAGGCAGGCAAAGGCAAAGGCATTTTTTTCCAAAGAGAAGAAATTGAAAGACAGTCGTGTCTGCCACATCTTTTGCTGTTGGTGCTACTGCTGCTGCTGTTGCTTTTCATGTTGCTGTTGCTGTTGGTGTTGGTGTTGCTGTGTGGCAGCTGCAATTCTGGCTGCGGATTTCCTGATGATTTTATTGGGCCGCCAGCAAACATTTTTGAGTGTAGCCAGCGGCGCTCAGGACTGCGGAATGCGCCAAAGTATTTGGTAACTTTGTTTCCTTCCCTTTTTATTCACCCAACCGTTTGCAATTCTTCTTTTTTTCTTTTCTTTTTTTTTTGTGTTTTTCTGTCCAAAGGAACAGGCATAAAGGATTAAGCGTTTGCGCCGGCAGGCCTGCAAATTGTTGGAAAATTTTGTTTTTCAATTTAATTTGCAGTTCGTGTAGCTCTTTTGGCCAGTCGCAGCTTAAATTGAAGCAGACAAATAAAATGCTACAAAATATTGAATGCAATGGAAATCAACAGAAACATTAGTGGAGGAGCAACATGGAAGGGAATTATATTTACACCCTCGCACATGTGCAACGAGGCATTGCCTGCTTTAAGGTTACAGCTGGCATTCTGTGGCAGCTGCAGCTGCATCCTTGCCATTTTCACTTACTGCCACTGCTGCACAATATTACGAGAGACAGTCTACCGGCTACTTATAGCCCCAAAGTCGAACGTATAAGCCAGGCCAAGACCAAGACCAAGCAGGACTAAGACGGAGACCTGCAACAGCAGCATACATACTTATTCTGATAAGTGTATACAATATTTTGCTACAATGCGCACTACGTATCGCTGCTTGTAGACTGTGGCACAGCTCGTGGCACTTACTTAGTGGTGAGTGCAAATGTGGCGGCTCCCCATATGAGTCTGCAAGTGCTGAGTGCTTGTTTAGCTGCTTGAAACAGCCACTCGAGTGCGTGGCTTCGTTAAATATTTGCTCTACTTGTAACACAACACTTGACAGGTACGAGCTTAAGCCGCAAATGCCACAGAGAAATATGTATTTTTACAAAGAGTCTGCAAAAAGATATGGAAAAAACTAAACAAATAATCATTGACTAAAAGTGGATCACAATGTAAGCACCACTATTTTGCACATTGGCTGTAACATAATATGCTAATATAATAACTAACAAATCATCGTGTTATGCCAATTTTTAGACTCTTCTACTAATTAATTTTTTTGATTTTCGAGTCGCTATCATGTTATCAATTCAGGATCCTTGTCTTAGCAACTTGGCTAATTCATTTAAGCTATTTTTTTAATTTCCAAGTTTTCTCCAATGCATGCAACAAATGTTGAACTGATTTTACATTTAAATAATAACCCCAGAGATGTATAAAAGTTTTCAAAAATTGTTTCAATTCAAATTAATATATTAAAATTATTTTCTAATTTAATGATTTTATTCTTCTCCGCTCCGATATTGGCGTTTCAACTGCACTGCAATATTTAAAAAATGTCAACAATTTAGTAAATCTAAATGCTTTTTTAAGTCGCACTCTTAAGTCAAGTATTTAACTTTCATTTTCCAGCTTAAAACTTTGCAACTCTTGCCACTTATTTTGAACTGTGAAACTTTAGTTTAGAGCTACTTTAAGTAGTTGTCAGATAACCAAGAGCCAAACGCTTTCAGCTAATTGGAACAGGCGAGTTCCAGGTTAACAAAATAAACATTTAACACATAGTAAAAAATCTAAGTTTTAGCAGGCTCGTTCAACAATTAGCTAAGCCCTAAGTTGTGCTTCTCTTGGTAAAAAGTGGAATAGATAAACGGAATCTTTAGCGGCGTTTTAAGAACGCAAACGAACACAACAAACACTTTTCACATATGCTTCGCTTTTTTATGGTCTGGCCACAAAACTCTACCCAAACTCGCAACTCCCACAACGCATTTGTTGGTCTCCCCAGGCGACGTTTAAGCGACAGCCGTGCGACACAAGCACACAGACAAACTGGCAAACTGACAGTTAAATGACAACGCGGAGCAGCGAGAGCAACATGCAACAGCCAATGTCTGCCCCGCCGCTGCTTCCACGCCACCATTTTTTGCTCAGCTACTTTTTTATTATGCATCATGTCAGATTTTTGTGCAGTGACTTTGATTTTCAGACAACACGTCGTATGCGCAACATAGCTCGATGACTTTTCCCTTGCGAAAAGCCTTTGACGATTCAAGGATAAAGCAAAATCAAGTCTCTTTATTGATGTTCCCTGCCTAATTAACAATTGGCAAGTGATACAGTCACGTATCCGACTCAGTCAACTTGCATGCCAAGTTTTTTAATCACAATTATTATTATTGATTTATCTTGCGATGCTCGCACTTGAAAAACTAAGGGAAACCATGCACTGCAGCCTGACAAATTGTTTGGCTCTTTAGTGTGGCGCTCATTTGCATAGCTTCACCTTGGCATCTTTGAGATGGGCACGAAGCCAAGTCAGGTGGCTCGGTTAGTCACCTTGAACCGGTTGCATGCTGGTGAGCTACAATCATTTATCAAATGAAAAGCCCTTTTGTGTTTTGCGCTAGTGAAAAGTGTCACTTAAAGCGTTAACCTTGCCCATGCCGCTTATCTGGCCGGTTACATGTGACGTATACGTAATTTCCTGGAGCAGATGATTAACGAGTCGAGTGCAAGATGGACGACGACGCCTTCTCGACTCTTTGACATTGAAATAAAGAGTTGAATATCGGCTTAAGCAGGCAAGTAGCTGCATTAACTTTACGGATCTTAATGGCTTACACTTAGTATCTGCCTGGACTTTAGACAATATCGAAGTGATATTAAAACTTGCGCTCATTGGACAGACAGATCTCAGCTTTTTGACACCTTTATTACAAAAAAATAATAAAAAATGAGCTGTTTTTATTATATTTATTCAATGATTCGAATTGAAGCATCTGCTTAGCCCGTGATTAGAGATTGCAATCTATGGCATAAGCCAGAGCAGAACAATCTGCAGCAGTAAATCAATGTGGGGAATCCCGCAGACTTTGTCGTTCATCATTATCAATTTCAATGCACTAAATTAGCGAATTTCTGTTGTGCTCTCTCCTTGTTAATTGATTTCATCGTTCGCCGCTGTTGTGCAGCATCCAAGGGAATAGCAATAATATATTCAGCAACAACGGCTTGACTGTCAGACAGGGAGCGAAAAGCTAACAGAGCCGGGAATACCCAATTTAGCCACGAAATTTATGCCACAGCACATAAAACGAACTGGCCAGGCCTTTTAAATTGCAACAACATGAACAGGACGATGGCCAGAGAAGGGGGCCAGAGCGGATAGATGAGAGGGCAATGGCAAAGGACAAACACAAACAATGGAGATAATTTAGTTGCCGCGGACAAAGCGAGGCCAGGCAACAGACTGAGATACTAACTTGTTTAAAAATAGCAGCTGGTCAGCTGCAGAGCTGCAACCATTGGCCGGATACACGACACATACAAACAGCAACATTTAAATTATGCAACCAAAACAAAACATAGCCAAATACCTAGTTAGATCATTGTCCATTCCACTGTTCGCTTTTGTTGGCTAAGCGTCTGCGAAGCTGTTTGCTGTTTGCATTTGTCATTCAAAAAGTTACACAAAAATTAAGTTGACTTCGAAGTGGCTTTAATTCGCCAGTCGTGGCAAATGCAGCTCATTTAAACACATGTCACAATACTTTCACACAGCTGTCACTTTGACAATTTTCTAGATGAGTTTCCTGCGATTCCAGCACTCAGCACCACCAAACCCACAAAAATAAAAAAAACAAGGAAAATAAAATAAAGATCTGAGCTAAGCTGCTGCCTTGCTTTGTCGCCTTGTGCGTAAGTTTGTCAACGTCATCATCATAATGTTGTATCAAGCACACACCCACACACACACACACACACACACACACACAGACAGCAAGGACATCTTGCCTGCCTGCCTGTCTGCCTCTGACTTCTTGTGGCTGGTTTGTCGCCACTCATAATGAAAACTTACATCAATATTACGAGTATTAGAAAAATGGGAAGCAGCTGCGCTTTTTGGCATTGCTGAAAATGCTTTTATATACGTTTAAGTACATTTCTACATACATATTTTATAGAGCTGTCCCATTTGTGCATAGCGTTAAAGTTATTGCACAAATTATTCAAGCCTTGCCATATTTATTGTGCATTATTCAAAATAAAAATATATTTTATACTGCTCATTTGGGATAAGAGCAGGTGTTTTAGAACTTGATTTGTCATGCTGCATATCCAATTGTAGAAGTCTTTGGCCATATCCTTAATATATATTTTAATTTATTTATATTTGCACATATTTATCGTATATCGGCAGCTATTAGAGCAAAAGACTTCAAATGCTGACAGCTTCTGTTTTTTCGATTACTCACTCAACTTAAAATATTGATCTAAATCGATTACAATTGAACCTTTCAAAGCAACCTTTTAAATTTTGTGAATATCGCTTCAATTTAGTTAGTTAAATACAATTTAGCTGTATAATAAATTTAGTAAAATTGTATTTCTTATTTCTGTTGACTTAACATTGATTTATTTATAGAGTTTACTAATCTACAAATGCATTTTATCATCAACATTTATCCGTATGTGGCTTCAAAATGATTTTTGAGATCATTATCACAGAATTTCTGTATTAGTATCTGAATGTCATCGGGGCATTCGGCCTCTGTTAAGTCATTTAGAGAAGGACGTAGTTCTATATACATATATATATGAAAAATTTATTAATTATATATTAATATTTATTAGATAAATATATCTTAAAATCTACCTCCTGAGGGAGAGACAGAGTAGAGAAGCTACGTAAACGAAAGGAGAGTATTGCAATACAATAAATCTTGTTATAACTAAGTTTATTTTTATTATAAATTTATAATACCATATCTGTAGCAAAACTTATCAACCCATTCACCGACCACTACACAACACACAACCAATTTAACACACACATTGGCCCAGCATTTGGAGGAGTTTGCACGAATCTGGCAGCACTTTTGCTAAATATTCGCAAATGTTGCCAATATGTTTAAGCCCAATTAAAGAATCAAATTACATCTGGATTTTCAACTAATTGTAACTTATTTGCAGCATTTATTAAATTCAACGATAATCACTAAATTTAATGGACTGCCTTGAATTAAAAATATATTAAAAAATATGAAAAAAAATAATAATAATAAATTTAACAATTTTTTAAATGGGAACAGTGAGTGAAATGCTCTTCAGACCAAAATGCGGTGTCATAAACCAAATTATAAGCCAAATAATTGAAGTATACATATGTATCTATTCTGAGGGACTGTAATAGTTTGGTGGCATAACATTTCATTAGAAGCCAACGCCGGAAATAAGAAGGATGCGCTTTGTCGCTACATTTTGGAGTCGTGTGTGTTTGTGACTTTGTAGGAAGTAAATTTCGTTATCGTTTATTATTATTATTATTCGCAGTGTGTATATATATGTATGTGGGAGTGTGTGTGTGTGTGTGTGCGTGTGTGTGTGCGTGTGTGTGTGCGTGTGCTTCGTGCTTGTGTTGTGACGTGGGAAATAAATTTATATTCATAACACAGGACGAGGGCGATGTAAAAGACGTAGGTGGAGGAGTCGAAGGCGCAGCGCCCACAATTCGACGACATGCATACAAAGTACTTTATGGGTATCACAAGATGGAAGATGCTGAAGATGTTGTACTTCTCCGGCTCCCGTACCCGCCCCTGTCAGCTACGGCTCCGGCTTGTAGAATTTCATCAACTGGGAAGATTTTTGATTAAACTGATGTGTGTAGAGTCTGTGGTTATTTCGATGCCGTAGACTTATTAAAGTTTTTATTCTGGAGTAGCATGTGCAGTTAATGGGATCAGCAGTGAGAACTGCACCAGCAAATATTGATTACTAATTTACTTGCAGGTTAAGCTTGGAGCTTTTGATCAAAACTTCAAATATCACGTGTACAGGAATGCAGGTAACTCAATTTCCAAATAGCCCAGTTAGTTCCATGATGATGCGGAAAGTTAAAGCCTGCGTCCAGGTAGACATGTCCGTTGCAGTTGCAGTTGGCTTTTCCCTTGGCAACTTCGTCTTCATATAAAATGTACAAAGCGTTGGTGCAAAAGTAATTTTGGAATAGCAAGCCCCGAGTTCTCGCTGGCACATGCAAACCCAATATGAAGTTCCACTCAAAGTCACTCATGCATAAAGTCAAACGCCAAGTGTAGAACCTCCAAGCTCGAAGCTCGGAGCTCGACGCTCGAACATCGAATGTGGAGCGACAGTCGCACAACAATCAAAAAGCGTATGGAAGTCAAAGGCGCCACAGGGCACAGGACCAGACAGCCAGACAACCAGACAGCCACTAACTGGTAACTGGCAACTGCCAACTGGCAACTGGCAACCGGGCACCTAAACCTGCTCCCATCAATGACTGGCATTTGGTTTGGGTTCGATGCAATGCAATAACTTGCCAAACTGACGCCATATCCTTGGGGCCCACTTTTTGAAAGCGGCACATATGTGCTCGAAAATAGTTGCATTTTTATATGTATCTGTATTAGGAAGGGAAACTTAACGCACGACTTCTCATCATGTGCTTGAATAATACAGTCAGCGAAATACATAATAAAATAAGCACAACAACTGTGAGAAAATTAAGCACAATTTTGGAGGATTGACATGTGAAGAATATTACTAAACTAAGTAAAAAATAAGTAGATCATCAATTATATTTGCATTCTAATAATATCGAAAGCACACATTGAAAAACAATAAAAAAAACATTTTATTCTGTTTACATTTTTTATTATTAATGCATTTTCTAAAATATGCAAACATTTGTGATAATTATTTCGCTGCCTGTACTTATCTCTTGGGCAAATCGAGCAAATTGCATATGTCTTACACTGTCGATTAATATTCAATGTTATATGCAAAGAGGAAAAGAGGGAGAGAGGGAGAGGAGGAGAGTGAGAGAGAGAGAGATATATTGAGTCGTATACACTGCAAATCGTGCAGCAATTCGGGGCACTTCCTTAGGTTTGCACTTGGCGCATTTTTTCTCTCAGCGCCGTTGCAAGTGTGTGACTTTTAAATTTCCCCAGTTGCAGCAGCAGCAGCAGTAGCAGCAGCAGCGGCGCTTGATTGAGCGCACGTTCTGCCGACTTTGAGGTGGACTGTCAGAGAGCCAGCGCTTCACTTGACTTTTTATTTAAAATACACAGACTATGATATATGATATATGGAGTTGCACCACACAAAATTAAAAAAAAAAGAGGCAACGGCTAACTCTTTTTATTTCCCAAGTGCCACAAGAAGACTTGGCGCAATTTTCGTTTGGTTTCTGAGTTCTGCCTGATGTTGGCAGCTCGTACGTGTTCTGATCAATATTTTATATATATATATATATATATATATATATATATATATATATATATATACATATATAGTTTGTCAGCTTGCTCTGCTATTTCGTATATGGTGCTAAAATTCGCATTATGACTATCAAAACCATTCGAATTTGTGTCTCCTTGGCACGCTGGATGCCCCATGCATAGATGGATTTCGTTCCTTTGTTGGCATTAAAGTTACTTTCATCCAAAGCAGCCTGTGCCCGACAACCCATCACCGTTTTTGCCTGTCATGTCATGAGTATGTAAATTTCTAGCTATTTTCTCCCTTTATCTACACCCCTTACTCCCCATCTTTATCTCTCTCTCTTTCTGTTTCGCTCTATCCACCAAACAAAATACAGTATTAATGTGGAAAAGTATAGCGTTGATTTCACATGTCTCTCTGGACGCACTTGGGCACATGCTAGAGAACCCTCCGCCATGTGGAGGCGTTGAAAAATGTTGCAAAGATGCAAAACAACTGTTGGCTGTTGGCAGTTTGTCAAATTTGATTTGTCATACATCAAATGACTTTAAAATGACATGAAACAGGAGCTGTCAGCTGTCCCAAACGGCTCTGGCAGACACTAGCGAAGAGAGTCCCTCCCGCAAATAGATACCAACTGATGTATCTAAAAGTATGTGGTGTGAAAAGATACCCAAAGGCATTATTACAGCAGTAAAATGAAAAGAACAAATGCAAATCAGATACTTTTACAGCAAACGTATACTTCAGTTCCCTTTAAAGATAGAGACAGAATGCAAATAACTCGTGGTAGTTGAAGGGATTATAATATGGGAAAACAACTATTAGACAGGATTGTAGATTGATTAAGGCTTTCTTTGACTGTTAGGTTAACTTGTCATGAAAAACTTACCATGATTCTTCACTTTACTTAAGAAGGCTTTAGCTATAAAGTGTGCGTTCTGTAGCTTAATTTTGGAAGTCGGTCAAGTAAACCTAAAGATTTGTTGCTTATTTCACAGTCTGGTTTTAGCCACATTGTTCTGTTTGTTCATCAGCTATTCCATTACTTCCGATGTTGCCGTGTTTAGATTTGTGCTTAAGTAAAACAATGTGAACATTGCATAGTTTCTCAAACGTGCTACGAAATTGGTTTTTTGTTTTGATAACCCACTTGAGCACTCTGGTTGACTGACCCAAAGTAATTCTCGATGTCTAAGGATTAGTTGTTTGCCAGCTCTATGTTCTCTCTCCCTAGGGACTCATTCAATAATGCATACAGGCTTAGACTGCTAATTGCTCCTAGTGAGTTCCTCTTACGGAAGCAAAACTAAACAATCAATTAAATTTCATTTCTGTTTTTGTATTTAAATCGATATTCAATTTGAAATAAATATATTAATTAAAATGTAATCAGATGGTCTTCGGTCTTCTAAGGTCATTATAGTTCCTTTCTTAAATTTATAACCCGCCACTCCGATATTATTTTTTGTACAATTTCTCAGATCTTTTTCCCATTCAACTCATCTGCCTCTGCATAGGACTGCAAAACACCTGTGCAAATACAGTTAAAGCCAAAAAGCTCTTATCAACAACTGCTCAGCTTGGATTGCTTTAATTTTTCCTAACTTGAACTGAGAATTTGCACTATATATGCACTCCATCACTCTTTTGCATGATGACGCATACATTAGGTGAGCTGCAGACGCACATTGACGCTACTTCTGTGCACCTAAGTAGCCCATTCATTTACTTAATATTGTAATATAAATTTAACGCACTTCATCAAAAGTGCTGCACTCATAAGAGTGGTGGAACATGGCTGGAATCCCGTCAGGAACTGACGCCAGTCAGGCAAACACTTTGGGCCATCTAAGCCGGGTGCCTGCCGGACAAACACAAGTGCCTGTTTGAAGGACTTGAAATGAAACTCATTTGCCTCATTGGGCCTGGCAAATGCCACAGTTGGTTTCCACCCGAACCCGGCTGCCTGGCTGCCTGGCTGGCATTTGTGCAGCGTGACACGCAAATTGCCAGGCTACACACGCACACACACACACACAGGCATTCACACACACACACACACACACACAGGACCACAGTGCAGCGTGTTAAAGTTCGGCTGCGACAAGTCAAGTGGGAGCACAATGGACTCAAACAGGGCAGACACTCATTTGTAGCTGTTCTAGGCGAACTCTCGGACCTGGGACCTGGGGCCTGGGACCTGTGACCAAGACTAATTTGTTAGCAATTATGTCGGATTGACGTCGCCGGAATGGGCCACATTAGCATTATTCCCGTTGTGAGAGACCGCTTACAGGTGTGAATTTTTATGAGGTTACTCGTGACTACTTCTTCTTTATTCGCAAATAAAAAATAACTGGAAGATTTTTAATAAATCAGGCAAGATGTACATTTCTTGATAATAGAATAATCGGTCAATCTGAAGGACATTTTATTGTCTAATCCATAATAAGATGAGACGATTGTCTGAAAATAAAAGCAAACCTCTTAAAGTGTAATATTTGTAATTATTAATAATAATTAATTTAATATTTATAGGATTTAAATGATTGCTTACTATGCCATGCACTTGTGAGACACAAATTAATCTGCACTTAAGCGCTATCTGCTCAAATAAGTATATATACACAATAACATTCGATCTGTATATATGTATGTAGCTATAGATGACTAGACTATGCAGGATAATTTATTGTTTATCTTGGATAAAATTGTTTTTATCTTTCAGCTCATTCTACACCAATATCCAACTGAGCATAACTGAACAATTGAAGTGGCTCTAATAACTCTAACTCTATGTTGCATCAAATTTAGATAAACTGTCTATTTACTAAGCGCAGACTTGCATAGCCAAGTTATTTCTTGCAAACTTGCAAACTAGTTTACTTTAGCTTCAACAACTTAATCAGTTGAACAACTAACTACCGAAAAGACTCTCGCACACGGTTTGGCCTGTAAAGTCAGTCGAACAGTTAAAAACCACAGCTAGTTTTGGGTTTCCTGGTTGAGGGTTAATGAAACCAGACGCAGACAGATGCAGAGAAGGAGACGTGGAGTTTAGATGGATACAAACATGGTAACAAACCGCAGCTCTGCATGTTTTACAATTTGCACTTAATTGTTTAGCTCGACAACAGCAACAATTAGGAGACAACTGACAACGGCAACAACAGCAACAACAGCAACAACAGCAACAACAGCAATTATACTGCACATTTACAAGCGAATTATAATTAATTTATGTGAAGTGTTTGGGGAGATGCTTTAAGTGAGCTACTGGATGATTTCCCCCCTTGTTCAAGGTTTGCTCCACTGTTTGGCTGCTTACTTTTGGCCACTTTTGCCTCTGTGGGAGTTGGTCATTTGACACGCCCACTTAATTGCTTAGTAATTGAAGAGCATTGGACGGTCACGTGGTCAGTAAGAGCAATTAGTATCCGTTGAAGCTGTGGCCCAAACGAAGTAAACACACTTAGACAGGGAACTATGAAGAATAGTTTTTGGATAGCAAGGTGTACGGGAAATAATGCGCTACTAATCTTTAAAGGAAATATCTCCTTTAATGCGATACAGATTCCGTGAACTATAACACATTCTGCAGAGAAAAGAAAACATTAAAAATTGATTCATGCCTTGTGCTTAGAATCAATTTCAAAAAGTGACAAAAAAAAATTATGAAAAAAAATATATGGAAATTAGAATTCGACACACATGGCTAAATGTCTAAATTATACGATATATCTGAGATATCCTATAAAGATCCGCAATCGCTCGATATGCAGCCTTGGAAGAAAGCCGCCATTCAAATTGCGTCGAGCAGCATTTCAAGCCTCATCGAGGTGTTCCTAATGATGCCGCTGGACGTCATTAAGACCCGGATGCAGCTGCCGGTGATTAAAACATCGCAGGGAACCACATCCTATAAGGGCTTTATTGATGCCCTATTCAAGATATATCGCCAGGAGGGCTTATCGGCCTTGTGGAGGGGCGTGACACCGTTGATTGTGTCCGATACTCCCAAACGTGCCCTTAAATTTCTGATTTTCGAACAATCGATGCCGTACTTTCAGTTCGGAGCACCGCAGCCGACTGCATTGACTTATGCGCTGGCTGGTGGATTGGGTGGCACCACTGAGGTTCTGATTCAGAATCCCTTTGAGGTGATCAAGGTCACCCAGCAGGCGAATCGAAAGAACCTCAACACGATTAGCGTCGCTCGCCACATTATCAAACACGATGGCTTCGGGCTGCGTGGTCTCTACAAGGGCGTTACCACAACCATGGCTCGGAACTGCTTATTTCACATCGCTTACTTCAGTTTCTTTTACACGGTTCGGGATGCCATGACACCATCAGAGGATTCGGCTTGTGAGTTCCTGCGAAACTTTTCCATCGCATATGTGGCAGGAGCATTGGGTTGCATATGCAGCATTCCCCTCGACATGGCAAAGACGCGAATCCAGGGACCACAGCCGGTGCCAGGCGAGATCAAATACGCTTGGGCGTGGAGAACCATAGCAACTGTATACAAGGAGGAGGGCTTCCAAGCCATCTACAAGGGACTGCTGCCGCAAATACTGCGAGCGGGCCCAGGTGGCGCCATTTTAATCCTGGGCTATGAGTATTTGACGGAGCTCTTTATCGAAAATTTGAGCTAACCTGTTTTTACAAATTAACAATTAATATTTGGACTCTACTCGATTGCAAAAGTATTTATTTTAAAATAATACAGTCTGTACTATATATTTGTACAACACTGGTAATAAAAGTATGTGGAAAACAGCTACGGGCCAATATGTGGCGTCGAGATCTAAATAAATTAGTTCACTTGATTACATTTTTAATCGAGTAGAACATTCAGTTGCCAGATCAATATCAGCAGTCAAGATGGTCAGTTCGTCTGTGGGAACATGCCAATCTCAAGGTGTCTTCTTTGTCCGTTATCGATAAGAATCGATTGCCGATATATTCTTAAAAATAATGCTTTTCGATTCAGGGCTATGGAATATATATTTTATATAATTAATATATGTACATTGCAGACAAAAAGGTAATATGGGTGTGCCACTACTGGAATAATTGGTAATCAAATTCAAAGATCGATAAATGAATTTATCGGTTACGACCGACTTCAACATACTTATTTGTTTTTTGAGAAGCCCGTTTCCATTTCTACGAGCTCTCTAGACTAAAGCTATCTTACTTGATTTTGTATATACTTTTTATGAGCATAAAGAGCCAAGGTGATAATTAATGGGTTAATATGTTATTCTGTTCGAATTGTTGCTTTAGCTTTTCGTTGCGAATTTTGTACAAGATTTTAAGAGATTTAACTTACTTATTGCTTGCTTAATATATAGAGTTTTCTTTCTAACTCACACTTGACACGCCGCTAAGGGAGCAATCCAAGTGCAGTGATTAAGCAATGGGAAGACAAACAACAAATAATACCAACAATGGCAACAATAACAACAACAAACACTTGCAACTCGTAGACAATTAAACAAACTGAGCTGAAATCGAATCGTCAGGCAACAACAACAACAGCAACAACAAGAGCAACAACAACAGCAACAACAAGAGCAACAGCAACAACAAGAGCAACAGCAACAACAACAGCAACAATCATAATAACAGCAGCAGGAGTAGATCAAACAATAAACGTATTTTGGCATTTCTGGGCAATGAAAATGTCTCCAGGGTCAATTTCAAATGCATTTGCATAGGCACACACACACACACAAACACACACACAAACACACACACTAACACACACAAGCGCACACACACAAATGCAGCTATATATAGATTAGTGTAATTACGAGAACTTTGGAATGAAGTCGATGTTTGCTTAAAGGCTTTTGACTGTGCTCGAGATAGATAAAGACAGAGAGAAAGAGAGAGAGAGAGAGAGAAGCCAGAAAGATTGACATATATATGTGAGTATAAGAGAGAGAGAGAGAGAGAGAGACTGCTGTGGGAGTAATTGGCATTAACAACATGATACCAGTTACAGTTGCCATTTGGCAAAATAAGCTTTTGATTTCATTTCATTACCCATTGCAATTTCAACGATGAATAATTGAATATGTGAATTGCATACTTTAAGGCATCAAATTGGGATTGCAATTGTTGGCGATGCAGTTGTTGTTGTTGTTGTTGTTGTCGTTGCTGCGTAATTCTGCTGGAATATGCTTATTACACATTAAAACTAATTAAGCATAAAATTTCTGTTTGCCTTCTCCCTTGCGTCTCGCACTAGCAAACTAGAGTTGGCAAATATTGTTGTTTGTGTTTGATTGATGTCGATTTTAAATTAACAAACATTTAACATGGCCAATTGCGATTTGCTAAATTTTACTCTAAACAGTTGCACAATTCAGGCAACTATAGAAAAATGTGCATTTCACTATTTTGATTCAATTATGCGTTTTATGAAAGGCTAATCAAATAAATAAATGTGTTTGTCCTTTTAATATGTTGATAATAATTGTCATAAAGCCATTAATATAACAAATTATTAATAACCGTCTAGATTATCCACGATTTGGGGTATGTAAGATAATAAATTTTACTTATTTTGGATTTGTTTACGTTTATTTATTTAGAGATCACACTTTTGACAGCTTCGATTCATCAAATTAATTTGTGCGCATGCAGAATAAAATGCATTTTATTTATTTAGTTACAATATGTAAAAGAGTTCAATATATTTTTTATTAAATATGGCAAGGCTTAAAAAAAGTAATACCATTTAATCACTTTGAATACAGTCCACAAAATGCATATTTTCTTATTGGAACATAAATTTGAATGAACCATTTTTGGCATTCAATTTGAATACTTTTAATCCACCTAAACCACTTTACAGGCAAATTGCACAAATAATTCCAATACAAATTTATTATGACATCAAACCCACTTCAATTCTCAACAATTGCCAAATGCGTATTCAATAAAAGCGCAATTTATAATCAAAAGGCGAATTTCAAAATTGCAATATCGAATCGACTGCGCAGAACTGAAAAGCGCTGAGCTGAAATTCAATTGTCGTATTCCTGTGCCACTCCAACTGAGGCTATTAGTATTTGTGCGAAACTGTGTATTAATTGTTTACTTTAGTGCGATATGCGGCTGTCTAGCTAGTCAATAAAACATGAAATATTTGAAATATCTGAGCGGAAAAAAATCATCTGCCAACACTTGGCACATCACATCACAAACAAAATACGTGGCAGAGGAGGAGGCAAAATATTCCGGCTGCTGGACACAACATTTTTTATCAGCAAATAGCACAAAATTTTCGTATACGTCATGTTATTGTTGTTGACTGCCAGTTGTGGTCGTTGCTGTGGTTGTCTAAATAAATTTTTTATTGACCATGGTTAACGCTTCAGTGAGCAATAAACAAACGGGGGCAGCAAGCGGCAGCAGTGCGGGTTGGCTGAGGTTATTTTTTTGATTCACGCTCAGTGTGAAAAGCACAAAAACCACATTGAGCATTTTCTGGAAGCCGCAACTCACACAGTCTGTGTGTTGGCCAACGCCTCGAAGCATGCCACAAGTTATTTCACACACACAAACACACACACACACACAGAGAGCATTGGAGTGTGCGTCGTTGTGTTCGCGTGTGAATGAAATAAAATGCTCGAATTACACATGTTATACAATTGTTGGGCGAAAATATGATTACGCTTTTGGGCAGAAGCCAATCCAAGGTCCAATAACAAGCCGAAACCCAACGAACTCAATGTGAAATGCTCATTGCTGAAGCTGGCTTGTGTGTGTCTCTGATGTGTGGAAGTATGTCTTGGATTTATTTGAGGTATTTTAAAAATTCATCGTAAAGTGAATTTCTAATTACAATTACGGATTTTTGGCATATATAAATTATTATTTAATAGCGGAATATATATTTAATTTAATTAACAGGTTTTCCTTTTAATATCTTCAATTTTTACTTAACGAGTATTTTTTTAAAAATTTTAAATATATAAGTAAATTTTGTGTAGCAAGTAGTTTATTTTCAAACCAAATGGAACATTAAAGTTGGGCATAAACTTATCATAATAACGAGGATTAAATCATTGAGTAATTCATGACACGATTCAGGGTTGCAAGTCGATATGAGGGTGTCAGACGCATTTTATTTCTTTTGACTTGGCATTCATTTTATTTTTATTTTTATGAGGTCGTTGGCTCTGAAACTTTAAAGCCGCCACGTAAAGTGCTATGAAAATGAAATGAAATTAATATGAAGTTTGACTTAACGCCTCATAAATCATTGTCCAATTTTCATGTCGCATACCCTGCAGCAGGCAGCAGTCAGCCGGCAGCCGGCAGCAACAACAGTAACAGGAGCAGGGCCAGGACAATCTTGTGCTGCTGTCCTGGCTGCCTGTAACACAAACACACTTAAAGTGATTGAAATATATGTGTGTACGGAGATATATGCGTGTAACATGGTGCTACATTGCGGGAAAATGCGACCATCATAATGTGGATATATGCTCGTGTGTGCATATGTCTGTCTCTATATATAAAGTCGGGCTACATATTGGCCCAGAGCGAAGACCTGAACTGGAATTGTAACAGGACCGAAGACTGAAGACTTCCTCATTACACGCTTGTCACGTGCACATTTAACGATTCGCTGCACACACACACACTCACTCATACTCATAATTACACACACACACATCCACAAACTAAGACCCGAACATGACAGTCATTCATATTTATATTGTTGGTCAAAAAATTCACAGACACAGCCAAAAAAAAAACAAAATAAAACACTGATGCATGCTGATGTATGTATGTATATATATATATGTATGTGTGTTTTTACATACAGCTTTTATTACGTATTCTTTACTTAGTGCAATAAGTTAATTTCAAATATTTTTCTAAAGTGTGTCCACAATTGCCGCTTTTTGCAATTATATCGCTTGGCAATTTACAGTGTCAGCAGTATCTAGAGAGCTCTCATGAAATATCTAAGTGTTTTTAATTTGTTTTCCAAGTTATGCAAAAGTTGTTGTTTTCCAGAACCAACAAAGATAAACAGAAACAGACTCCATGCCTTGGCAGCTAACCGAATAAAATTGAAGTCCCTGCAATTTATTTGTATCCCATTTAAATGCAAAAATTGTCAAAATACTGATGTACGTGAATTTAAATTCTCATTTTTTCGTTTATCGTAAAAGAGTTGGAAATATTTATGTTTCAGGTTACATTTGTGGCTTTATAAGCCAAATAATATGCAATTACCAAAGTAATTGTTAATATATAAAAACTGTTTTATTAAATTTTACATAAAATACTACACAAGAATCTCAAGGATAAGCAGAATAGCAATACTACATACATATATATACATTTAATTATAATCAACTAAAAATCAAGAGCACATGCCCTGTAATGAAAATTGCATTAAGCAAGACAGAACGGAACCGATTTACTTTGCCAACATTTTTATTTCATTAGGCAGTTCAAAATAAATTTATGATTGTGTAGGTAGTTTGGTAAGATAGCTCCAAAATTGTGGAAAATTGTTTGTAAGACCAAATTTGGTGCCCTTAAAGTACTCGCATACCCCAGAGAATGTCCCAAGACAACATTCAGTTTCAATTTGATGCATAAAATTGGATATGCTTGGTGCCCAAGTTCATAGTACACCGTTGAGGGGCATTAAACTGGCGCTGACCACATGCACCACATGACGTCGTGTCGCAATACAAACACATACATAAGTAGACACACATACAGGCGTCTAGGATACAGATAATTAAACATGCTGCGCACGTGCAGCGGCTGCTTTCAACATTTTACGTTGCGATGTTCAAGCAAAAGCGAATAAATGCATGGGGCGTGTTTATACGTCTGGTCTGACTTGGTCTGGTCTGGTCTGGTCTGGTCTGGGCCGCAAATTGAACCGCAAGTAGCAACCAACTACTACTTACTTTATGGGGCTGCTGACCAAGGAAAAGTTCCACACTAACAACAACAACAGCAGCTAAAATACGAAAACTAGTTATGCGACTGCTGGCAATTTTTATATACATATTAATTAAAAGGAATTTTACGTGCTAATGAAATAAAATGGGAAAAGCGTGAGCAAGGAAAAGCGTGTAAGATGTGTGGGCGGAATACATATGGGGCGTGGCCAACAGCTTTATGTTTTATCAAAGGAAAGTAGCCGTTAAATGTTGCCAAGCTTTTTGGAAACATTTCACAATTTGTTTGGCAAGCGAAATCAAAATATAAATTCACATCAAGTATACGCCTCGTAGTTACGAGCTTTTAATGATCAAATAAAATGTTTAAACGTGCCACATGCGCAACATTGTTGTTGGTTCAAGAACAGTTGCAGAGCAACTGAATCAAACACGAGCTCCAATGCTCCACGCTTAATCAAGAGAGACAACACGTTGCGTATACGACGTGTTGCATCAGGCCAACGAACTTGTTGTGCCCTGTTAATCAGCCGACAGCTGTAAAGATGTGCAAGTGTTCTGTTATGGGCATGGATTAAGTAATGTTATTGAAATGAATATGAATGAAATAAATATTGAAATGAATATCGAATAAAAACGATTATATACAACTATAATCGAGTCAGACTAACTCCCTTGAATCATTTGATGTCTATCTAATTTTATGAATGCAACTATTATATTTAAGCCCATCATTGTGTAATAGATTTAATGCTTGGTCAAATATCATATTGCATATTCCGAAAGCCTAAAGTGTCTAATTGTTGTTTAAATCAATTAATCATTCAAATTCAGAGGCACATATTGGAAAACACACATTTTTATAACTTGCATGTAGAACACTTTTATTTTAATGCCATTATTATTTTATATCACAAACACACCTTTATTTTATATATTTCTACATAACAATTCCGACGCAATAACAAAGGTCACATTCACTTTCAGTAAAATGCAATGTTTCTGTCTCTCTTAAAAATGCAATAGCAATCAAAAATTAAAGGACGAAAAGCCACAAAATTGTTCAATCACTGAATTTGTTGACATTCCAGTAAATATTTACCTAGCTCGTAAATCTATAAAATTGCATTTTAAGCATATATATTTATATACATATATAAAATTTGAGCTGCACTGTTTACACATGACAAGAACAAATGCCTTTTTCATAATTTACGAGACTTCTTCGAATGACAGAAAAGAATGCGATTAAAAGTGAAAATTGTCCAGCAATGTCAACAAAATGGAAACCGAAAATTGCTTGAAAAATCTATAAAATCTTCTGGCCACAGGCTAAGCATAAATTAATGTTATAAGCTACGGCACAAAACTTGTGAAATTATTATTTTTTTTTTCAATTTATGTAAAATATTTATGAAATTGTTACACATATTTTGCAGACACGACTTGAGGGAGAGGGAGCATGAGAAAGTGTTGAGGTTTGCCACATAGATAAACAAAATGTTTGCACAGCTGTAACTTTAAGTTAACTTTAAGCAAATGGCTTTTGTTACTGTGGCTTGGCTATAAGCTGATATAAGAAGTTTGCTGGTAAGTTTTTGGCTTGTTTGCAAGTCATTAGAGAGACTTCATTAAGAACACTTGCCAGCTGGTCAGTTCAAGTGATAAGACAACGTTTACTAATGATTTCCACATTTGCTCAAGAAAATGCGCTTAGCAAATGCAAATCACATGTTGAGCAAATATTTGCTCTACACAACTAAGAAATTTACATATCAACAACACATAAATAAAACAGTTTCGCCTGACTGGTTGACTGACTGTCTGATTGATTGGTAATATGAGACTGGTGACAGGCGAATTAGTTTAAGCTTGTAATTGATGTAAGCTTAACGAATCATTTGTGAATTTGAATACCTACAATAGCAATTTGCCAATAAAAATATATAATTAATAATGCAAAATCAGCATTAAATTAATTTATTATTACAGCCTACTCGAAGGGTGCAATTTTATTAAAAATTGTCCAATTTGAAAGCATGCTTATTGACCTCTATAATATTTGCAATGGGCATCTTTATTATTTTGTATAATTACAATGAAGCAACTCATGAAGCAACATTCAACATGAGCAACATTCAACGGGGATTATTTTTGCAGATTGTTCGTCATCCAAACCGTGTCAAACATGATATACAACCCGTGCAGCCACTAATAATTATCATCATCATGATCATCAGCGTCATCGCAGTTGCATAACTTGCACAATTTATGCATGAGAACACCAGAGCTAATCCCACAAGACTCCGACGTGCGTTGCCAGACTTTCGCCGTGGGGGGCAAGCTTTGTGCTGTGCTGTGCTGTGCTGTGGTTTGGTAACTCTGAGTTGATATTTAGAAAGCACAGCAGCTGAGCGAGCAATATTATTTACACCAAAATGACAAACTATAAACAACAATAAGAGGCAAGTGCAGCAACCGTAGTCAAATTAGTAGAGGGACAGAGTTAAAAGGAATATCCAATATTGAAATATTGAAATATCGAAATTAATAACAGCATGACTTGCAGTTCAGTTGAAATCAACTTAAATCTTTCCCTTACGACAATGAATCTTTAAGCCATAAATGCTATTTTACCTTCAGGTTTATTTTCAATATCAGACAAATTTAATGGGCCACACTGAAAAATCAGTGCCGCATATGTCGACCAACAACTGACATTATTGACTGTTAATATCCGAAGAGCTCATAGCAATAATGGATACTGACGTATTACGGAAGTATGGTCGAAGTGTAAATACACTTTAAGTGACTTCTTGGATAGTATCGATTGTAGCTGCTACAACCTTGAGAATATTTTCCCATTCAGGCAAAATTTAATTTTGAATATCTAAATTGTAAATTATATAAAAGATTTTTCTCTAACTGCACAAATTTCGATTATTTTTTTTGAGTGTGTGTTTGAGTTGGTGTTTGAGTGTTGTCAAACGTCATTTATTCATAATTAGTTATAAATTATTTATTTATTATTTTCGTTGCTATTTTATCTGCTGGACGTACATATATATAGAAAGTATTTAATATATTGATTTGCTTTTTCACTTTCAATCAGGTGATTTAACTAAATTCGTTTCTTCCATTCGCAAATCTTCTTCGGCATATTTAAATTGTGCACAAGCCATGTAACAAACTGAAAACACCCTTGTGGCAGGGTTCTAAAAGCGTTGCAAGTGAAACATTTCAATAACTGAAACGCCAATTAAAATTGTACAATGGGTTCACGGTACTTGGTCAGAAAGTTGGCGGATCTGAATCCCGGCCATCGACGAATGTCAGTTAAACGAGCAAATAGCCAAAAACAAACACAAACGCGACATCTGCATCCGCAACCAGACATGAATACATACATACAACATATATACATATAAAATTACATATACACATGCAGAAATTATAGCTAAAGCTGGTCAACAAATTGATTTACTTTCATATCGAAAGAGAGTTTATCTCTAACAGGATAATAAGCACACATTTTAACTTCTTCAAGTTTAACTTTTATAATACCAATCTGACATTTTATTAATTTCAATCAATTTTATGTTTATCTACTTTTAAAATAAGTTAATTTGACATATGTATAAATAATTAAAATAAATAATTCATTATTTCTTTAGCTTATTACAATTGTATTATGTAAAGTAAAGATTTAGTGTTGAGGCTTGGATATTTTAAGCCGTTGAATGTAAGAGTATTTGCCAAGTGTATGCATAGTTATACATATATACATATATATATATATGTATATCTGAATAGCGGGCACAGAGAGACAACCTCACCTTACACATCCTGCCACATCCTGATGCATTGCTGATATGCGCTCGTAATTGGTATTGTTTGCCCGAGCGCGTGGCCACCGAAACGCAACCATAGCCGGACCGTGTTGCCTCACACACAAAACCAACACACACACACATTGACAGACAGACCGGCACATTTGCACCTTTTCAACAAAAAAAAATAAATAAAATAAATACACCTGAAATCCAATGTCATGTAAACAGGCATGAGAGACATTGAGAGTGGCGAATTTCAAACGTACAATAAACAAGCAACTAGCAACTAGCAACTTGCAACTATTATTTTCCGCTTTAAATAGAAGAGTGCAAATGGTAACAGCATTTTAAAATGGAATACTATGGAACCAGGTTAAGTGCAAAAAACAGAAAAGAAAAGTGTGACGGAAGCGATAAATCGATAATTAACTCATCGTTGTGGCAGTCCAAACTAAATTATCTTTCTTTTTAATGCACGTCTGCTCTCTTTTCGATTCCCTTCTTTTCTTATCGATCGATATCGATATCAATGTTTACTCATAGTTGTATGTTAGCTTACAGCTGTTATATTGAGTTTAAATACATTCTACATCAAGTTCTATTATTAATCTGCACATAATAAATGTAATTTGCATCTTTAAAAATTGGATGTTTTACACAATTTGATTTTTGCTCGAATATGTGGGGCTGATTTGCGTATCTTCAATTTTAGTTCAAATCTAAAACCATTTTCGAAGAATTTAGCTATCCAGGCACAACTTTTGCACTCACACCTCTAAGATAAGCTAAAGAACTTTCGTCTTCAACCACAATATGTGACTTGGATTTATGAATATTAGGAGCAAACCTTCGGAATATCTATGCCCATATATCGAAAGGAAACAAAATCCAAGGACAAGAAAATGCGCTAACTGGGAAAAGCTATTCAACTTTCACGTTCCCATTGTTTGCACAAGCACGAAAAGTTATTAAGATGCATAGACGTGATTTTGCATGTTTCAAAACAAGCAGGGCGAACACAAAGATGCAAATACAGTGACTCAAACTGTGAAGCAAACACATACATATATAGGGAGCACCTTCAAGGTCTTAAATTTCGAGTGGTAAGCATTAAAGAGCCGCATCTATTAGGATGCCCCAAAACCGCTCCTCTCTGTATCTAACTCCTGGCCAAACTGAGCAACTGCTCAGAGCCATCTCATTGACATGCCTGACAAGAATTGAATTAAAAGTTTTGTGCGCTGCGCTTTTCACAGCAGCAGTTGGGGGGAAAAAATAAAATGGAAACTGCGCCGCTTTTCAATTTTCATTGTGACCAAAAGTTTCAGCCTCAAAACGCGTATTTAAATTGATTTGTAATTCGCCGTTAATTCAGTTGCCACCCAACTCTCCAGCCCCACTCCCCAATCCTCCCTCCCAACTGCCTCGTTGTAGCCGGTCAATTCGAGTGTTTTATTCAGTTTTTACCGTGTTGGTTTTTTCGTGTTCATGTTATTAACGTAATTTGACACTGAAAGTGCGACAGCTGTGGCAATTTTGTGCTTTCTTTTTTTTTGTACTTTTGTTGAGGAAATGAGCGCTTAATTGATAATCAGTAGGCGGGGCATGCTGCCCGTCTGGTAATGCATAAATTAAATATTGATTTAATTGTTAACTTGTCACAAAATCATTCGTTTTGTATATATTCATGCGGTTTTTCGTTAGATACTGGTATTAAATATTTATACATAAAATATGTGGATATGATTATGAAGGATTAAAAAATATTATATTGCGCATTGCATAAGCATCGTCGATGTGCCATTAGAACGAATAACTTATTTAAATTAGATTATGCAGTTCACAAAGAGTTAATCTGAATTGATTAAATATTCCTCATTGTCACATGGAAAGTTATTATTTCGATCAGCAAAAAATTGGTTTCAGGGTATCCCGCAGTCGAATTTCTCGTTTAGGGGATTCCAATTTAATTTCTTTTTTCTCATAACTTTATTTTTTAATAATGGGACGTGAATATCTTATGATGCCGGGTTTCTTGTAGTTGTGGTCCCTTGAGTAGACCATTTTTACTTGCTACGAAAGTAAAACGAAATTACTGGTTAAAGATTGTAATATTTATTCGCTTTTTCTGTTGCCAGGTCAGGCAAACTGGAGAGATCTGATAAATGCATAACACGTCAATATACCTCGAAGTTCGTCCTATTCTACAAAATGAAACTTGTATATGATCTCGCGAATAAAGGTTTAAACAGGATAGAACAACAGCTGCACAAAAATGTGCTCTCAAGGCTCTTAACTTGCATATTTTTATTAGGGCATCTGCGATTCGTCGTCGTACTACGTGCTTGGTATAATTTTCTGATAAAACTAATTCTACCGAATGAATCAGACAGATTAGTTGTGCAGTTTCGATCAGGTGCTTTAGCAATTTTCTAGCTCTTTCTATTCAAATATTCTATAATAATACCAAAACACATTTTCAATCTCATATTTCAGCTGTAATAATATTTCCCCCTGAACTAGTCAATCACCATTTGTCATAATAGATATCATTAAAACGACAGCACGATTTGCCGCCCCATATAAATGATATCAGTGGAAACACATCGGTCATTTTATATGTATACTGATATAGCGATATATTGTTTATTTATTTAAGTCGAGACCAATTTAATGTCACACTATTGAGTGGGTAATTGATATCACAAAGTTGTGTAATTAACAGACACAAGGGACACATTTCAGACACAATAGAGTATCTCTATTCATTATCTGAGAAAATAATCGATCGAGTAACATATTGTCTATATATATTATATAGATTATATTATTTAGTGAGAATAAACTTGGCTATACAAGCTTATTCTGTATAAATATACATTTTCTGTTGAGATCTCTCATGTGTAGAGCACATTAATTATACGCTGAAACCGAAGGCAGAAGATGTCAAATTTGATAAGAATATTATATATAGTAGTTAATATTTATAGTAGTTTCAAATATTTTCCACAATTTTAAAGCTACATTTTAATTGGGTTAAGTGCATAACACTAGCTGATCGATTGTTTTAGTTTATCACGTCGTTGAGAAGGTTTAGCTGATCGTTCAAATCTTCACTTCGCTTATCGATCGGTTTGGTTACTTTTGTTGTGAGAAGGTTAAGCAATTGGCTTCAAACCTTCAAATAAACATTTGTTGTGAATAAAATGCTAAGCGTTGGCTTCTAGCCTCATTATCAATTGGAATACACTTTATGGCTTATTGGAAACAAAGTAATCAAAAAGCTGATAGCGCAAAAAGTCCCCAAATTGAAATGCGGAAGTTAGATTAATGCTAACCGATCGTCCAATCAATTTGCTGGCCAAATATTAGAATTCGAAATGGTGTTATGTCAATAATATTTGAAATAATAATCAAAATAACCTCAAAGCATTTAAGTCTTTAATATTTTGTGCATATTTGCAACACTGGACAGCGGCAAACAGTGCTTGCAGTGCCTAGCATTATGTTGTTATTGCCGTTTTTGTAGTCGCTGTTGCAGTCAGGCATTTAATTGATTGATTGCTGCTCGCCTATGCCGGCTTCGATTTGCTTGCCATGATGCCACCCAGCAGCACCACCAACCACCCACACCATCCACACCTAAACCACATCCCATAGTCGCTGCAGTCGTTTCATAACCAATGAATTTCCCCTCTGCCTTCCGTTATCAAATCGTCTGTGGGGGTTCACATAAATGCCATTCTTGTTGTTGTTGTTGTTGTTGTTGTTACTGCCAATTAGTGTTGGAGCGTCATATGTGTGTGTTTGTGTGTGTGTGTAGTGCGTCATCAATTAATTTTTGTATTGTTGTTTTTCTGTCTCGGAACAAAATGATGCATTTTCTGTGAGTCGTGCTGGGTTTGGGCAAAAGGACTGCGAGTCCTGCGAGTCCTGCGGCATATCGCCAATGTTTCCAGAGGTAACCTTGTTGACTGATTGGTTTTTTGATTCAATTGTTTGCTTGTTTTGGATGGCCATGTGCTCTAAACTAAGTTTGTTATGTGCACCCCAACAGAGCTGCTGACTTTATATAACAATGCCCACAATACACACACACACACACGCACACATACACAATCTGGGATTTGGTGTCAAAAAGTTACGCATATGTGTATTATGTTGCTTAATAATTGATTTAAGAGTTTAGCGTTAGCGTTTGATACCCAGAATTATAAGTCGCTTTTGTATTCAAAGCAACATGTTGAAAAATGCACGTGTTTTTTAACTGATCAAATTTTTCATTAAGTTTATCAATATCGAGTTATATTTCTGGCAAAAATAAAATAATAATATCTCTAATTAGATGATTTTTAGTTAACGATTATCTTAGATAAACTTGTAAAAAAAAAACGTAATAGTTAATAGCAGCGAAATTGTCAGATTAAATCGACTGTTCATGCTGATTGAGAATAAGTATAAACTTAATATTGGACAACTGTTTGTTTTGTACATTTGTACTCAAATTAAATGGCTACAGGCAAATATGTTCAGTGCGTCATTAACTAAATATCCACACAGACATGAGTTGACCTAATTCTGTTTAAATTTACTTAATAATTCGCAAATTCTTGAAATTAATTAAAAACAAACAAGTTGTCGATTTCTCGCCTTTAAATCCGTTCTGATAATAGCACGCGATGGAATACACACAAGTACATACTTTGCACAGGCATTCAAATGGCTCACAGGATTAATAAATAATAATAATAAAGATAATAAAGCTTCGCAATATATTGTAGATAAGATAAGCAAATGAAGTAATAAATCTTTTAAGTCTTTGCATACGATTTTTATTTCTTTTTTTTATCGTGAATTTAAATTACATGTGCAGAATAATTCAGTTTGTGTTCAACTGCAGCACAATGTGGAAGACTGCACTTTGGGGTCTAGTCCTCGTTTCGCTACTGGACATACAGTTGGGTAAGTGATGTCAATTCCCAAAAGATGAGCCGATGTCTGTAATAATTTATTTTGTTTCTATTAGTGAACTCTTTAACCTGTTACAGCTGTGCATCGGATTCGTCCTGTCGCAAGCACAGCTCCCAAGTGTGCAGCAATGCAACTGTCAGCGCCAACATGGCCTTCTTAAAGAACGTATTCACAAATGTGCCAACAATAAATGCCAGTTCTCAGTACACTTGCGCCAATCTTACATATTCCTTTTCCAGTGAGTCACTGCCATTGAATGTAAAATATATTATTTTATTTGATTCTCATAATCACTCGACTTGCAGCCAGTATTAAGACAGAATTTCAAGGTTGCGTTGACAAATCAGTCTGCACTCTGGCGTCAATCAACCCCCAATTAACAGTAAACATGTCCTGCAACACGTGCAATTGGAACTATTGTAATCCCGCGGGCCTTCAAAGCCGAAGCACTTACACCATTATCGCTGCAGCAATAGTTCTCATCATTTTCAAGGCGACACTTTAGGAAATGCTATAAATAAAGCTGGATAGGCCCATGGCTGGCACTTTTAAGTAATAAGTACACTCAGAAAAATCACAAATAAATTGTCGTATAACATGTAATTTCAATGAATCTTGACTTCATATGCTGTCATTGGCTTGGTGCTGCTTCTTTGATAAAAATCTGTACATTATGCAGAGCAAAACAATGTCGATATCAAGACTCGATTTTTGTATGCTTGATGCAAAAATAGTCAAAGTTTTAGCAAGGAATATATGTGGCTCCATTCGGATAAAAATAATCTAAAATGTGTTTATAAAAATGTCTAAAAATTGTACTACAATTTATATTTTTAAGTCCACAATTAAAAAATTGGTTTCTTTCGATCACATAATGTTTTACACGACTGAAATGGGTAATTGTGGCCTAAGAAACGTTATTATGAATCAAAAATTTGAAATAATATCATATTAAACATCTGCAACAGTTGGACAATAGTTTCTTTTTCTTTTGTTCTATTCTCGTTAGGGAAAAGTATCAATTTTCTCTGGCCAACTGCAACAACTGAGCAGCTAAAGTTTCTATTGAGTGTTCGGTAGAAACCAAATAAATATTAAGTCGAGCTTTAACTGCAGGCTGTCATTAGTTGTAAAGCAAAACTCAGATGTGCAACATGCTTAAGCGCTTTTTAATATTTATTTTAATTATATTCCTAGAAATCTGCTTGCTTGAAAGCACTGGTAATTACAGCCAGCAGCCAGTATTCTATTAGAATGTGAAATTGTTTAATTCTTTGCAGAGGACAACGCAAAAATGATGAGAAGAGTAAAAGCCATCCGAAAACAATTAATAAATCTGCTTGTAAGTTTACGGCACAAATAATCGATGGAATTTTCAAAATACTTGTTGAAAGTAAAGAAATCAAAAATGATTTAATAAATATTATATATTACGAATAAATAATGATTTGTTGTTTAAAAAATATAAAGACGGGAAATATATGTATGTTGCAATCTTTCACGAACAATAGTCGCAATCTAATCTCCAATTGAAGTGTGCTCAATGCTATCGATTCCTCCGGCCCCAATTTATCTGACGTCCATATACGACCATATATTTATTAAGTATCTGCCGATTATATAGATGGATGAGCGGACAACCATCATGACGAAATCAAAGAATTTGTACCCTTTAAAACTTCTTGTTTATCAGTCGAAGATTGCAATAAATTAAAATTTCTAATTTACTAGAGTTATCAAAAAGAATTCCGCTTATCGTAAAATTGATAAGCAGCTTAGTCACAATTCTGAAATCGCTGAGAACCAAAGAACATTTTTATTCAAACAGCCTCACTTCAGTGCGGACAGGTTTCACTCCATACAATCTTATCAGAAGTGATAAGCCTGCTGAATGGTTAGTCAGTTTCTATAATAAAATGATGCTTTATGCAATAGATTAGAGTGATTAGTCATTGTTTTCAGGCATAGATTTTGGTCAGCATGATGCCCAATGCGGTTGCTGCAATTGTGTAGACGCTGCTGCTCATCTTGCCAGCTGGACTCTTGTTACATTTGTCGCCAGAGCAGATGTCGCACTTGTTCCTTCTCCAGCTCGAAGACTCCGGCTTCAGGGCTAGCCCACAGGGGTACACGTCTGGATGAACACATCCATGGATCTGATGGGGAACGCTGTTGTCTGAATAAAACAAAACAAAATTAAAACCGTATTTTGACAGTGTTCGCTTCCAAATAAACTTACTATTTGCATAGATATACTGAAGACCGAGACAATAGTAAAAGTTGCTTCTTAGCTCGCGCACACCCTGATGATGAACGCGCAAATATGCGCTGGTAGCATTGGCTGTGGCATCCGAGCAGGTTTTTACTTCTGCATTCTTGCAATCCCCTGGGCTGGTGCAGGTGTAACAATTCAGGGAGTAGGCTACAGTTGATGGGATTCGTTCATTGGTTAGTCTGATAGGTCCGCCTTGGTTGGATTCCGCAGCAATTATTGCACTCACCCAACGGCAAACAGGCGACTGCAATCAGCGCACTGACAACCAACAATTTGCTACACATTTTTCAAATTTTATTTAATAGCAGAGCGATGGGAAATACGTTGTATTTGCTGAACTAAACTGAACTGAACTGCTTTGGCTTTTAGCATTGCGGCTTATATTAGAGAACGTCGCTGATATTGGCTTATATACAAACTTATCTCATTTGTTAACCCCCCCAACAATATCAATAAATAGTCGGTGACTCTAGCCCGACAAATCTAATCTAATCGCTTTTAACTTCAATTCCACAATATCAGCTTATATCAACAAACGATCCTCAGCTGCGTCCCACATTGAAACTGTAAATAAAGACATTAGGACATAACTTCAGATGAGTTTTTCAGAACCTTTGGAAACTTTCAATTATTTATTGGCATAATCGAAAGTGCATTTTGTATGCATTTATTATTTAATCGAAATTTATTTAAATTTTCCATAGCATTTATTTTATTTTAAATTGGTAACAGTTCTTAATTATATTTATTTTGTAATTTATTTATATTCAATTTCAGCCACCGATTGATGCCGAAGTTTTATCGTAGTTTTGCCTTGTTGCCTGTTATTGTGAATGGTCGTATTGGATCACATTTGCAATCAGCTGCTAAGTGATGTGCAGATTTGTGTAGTGATGTGTCGATATTATCGATAGATTTCTTGTTTTAAATATCATCGCTATGAATTCTACACTCTAATACGGAAGGTACACGAGTTAATTGTATTGGTTGTGTGCACTTTTATTTAATATTACAATTTGCGTCCGCCTGCAGCATTCTCACTTGTTTAACATAAATAATATCCTTAGCTAAATAATATCCTTGACAGCTAACTTGACCAGGAGCAGCGCCACTGTCGAGGCCATAATGGTAAAAGTGCTCCTGCTTTGAGTGCCTGCTGCATTGCAATTGTCGTAATTGCAGGTGCGACAACTCTTGGACCACCCGTTGCTTGTGCTGCTCACGGTTAATTCGCACACTGGAATTTCACTATGAACACAGCCCAAAATCTCACGCTCATTATAGGCTGCAAGGCAAAAGAGTGTTAGAAGCAAAACGAAGGATTCAATTGCAAATTAGGCTTACACTCCTTATAGTATAAGTTTATGCAACTGAAATTGTTGCTATTCACGTAGGGAACTTCTGTGTGGAGGCCACGCAGCCAGTCGCTGGTCACATTGGCAGCAGCAGCGCTGCAGACTCTGCTGGTGGGTGTTTGGCAGCTTATTGTGGGATAATTGCAGGTGTAGCAGGAGAGACCGTTCACTGTTGAGTAATTCGCTGGTTAATGTTAATTTAGCCAATTAGAACATAGCGTTGGGTTCGTACCAAAACTGCCGACAAAGGATGCAAGCACAAAAGTAAAAACAAGTTTCTTCCACATTTTGGTGATCGCGCAATCGAATGTGTCGGTGTTACTGAGGCTTTCGAACTGAGACAGAGCATATATATATGAACTTTGATATTATGGGTTGGTAATAAAGATAAGTAGTTAGTTATCTGCAGTTGCAATTCTTTGCACTGCCCCTTACAATGTTATTCCCTTGTATATATATACTCGCACGACTTTGCAAACACCCTGTTTAACGCGATTTTTATGAGCACTGAATATAAATGACTTACTCTTTAACATTGCACACTCAGGAGCAGCTTAAATGAATATGATTTCATCTCATATTGTTAAACCTCATTTCCTTCCTTACATAAAGGACGATTCTTTTTACCAAATTCTCTGTAGAGGGTATTATTTAATCGGATTGATCGACATATATATATTTTTGATCAGCATCACTGCACCCATTTTAATTATAAAACTATCTTGTTGAAACTTGACATATATCAGTCACTTTGCTTCAGTCAAGAAGAACATATATATTCTTGATCTGGACCAATAGTCGAATTGATATAGCCATATCCGTCGATAGTTTTGTTTGCTCTTCAGTAGCTGTGCCTGCCACGCATGCTTACATTTGCGTGTGCAAAACTTTAAAAGGGAAATAAAACTAAGAAATTAAAGCTAAAATATATTTGGCACCAGGATTTAGGACAGATCATAGTCGAGCTCTCACTTGTTAAGATATAGCTTACACACTTGAATACACATCCTGCACAGAATGTACTAAGCAAGCGCTTATAGTAAGTGAGCTGATGTGAATATTGGAAGGGTATACACATAATAAAGATAAGCACTCCGGAAACGTTAAAGCCGTATTATACCGATACTGGGAACTGATAGTGGATCGATGCATGGTATTGCCACTTATAGTTGAGGTGTACAGTCATACCATAAAGGTTGTCATTGTCTTAAATTTATGAGTTTATTTTTTAAGCTGCTATATATATTTTTTTATATATCTTTCAACATTGGTGCAATTAGCCCCATTACCTTTGTGGATGAGGATATTATTCCTGAGATAAGATACATAATAAGTTTAGATATCATATTGCAGTGTGCAAAGCTTTCGTAAGATAAACATTTAATTTTAAGGACCACATAACTTACATAAAGGGAAGTCACATATTTTTGTAGCTCTTGCAAATATTCCATCAATAATACGCAAATATATTTACTATCAAAGATACTCTAACAAACGAAAACATAAAAAAGCAAACAGACAATTGGCAATTGCAAACACGTCTTAATGTCTAAACCCAAGCAGAAGTATTTGCCACAACAAATAAACAAAACAAGATAGAGGGCAAAAATATATGTTAGAACGAGGCACAATGTTTCAAAAATTGAAAAGCATATATCAGTATCCTGGCTATTGCCAGGACATGTCACGCATAGCTGAATACTAAACAAAAAAAGAGAGAGAGAGAGAGAGAGGGGGACACACATAAGAAGATGTAGCACTCAAGAGAAAAAGGAACAGCAAGCATAAGCTTCGGCCAAGGATACGTAGAGGATATTAAATGACAGGACAAATGGCAAACGTCCCTACTTTTGACCTGCATATTCTCCAGAGGAGCAGGTACTCGAAGTTAAACGAAAAGCGGAAATCCTGTGAACAATTCTACCACGACACAAACAAATAGCTGCGGGTTAGATTTATAAATACATACATATACTAATATATATATACATACACACATATACATATGTATGTATGGTGAACAATAGGTAAACAACAGAATTACAATATGCTTTTTTAAAAATTAGAAAAACAACGTGCAACAGACGCAATGAGGCTGGGATCTGACAGGACAATAATATTGTGATGCCCACGATAAGCAAAAGGGGGGATAAACAGAGAAACACAAACGCAGACAGGATGGGGACTGGAAAAGTCGCAATGGCGCCTCTGTTTGGATGACAGTTGAGTTTTCTTTTCTCATTTGTTTTTTTTATTTTTTGGTATTTTTGTGGATGTGGGCGTGGCGGATAGATGTTGCAACAAACGGAGTGATATCCGAGTCTTGCTGTTGTGCTGAGAAACTAGCTAGATGCCTTGTGCATAGCATTTATTTTCAAGTCACGTATCCTTTTTAATCCTGACAAGAATATTATTTCCATAAAAAATGGCACGCAGCTAGCGAGCGGCCTCCGGCTGCGAAATCGTTTCGAGCATCAAGCATACGCCACGTATAACACAGCCGAATCATAGACACTGAGCAGCAGGCAGCGACATATGTATTTAATTTTATTTCATGCACACATTCAAACGAATTAAAGCATTAACAATACGGCCTCCTGACAGCTTAAAGCACACAGGCTTACTTAAGGCAACAATTGTCAGCGTGGCGTATGCGTAATGTGCGACACTTGCGGCTTAAAGGATTTAATGCTGTGCACATAGCCAAATATGGTTTCTGTTATCTTCAATTCAGTTGCTTAAGATTCGGGCGAGGAAAGCCTGGAAACAAATTTAAATATAAATATTTTTTTTAGATTATGACTTCCAATGGTTGAAAAGCTATATATCTATTAAATGAAGTCAACTGTATATAAATATAAATACATTAAAATCTTGCCATCTCAAATCAAGCCCTATTTTAATAAAGTTACTAATTTTAGCAGTTTTGAAATTCAATCAATAACTTTATGGCACAAATGTTGCACATAGAATGCGTCATAAAATTTGTTTACTTGTGCCAGACTGAGACGGAGAGTGATAAGGCAAGTGACCCACAGACTAACGACTTGTGGCAGCACTTAAGCCGTCGCATGTTGTTTAGCTTTGTCTTAGCTTTTAGTTGCCTTCAGCATTGTCTAACGGGCGCAGGATCTGCTCTAATTCTCTACATTCCCTTCTGATACGAGAGGACATTGAGAATGTAAAATTTGTTTGTTTCCTGCATTGATGTTGAAAGTTTTTGCAGCTGCTGCAGACAATGCTTGAGGGTCTGCTTCTCTCGGCGCCTCCGCTTCTACTTATATCTATCTATCTATCTATCCATCTATCTATCTGTCTGTCTACATATCTATCTGTCCATGGCATGCCATGGGACTGCCTTATTATTACAGTTTGTCGATTTGTTTGTATTGCAGTCTACATTGTTGTTTTGTCGCAACAACTGAGGCAACAAACATAAACTTGTTGTCACTTGTTCATTGTATGTCTCCATGCAAGTGCGTGTCTGTGTGTGTGTGAGTGTGGGTGTGTGTGTGAGTGTATGTTTATACCCAGCTGGCCAAGTAACAGAGAACAGCCAACAAGTCGATTGTAATAAATTATTTGTAGCTATTGTAATTTGTAATGTTGGCAAATGTCTGGCCAAAAAATAAAAGTAAAACCCATCGACAGCTATCTATTCGATGATGCCATGCCAAAAATTGCACCTGAATTATATAGTCCCGATATCGACAGATATCACAACATGCACTTATTTAGACTACATCACGAATTCAGCTAAAATATATTTCGAAATCGCAACTAGCCTATTTGATTCATGGTCTGATTTGATTCAGAATTGTCATATTCTTATTTTTCATAATAAAATATAGGCCATCATGCCATACGCGATCAAACGCTTGCTGGATATCCAGGAAGACAGCAGAGCTGTACTGCTTATTTTCCAAGGCCTCGATGCCCAAAGCCAAACTGATGATCAGGAATGACACTATGGAAGCCACTTACTTAATCTTAGATTATACGGCCTGCCAGGTTTCGGAATCATCGCAATCACAGCACACTTCCACGGAGTGGGGAAGTGGTGGAAGTAAGAATTATAGCCTGAAAATCGATATATGGGCATAGGTCGAAACTTCAAAACGCCATAACTTCGTCAAAACTCAACTGATCTTAAAAAGCGAAGGCTTTTTGATCATAGATTTGCCCCTAAATCAATCGTACATTTAAAGTTGAAAACGAAATTTGAGGTCGGAAGACAAGTAAAAATTATAGCCCGAAAATCGATTTATCGGTGTATGGGCATAGGTCGAAAATTCAAAATGCCATAACTTCGTCAAAACTCAACTGATCTTAAAAAGCGAGGGCTTTTTGATCATAGTTTTGCCCCTAAATCAATCGTATATTTAAAGTTGAAAACGTGATTTAGGTCGGAAGACCTCATATTATGAAATACAATAAGTTTCAATCCGATCCAATCACACACACGTTATGTTAAGGTAATTTTTGCAATTTTTAATTATTGCAACAAAATTGATTTTTATTTAAAATAAATACATAAAAATGTTAACATGTTTAAGTTTTCCTCGGCGGAGAAGGAATGACATCTCCAACAACCTGCCTGCCTGGCGACTGTAACCTTAAAATTGTTGGAGATATGTGAGCTTATCGATTTGTGATGATCGATTTATATCGATTTCCTAGCCTCTCAGTGGACGTAGCACTACAATTTTTACACTTTGATGCGGGCACAGACCAGTATATGTTCCAAGTTTCAAGTGATACCCTTTGTATTCCTTCGTTATCAGAATGTAAAAAAAAAAAATCAAAAGTCAAACAACTTTTCTGGTTTATTTGCATAGAAAACAAGCCGAACTTTTGTTGGCTAACTCGAATAGGAAACAGTTGCCGTTGCGTTGCGGCCATTCATCATCTGCACCTCGGGATATTTCTGCGAACAACTCGCAACTATCGTAATTGACCCGGAAACAGCTTAAAGCCAAATATTTACACAACATGTCGGCTGAGTTTGGTGTCCGGATGGGAAAAGGTGGCATCAATAAACGGAAGAAAATGCTCCAAGTGCAAAGGACAAAAATAAATATTTACGCTGCACATGCAAAGTCAACTAAAAGAGAAACGGGAACGAGAATCGCAGCAATCTGTAGGAAAATATGTGAGAGTAGGGAATAGTGCAGGTTATCATAAGTTTCTGGTGTGAACTATCGTAGTCCTAGTTTTGCAGGGCACTCGTTCAGCTTTCTATTTTTTCCTTCTCCCACACTAATTGCAAATTAAACGCTGCAAATTGTCCCAAGACTGCAGTTCCCATTCTCAATCTCAATTCCCTTTCCCATTCCCATTCCCCCATCCAATGCAGTTCCTGTTTCCATTACCATTCCCCGTGGCGAGCCAATGATGGGGCGTTTCTCACTCGCACTTGTCTCTCTCTCTCTCTCTCTCTCTCGCAGTTAGCGATGCTGTTCGATATGTACACAGAGCAATGTGTGAAGCTGTAAATATATATGTATGTATATATACATGTGTGTGTGTGCAATTTTGCACGTAAACTTGTTAACAGCAAAACCAACGTGGACAGCAAAGGAGACAGCAAATTGAACGGTTAATGGAAAAAAAGACAAGTAAAAACACTCGAGTCGAGCGAACTCGACAAAGAGAGCAAGAAACCAGCTGGAATATCTCTGTATACGTATGTATGTGTGTGTGCGTATATGTATTCATGTGTTATCCGATCTTGATGAACTTGATGCAAAGGTTTATTCTTTTCGAAACATATAGATATATAATATTTATAAATACGAAATGACGAATCGATCAAAGCCTAAACGTGCCACAAATTTATGCCTTTATCTTGAAGATATCCAAACTGAAGCTCACGAAGCAAACGAGTTTGAAAACCCCTAATAATATTCTCAATAAATGGAGGTATATATCTCTTACATCTGAGATAAGAATATATATGGATATAACATACGTGTAAAAATACGCATTCATAAATTCTCAATAAATTTAGAACATTATCTGAAATGGATGTGTCCTGCTTCTGACATATGTATATAGATAGATGTAGATATATGTACCTAGTCAAGATCAAGTTTATTTCTTTACAGTAACTCGCTTTTGAATATGAGATATGTAAATAGATATAGATATAAAATATGAGTAAAAATACGCAATTTATAATGGTAAAAGCCAAACCAGTTTGAAAAACAATAAAGAATAATCCACCTTATGCCTCTGAGATATACAGATAGATATAGATATATCTTGATCGTCATGTTGATCCAGATTATACATATATACATACAAATATATACTTCACACTTCTCCAGAAATTCATTTAGTCATCAAAAAATAAATCATTTTCTTGGTATTTATCTTAAATGCCGCTAACAGAACCGATCCAATCCCTGACGGCCGCCACTCTGGAATAGACACCCGGATATTCGGGCTTGGCACAGCCAAAGCCCCAGGAGACGACGCCCCACAGTTTGCCGTGGGCAACGAGCGGACCACCCGAATCGCCCTGGCACGCATCCTTGCCGCCCGCCCGCAGTCCAGCGCACATCATGCGATCCGTAATGCTGCCAAAGCTGTTGTAGTCCCGCTTGCATTGCTTCTGGTTCACCTTGGGCACGGTCACGGCACGCAGCACCGCCGTCGATTCCTGCACATTTTGCGTGTTACCCCAACCGGTTATGGTGACGGGCGTGCCATCCGCAATATCCTCGTTCAGCTTGGGCAGCTTAACAAACGCTTGCGTCACATTTGTGGCATCGTATTCCGCTAGTTCCAGCACAGCAAAATCATAGTCGATAACGCGTGGATCGTATTTGGGATGCCGATGAACGGTGCGTATCTGCACCAGGACACCATCGACCTCCTTGCGCGTGGCACCGATGCGCACCCTCAACATATCCACATCGCTGCTCTCCACACAGTGGGCAGCGGTGAGCACCCAGCCCTCGGCTATCAAACTGCCGCCACACATGTGATAATGACGCTGCAGAGAGACCTGATACGGATATTGCTGAATAGTCGCCTCAATGCCTCCCACAATGCGTCCATCCAGCCGCTGGCAGGCTGTGCAGCCAATGCCCGCCAGGAGCAGCGTCAAAATTAGCGTCTTATTGTTATTTGCCATGTTTGGTGTCCAAAGGCTGAGTGTTTTTAGTCCAACCTGCTGCTCAGCTTATTTATATACGATGGAACTACATTTATCAATAGTAGTCGATTGGTTCTCAGGGTCAATCACTGTCTACTTGGCCTAGTTATGCGAACGCCGATACTCGTTAAATTTATGGCCAACAAACGGGGTCGCTCATTGTCATTGACAAGACTTATCTAACGACAATCATTAAGCTTAGCGACTTTCATAAATCAATTTATTCAGTCAGTAGAATTATTATCAAATCAACGCGTATTTTATACGGTCATCACAAATATTCCTTGTTCTCCTCGTCGGGACTCTCGCTAGAAATAATATAAATTACATAATTGGTTAATTATACAAGTTATAAGTTATCTTCGCAAAACGAAAGATTACATCAATTACACCTGCAGTTATTTATGTGTGTGGTCAAACTGCGATATGACTTAATCGAATTTGTCCAATTATAGATGGATGATATAATAGTCCAATAACTTCTTGACACCAAGTAGTGGCGTTTAGAGCTATTTATGTATAAAATTGTTTAATTAATTATTATTTAAATTATTTATGAATTTATATATATATATATATATAGAGACAGAACTTTTTGAGATCGAAGATGTCTCAGTCAATGCATTATTCACGACAAAGTGAATAATATTTATGACCTACTTTTTATTTGGAGATCTTGAGCCAAGTCAAGAATTTGTTGTTGGACGGCATATTGCTGATTAGCTCCAGCTGCAGACCGTTTTGTTGGGCCAACACTTTGAGATTGTTGATATCCCTGATGCCCCAGGCGGGATTCCGCTGCCTGAGATTCGCATCGAAGTCCACATTGCTTTGGGGTGTCAGTTGGCCATCCTGGGCATAGGGTCCGTAGGTGAAGAGTTTGCCGCCCGCTTTTAGCAGCTCGCCGGCGGCGCGGAAGAGGCCCTCGGAGCAGGCCCAGGGGCTAATGTGCATCATGTTGGAGTTGAGCATGTAATCATAGCTGGCCACCTTCACTTCCTCCAGAGTCTTCGCTTCCCACTGCTTCAGCTCCTTGGAAATATCCACAAAGAGCGGCGAGCGAATGTTGCCCGTCGGACAATCGTCGACGTAGGCGGCAATTGAGTCAAAGTCCTCCAGCGAGTACTCGGTGGGCTGATAAATCACATTTGGAATCAGTGGTGCCAAAAATCCAGCATGTTGGCCCGAACCGGAAGCGATTTCCAGCAGACGCATCTCCGGCGTTTTTCTGTCCACCTGAAGCAGGAGAGCCTCAGAAATGGGCTGCGAATTGCGATCGGCCGAGGGATGGGTTCGCTTCATTGCGCTGCCCAGCGTTGTTGCAGATAGAAAACGTATAAATGGTTGTGAGAATCTGTGTGCAGTGATTAATTTAAATAAAATTTTAATGAAAACAATTGTTTACCTCATATTTTTTATAGATTATATTAGTGCCGAGCAAAGCATCGATAGTAAGATATCGACACATCGATATATTACTCATTCTCCAGCACGATAAATTAGAGTTTTCACGAATTGTTCTGAGCAAGTTCAATTGAACTACTCGTTCAACTCGCTCATCGTTCGTTTTGTTTGTTTGAAATATTTATGAGATTGTAATAAAATAAAACCAGATTTTTTTATTTGTTTAAATATGTATAATTGGTATATTTCAATTTTAAAATTTGAGTATTAATGGTGCGAAGAGCAGATTTGAGGCTTGACAGCGCCACCTTGCGGTGAGTATGGTAAATTTAAAGTCAGAGCGCCAAGTTGTAATAATTTTTCGCCAAACTAATGCAATTTTTTTGGCACAGCTCTCAATAAGGTAGCCGCAACTACCGCAAGGTGGCGCTGCATAGCTGCTGATGAATTCAGGCCAAAAAAAGGATATTATAGAAATTAAATGTTAAATGTGCGCAACTTCCTCATGAATACGTTTGACATTGCTCATGTGTTGAATTTTTATTAAAATTAAAGCAGTTGTATTTAAATTCTAATTTTCAGCTGCCGCTGTAGTCTTAAATACCGCCACCTAGGGGCAACTTTGTTAAGTTAGTCCATCTAAGTCCAACAAAAATCCGACATGTGGCTGCACTGTGTTCATAGTTGTATTTTATATTTAAGAAAACACGCAGAAATTTGATCTTACAACTAACATTTAATGATTCCCTTAAAGTTTTGTTTGACCACGGAGGAAATCTTATATTGCTTTTGATAAGAATTGGCTCATTTTTTGAATTGTTCACGTTCCCAATCTGCTAGCTCATTCGAAAAATACCCGCTAACTGCAACTAGTAAAAAAATTGGGAATTTGTATTCGATAAAGTCAGAATTTCACCCACTCGGAGCGGAGCAGACAGATTTACCAATTTTGATGTTTGTTTTAAAAACCTGTGTATTTTTTGTTTTATTGTTGCTTTCAACTTGTTTTTGCGTCTTAATTGTTTATTAGGCTACTTAAAAACGAAGAAGCATTAGACAAATCGAGATAAGACTAACTAATAACATTACTAGATGAATATTTGATGAGCGATTAAGTTAAACTAAATTTAAATGATGGCTTAAGTACACACACTTTAGCTTCAACTACTAATTAACTAATTGCGACTACGACTAATGGCAGCTTATTGACGACATTTAGATGACGATTTAATTATGATCATGTAAATGCATTGAAAATGACATTAAATTAATTGAAAACATCTATCGACATATATATATATATATGTATATATATATATACGGTTATGAAATGGGCTAACGATTGTGAGCTATATCTAATTTGTCCGATATTTTTTTGAGGGGTGCTGTATATATGTATATACACTATATATATATATATATATACTGTGGAACTATCTGCAGCCGCACGACTCGACGACCATGTTGGGCAGCGTTTTGACAGTCGCCGAGTTGTTGGAGTCCAGCACGACCAACTGCAACGAGGAATACTGTTTGGCGGTACAGCAGGGCACCAGATCCAATGGCTTTCGCGTACCATTTGTGGAGAGTATTTTCTGTGGGGCAAAACCAAGAAAAATCAAAAATTGAGTTAAAAAAATCACTTCAGAGTCGAATTCAAATTGAAACCCACCAGCAAAGAGCTGTGATGCGACGCCGCCTGGGCAACACTCGCCACGGAGCTGCAGGAGCCGCGACAGAAATAGGCATCGTAACCCTTCGGCTGCATTATCCAATTGTCCCAGCCGATGTCCGCGAATGAAATATATAGTTTCTCGCGGCAACATTCCGTCACACCGCTGGAACAGTTAATATTGCGCTTTTGACGACTTTTGGTGCGACGATTCTGGGTGTCGATCATAATGAAGGGTCTGTAGTTATTGTTTATGGATATGATCTCCTCCATGCTGCCAATGTCGCACGATTCGCATGTAATCTGTATGAGATGACTGAGATCGCGATTTCCGAACCAGCGCTTGATCGGCCATTCAATGTTGATTTTCATCCACTCATCTGTTGAGCAAAATAGAAGATTTTCCAATTATTTATTTTTTTTCATTTCAATTTCCAATTTGAATCTTAAGTTTCTAAAGAATTCCTAGTTGAAAAAACCCAACTAAATCCAGTAGGGCAATAATCAAATTCTCCCAAAATCTATTGCAGCTTAGCTTACACTACACTCGGAATAAAATATTCAAATTCGCCATATTATTTAGAAGATGAATTTCTGAAAACTTGCGATTTTCTATACTTGATTTTAGGGTACACTTAGAAAAAAAGGTGTGTAATTTTCAGGACAACAAAACTCTAAAATAAAAGTCAAGCAAATAAATTTAAATAATTTCTAAAATCAAGAGAAATACTTTCTAGTTTCAGGGCGATTTTTAAAATTGTGCACAATTTTTTGGCCAAGTGTATTTCAGCTGTGTAAACTCTATTGTTGCTCACCGAGTTCAGTGAAATTACGAATTTAATTTATTGTAATTTGAGTTATTTCGATTAGGCATTATTCGTTGGATTCGATTCGATTTGTGCTTATCGGCAGCTCGTCCCGTGCATAACTCGGCCAGCAGAGTGTTGCTTGGGGAACAAAGTTCAGTTTTGTGCAAACACAAATATTTGACAAGAAGAAAATATTTTTAATTATAGATTTTGATCTCGAAGCCAAGTTATTCACCCACAATTCCCTGCCTATCAATAACCTTTCGACCAACAAAAACAACGAAAGAAAGTACAACAATAACAATAACAACGTTGAACAATGAGCAGTTGCCAATGGCCGTCTTATCGACTTATCGGTGTGCTATATTATTATTATAATACCTATATTGTATATAATATAGAGCATGATATGCTATATAGAAAAAGGACGATGACTTTGGGTTTTTCCGCTAAGGGCAAAGGTCTGCTGATTAATGGGTTTTACTGACACCCACAAAAAAATTAAACTCAACTTAATAAAATCGGATTTCAATTCAATAAATTTTCTTAAATCGAAATCCCAAAAATATGGTGTATTTTTATATTTTTTTTCGAAATCATTTCTATTAATATGAGATGCATTTCGAGAGATTAGAAATGCAAGAAAAAATCGTTGCTGATACTCAGAAAATGATCATGAAATTTGCTATCTCTATTACTATATAAGATATAATTGAGATCGGAGTTGAATCTTTAAATACTTAGTTTAAAAATAATACAAGTAATAAAATCTAATATAAGGATTTCTTATGACCTATTTTTCAAGACAATTCCAGGCTAATATTAAGAAATGCAAATCAATTTTCGAAATTTCCTTTCTGAATAATAAGTTGAGGAATTCTAAGAATCAGCGCAATTTATTGGCAATTTTCTTTCATCTTTGGGATGATTCCGTATGCTTGCTTACCTTGCACATTCACCGACTGTATGGCTATCGTCTTGGTCAACGGCAGATAGCCGGAGTCCAGCTGCTGCTCCACCTCGGAGACAACAATCGTTTGCTTCCGCTGCTCGCTGCTCAGATTGCTCCCATCGCTGGCTTTGGTGTAGTTCTGTTTGTTCTTATAGAGCCAGAGCACAGCGCTGCTCACATCGAAGCCATCCGCATCTGCATCGTCGATCTTGAAGCTGAAACACATCGAGGGATGCCCGCCCAGACGACGGCACTCTCTTTCTTCTATGGATGATAACAAAAAAAATAAGGGATTCGATTAGATTTCTACATTTTTTAGATTCCAAATATTTCTATTAAATCGAGTATAAATTTGTAATTAGTTAATTTAAGAATTCGAATTAATTAAGAGGCTTAAAGATAATATATATTTTAGGTAGATAATTAAACTCACCACGTTGGAGAAAAATAAATTTCTGATTGGTGCGGGCATAGTAATCATCATAGTCCTTATTCTTGCTGGACTCATCCGGATGCTGCTGCAGCGTTATGCCCTCAAAAATGGGGCGTGGCAGCTCCACCCCCGACACTTTGGGGCTCTCCTTGAGGCGCAGTTTCTCGAGTATTTGCTGCTTGACAAACTCAATGCGCAGATTGCGCAATTCCTCCTCGCTGATGTGCTCCTCCTGGCGATAGCTCTCGCATTTGGGGCAACCGCTCGACGCTGTCTTCGTGGTGGCATTTGTGCTCTGCTGCAGCTCGTTCTTCAGATACTGCTCTGCCCCATCCTCTTGCGAGTTTGAGTCATCCGCTTGACCGTCGTTGCCTACTGGTGCATTCAGCCACTCATCGAATTGGTGGCCCTGGCTGAGCAGCTGCCACAGCTTGGGGCTGGTCTTCAGTTGCTCGGATGTGACGCGATGATAGCTGTGCTCCTGCTGCAGCATGCGCTGCTGCTTGCTGCGCAGGTGGCGCCGTACGCGCTGATCATACAGCTGCTCCTGATGCTGTAGTTTCTCCTCCTCGCTGCTGCTCGGATCGGGTGCAATGTGCTTGGGCTGGCGATCTCGCTGCTGGCGTGTGTGGTGCTGCTGCAGATGTTGCACGTGCTGATGTGGCTGGTGTCGCGGATGCGGATGTGCTCGCATCAGTGGCACGCTGCCCGCTGCCTCATCGGCCCCACTCGTATGCGATCGGGCGTAGATGTTGTTATTCTGCAGGGCCAGGCACAGGAGCAGCATCAGTGTCATATAATATTTGGCCATTTTGCTCGTCTATTTTTGGTTAACTCTTTTCACTTTTCGATATTTGAACAACTTCTGTGGTGTGTTGGAAATTTAGTTATTGCTACAATTTGGGAAATTGGCTAATTGCTATCTGTTTGGTAGCAATTGAAACTCAATGTTCGTTGTCCTTTGGCTTACAAAACTCATAGATTTGCAGCGAGTCTCACTTTTTGTTGCCGTTTTGTTCACTTTTTGTTGCACTTTACAATTTGTTTGCAATTTATACGCAATTTTAATAATATTTTTATTTTTTATTTGACTTCAGGCTGCATGGCGTTCAAATATATTTCATATGTTTTATTTTAATTTGTATTAATTGGCATCAAGCTGGAATTACAAAAAAATAATCGAAAATTAAAAAAGTGTTGAGAAAAAGAGTGATTCAGTTTCAAATTCGCAAAAGAATCCTTATTAAAAATATTTCTCAATAAATGTCAAAATAAAGTGATAAAACACAAAAACAGCTTTAAGAAGCCTTTAAATAAGGCTTACATCCAAGTATTCGTCCAACTACCTTGAATATTTGACACGTGGCAAAGTGTACGGAATTTTTATCAAATCAACAATGATTTTTTTTTATTAGAGGTCAACTAAAATACGAAAAAAAAAACTTTGCAATTAAAAAGCAATATTAAAATCTTAATTGTCATTGTCAGTGCAGATCGGAAACTGCGCACGAGTAAAACTGATAATTTAGAGATTAACCCGATTAAGCGGAATTTTGAAAGGCATCACGTATACGCCGCATACTGGGCGCAGATGGACCACACGTACCGTATAACTGTATTTCGATGACTTGGCACGAAACCGCTAGCTAGTCGTGTTATTCGCAGGGTCAAGTTGCGAACCCGGACACGAAACACGAAGCACGAAATTCAAAATACGACTGGCAAATTGCGAATTGCAAAGCGACGAGGCTGGCGCAATTTTTGTTTTTTTTTTTCTTTTTGATTATTTGTGGATTTTCCTTCTGTGTGACAACGCAAACGAGTTGTGAATGAATGCGGCATTCGCCCGATTAGTAGAACAATTTATGTCTGTTAGGCGGTCGCTGCAATTGATTGATCATTGCCAAGAGAGCGACCAAAGATAGAGAGAGCAATGAGAGAGCGAGAGTGTGTTGCGGACCCGAACTCTCTTCAAGCCGGTAAACGAACAGAGTACGAGCTCTGTTCGATGTTCGGTGTTCGCTCGTTTTTCCCACAGCCAGCGCCCCCCGCACCGCGCAGACACAGACATTTCCCCTCATGGTTCGCTGAAGACAAGACAAATTCATATGCAAACATTCTGCTCCATTGCATCAGCTAAAGAAGACGTTGGCGTTGACAGCGACGTCGACAGCGACGGCGAAAACAAAAACAAAAAACACAATTTGCATAAATTTCGAGTTAATTTTTTGATTTGATTATTTTCGGCACACACACCTGCGAGTGGCCAGCCACGCCCCTTTTGTCAACTAGTCGCCAGTGGATTTGGCTGCGGGTGATTCAATGCAATAATCGCATTCCCCCAATTGTCAATCAACTCGTGTGTCAATCAGTTAACAGCGCCGACACGGTGCTGATAACGCCACGAATATTGCTCAACTCGATCTATCAAATTAATTTTACATATATATATATATGTGAAGGCAATTATTAAATTATCTGTATGATTGATGCTAAATCGCTGTGCACTGATTATGCTGCGATTAAAAAATAAATACAGTAAGAGGCGCAGTAACTAAATGATACCGTTACAACTAATTGACCTTGTTACGTTCAACATCTATACATGCACATATATATTTACATGTACTGTATGTAATGTGTAGCTAAATATCTAATTGAATTCAAAAGAAAGTTCGTTTGCTTTTAGCAGACTTTTGTAACATAAATATGCGTTTCATCAGCCAACCCATGAAATTTAAATGCGTGAGCCACAAATGTACAATAAGTAAAACAAAAGAGAGAAGAGAGAGAGAGAGAGAGACGGAAATGATATAAGTAGCACGGCTAAAAAAATGCTAAAAACAAAATACAAGTTAATTAAAATAAGTAGTTTAACTCAACAGAACAATATATGAAAAACTTTTGCATTTTAAAGTGTGCCAAAGATTTACAGTAAAACTAAATACTACTTTACCAATTACCAATTCTTTCTCTAAAAATCGCTTTTGTGGCAGTTTGGCAGTTTTAAGTGACAATATTTTTGGTTCAGGTGTTGTCACAGAACACTCTTTGAACATAATTCAAATTTTTCGATGTTAATTATTTTATATTTTATACTTTGTTGCTTCGATTAATTATTTGCATTTTACAAACAGTATTAAGTCAGAGAAAGTGCTTAAATTGGGCTACGTCCACTAGGACCACACCCACTACTACCCCAATTTTCCTAATGTTGAGAGCTTAAGTTACCAAACTTTTCACTCATTAAAAATGGTAAAATTTCGGTCCGTATCTTTCCTTATTTTTCAACCAAAATTAGCTTTCAAAATCAAGTCGATTGATTGGCACTATTATCATTTACTATAAACGTGTAAAAAACATAAATGTAATCAGAATATATTTTGTAGTCACACGATTTATATGTGTGTAAATGTAAAATTTTTCCATAATTCAAAGTGACATCGAGTGCGTCAAGTGGCGACACGTGACTGATCAGCACTGATCTCAGTTTTGCGCAAATTGGTAAAATAAATGCAAATAATAGTATTTAGTGATTATCAGTGAAAGAATCACAGATCAATCAAACGGCTGCCAATCAGCGGCGTGCGACCGAAGCGAAAGCCACTTAGCAGGGTTCGGATGGGGGGCGGGTCAAGGGGGGGGGGGGGGGAAGGCTCTTGCTGCTGCGAGCGAGCCGACACTTCGTTAAATGGAGCAGCGCATTCAACGTCTACGTCAACGAATCAAACAAGTTGACTACGTCATTGAGCACGCAAACGAAGCGTGATGCGTCGAACAGACACTGACGCTGACAGAAGAAGCGAGCGAAGAGACGAAGAAGTCGAAGTTAACGAAGAATACAACGAAGTTCGGTTCGAGAGTTGCGTGCAGAGTTTGCTGATGGCAGGGTGCAAAGTACAAACGAAGATTGGCAACGCCAACTTCTGGGGGTTTTCCATGCGCTGCGCTGCTCTGCTCTGCTCTGGTCTGGTCTGGTCTGCGCTGCGCAGCGCTGCGTTCGTTAATAGCGCGCAGCGAAGATTATCGCAAGTGCAGCACTTCGAACTACAGTTGAATGCACTGCAAAAATGTTCTTTTGCTTTTCAATTTGTGTGCTTTATTTTTGGTGATCTTCATTCACTCCCCCTCCCTCCCTCCCTCCCTCTCTCTCTCTCTCTGTCCCTGTCTGTCTGTCTCTCAGTCACACATAGTCTTACTCTCTTTCTCCGTCTCACTCTGTTTCTCAGTCTGTCTCTGTCTCTGTTAATGCGCATTGTGTTGCGATCAGCATATTGGAGCATGCCTCAGCGTGAACTTTGGAATCGCACACGAAGATTGCTCCCATTTATTGGATTAGAGGCAGCAAAATCGAATTTAAAACACAATTTTCTTATTTATTTATTTTTATTTTTTATTTATTTGTTAGCCTCACGGTAGCAATTAAGTGCTTTCGGAAAATTAAGGTCTAACGAGTCTTTTGCAGCTATAAATCAGATGGTAGCAATCCAGATGCGCTGAAGGTTGAGTGAGGTTATGTCACCAATATGGCGGTCATTTCAATATGGCGGCCTTCATTAAATATTGCACACTCATCAATCAATCAATCAATTATTAGATAGCATAACACAAAAGTGATCAAATGTGTTTCCATTTTGGATTTACAATAATAAAATTAATTTGAATTTAAAATAATATTTGAAATTGGCATATAAAATATGAAAGGCACTTATCATTTTGGATTTTAGTTTAATCAAAATCAAAATTAATTAATTGAGTCTCAGTTATGTGATTGGAAAATAATTTATTTATTTTCAAATTAACATATTTACATAAAATCATTGGTGCATATTATAATATCAACAGATCAGATTACTAATTAAACCATAAAAATACATTATTATTTATAAGTACCAATACGTAAATGTATTTGCGAATTTAATTATAACTCTTAATTTTTTTTGTTAATTTCCTAAGTGTTTAGCTGCTTTTAATGATGTTTGATATTATAGATTGTATAATTATTTATTAGCACAACTATTTGTTTATTTATTTTATTTGGTTAACAAAAATAAATCGTTTAATTCACAATTTTCTTATTACTCACCTTCGAAAATCGTTTAGATAATTCAATGTTTATGTTATTTTAATTGCTCCTCTGCATATTGCAATTAAAAATTTAAAAAAAAATATTGTAATTTATTGGAAAATCATTTTCACTGATTAGTTCAAATTGTTAATCAGGATTTTCATAATTTGAACTTGTGCACTTTTGAAGTGGCAATGACCACCGTTTTTATTTTACGTAGTAAAAATAAATTTGTTGGTTATTATAATTTCTTTTTGTAGTCTTTGTTAAGTAGCACTTGTTTCTTTTTATATAAAACACTTTTTATTTGGATTTGTATGCATTTATTCGATGGAGCAGCGATTTGTTCGATGCGAGCAGTCCGACTGACTACGTGTGAATAATTCGATGCTGGGCAGCCAGCGACCGCAAAGGCTGCTTTGCTTCTGGTTCGGGTTGCTTCGCGAACTCCAATTAGGAGCACAGCTTGTAAAGGTGTTTGAGTGCGAGAGCGAGAGCGAGGGAGAGAGAGAGAGAGAGAGCAAAATTAGGAAGAGATGATGTTGTGGTTGTTGTTTGATAACAGCGATATCAATGCTTGGCGCCGCTGCTCAGGCACATTATATGATGCGCAAATTTGAATGCTTAACTAGGCAAGGAGAGAGCATGAGTGAAAGAATGAGAATGAGAGCGTTTTTGAGCTGATAAGATTGCAGCCGTCGGCTGACTTTCCCCCAACGACTAACTCATCTGCGTGGGCTCATACAAAACGTGAGCAGGCTATGCGGCTGCTGACGTAGTCGCACTATTTGCGATCGATGTCCAGCCTTTATTGAAACATAAATATTTTGAAGGTGCCTCTGAAGAGGTTCTTTAATATAATTTATATTATTGTTTATTTACTGATAAGCACTTCGCTGTCGGCGCATGTTAAGATTATTGTTTCGATGCGATTACCCAGTTCTTTTTTTTAATTTTTGGTACTCTACTTTTATTTGCTTGATTAGCCCTCGATTGAGCTGCTACACACGTTCGCCATGCTTTGTAGTAGGTATTATACAAATTTTGGGAAGCGTAATAATTATTAAAGCAGATATATTCTTGATCAAAGCCAAATTACTCCTGACAGTTTTTTGTTAGACGAATCGAAAAATTGATAGAAAATCGACATTCTTTTGGCGGCATGCGAAGTTTCCCTTACTTCTCTGGAAGTATATTTCTAAAGCATATTTCACATAATTAAATATAAAGATAAATATAAAGCTTATGTATTGTGCTTAGTTTAAGTTAAATAAAAAAACTGCAATTTGAACCCGAAGAACTTTGCTCTCACATTTCATGATAATCTTTTGGAATTTTTTCAAAATCATTTCACTTAGAAATTATTTCATATTATTTTTTTATATATATGAAAAATATATGGTAAATATTTTGGTTTCGCTCATGTTTTTGCTGCAGACCTTTAGTAAATACTCTTGCGATGGATAATAAAAATAAACAAATATTTTCAATTCCATCGATTAGTTTTAAATTGTATTAAAATCTCAGCAACTGCGGAAATTTTGTTATTTAGTCGTAAAGGATGCCAATTTCAAAAGGGAATTTAATCTTCGTCATTTTGAAATCATTTTGTGGATTTTTGTTTTGTTTTTGACAATCAGCAATATAAATAACATGTATAAAAATGAGTTAACATAAACTCGTGTTCTAAATTATAGTTTGAGTATTTTTGCATAAATACGTAAACACATGTAGAAAGCAAGATTGAAGGAATGGGGAATGAGTGAGTAAGAAAAAGCAGAGAATTTTTAATATATGATGATTCGTTGTTGACAACCGGAAAGAGCCCAGACATACTTATATTAAGAAATTGATAACCATTTGATAACACCCACGACTTTCAAATTAATTCGCAAATAAACAAAATAAACAAAATTATAAGCAAAACGCCCATAATTAAAATCTGCAAGTGGCAAACGGAATAGAAAAACATCAGCGGCAACATTTTCCTAAACATTTAAACTAAACTGATATTAAAAATAAAAAATACAGAAAAATAATTATAATAAAAAGAAAATAATTAAAATCAGCTAGTGGCAAATGGAGTAATCTAATAATCTGAAATAGCAATTGTTCTAGTTTATACGATTTTTCAGCAAGTTAAAAAAAATCGCAGTTATTTAAATTTTCAAGTAGTTCAAAATGCGAATTATTTTAAATATTTATTTAAAACAATGGAAAATATTTCGAAGATATTTGAAAGGAGTATCATAATAGGCAATGGATAACAGATGTTCAACAGTTCATCAAAAGTCATATACCCAATTTGAGGTAGGGTATACTCATGAGTAATTAACACATTTAATGATGCTCCATCAGATCAAACGGATCAGGGCCACGATTTCAGGTGATACACGTGCCCAAAAGCACTGAATCATTTCGAAGACAGTGACAGCAGTGGGAGAGGGGTTGCTCTGGGGAGGGGGCGGGAGGGGTGTGCCGATGGAGATGTGCATGTGAACCAGGCGTGAATCCTGAGCTCACTAAAAAGATAAATGAATGCTAAATATAATTTGACAGTTATGGCAGTGGAGCAAAGGTTCATTTATTTGAAGAGCGCGGAAATTTTTCCCAATCTGCTCACGAGTAATTATTGAAAGCGAGAGTAGTCGTGTGTGTGTGTGTGTGTGTGTGTGTGTGTGTGACGCAGAAAACGATATTGAGAATACGCCACAACCAATCGATTTTTTGGACTTTGTAGCCACTTGGCAGCAGCAGCAGCTGCTGCTGTTGCTGATGCATCGCCAGACGCTCGAGAGACACCCGATTGGCCCTGCCCGACAACTAACACATTGAGTTCATTGTTTAATTGAAATGTGTGCGAGTGTGTGTGTGTGTGTGTGTGTGTGTGTGTGTGTGTGTGTGTGTGTGTGTGTGTGTATTATAAGGCTTCTTTTTTGCCCGCTCGATGTCAAAGTCCATTTACGAGTCATGCGGCAGAGTCATGTGAACAGCAGCAACAAGCAACAAGCAGCAACCCAAAAAATACTTCCATCTAAAATAGGCCTGTGCTCAATTTGTGTCAATATCTCAGTCTCAGTCTCAATTTCAATTTCCATTTCAATTTCAATTTGAATTTGTACTACAATACAATTAACTAGACTAAGCATTTCAAATTTCACGCCTTACATTGACAGATGCGATTGTCATTCTTGTCATTAATAGAACTCAATCTGTTGAAATCGCTGGGAAATATTGCATTATGTGGTCGGGCGAGGCGCTAATTGCCGGAGACGAGTACCGATCTCAGTTGGTATTGAATCTTTTGCCGCAGTTTGTATTTATTTTGCTGCCATACTAATAAATAATACCAATATTTGCGTGTCATCAGGCCTAATCTTGCTCTTGCTATTGTTTTCACTGCTCGCTGCTTTTTGCAAAAACTATTCCAATTTTTTGAATCACGACTTTCGATTCCGGGAAATGAAATCGAGAGCCAGTGTATGTAAACGATAATTATATATTATTAATAAACACTACGTGGAACTATTTTGGGCGTGCTGAGTCAGTAAATAAAAATAAAAATATTTCATGCAAGAAGTCTTGTTTGTGGCAGCTACATATATTATATAGTCTTTCGATACTGCCTGAAGCTACGAAAATGAATTTAATTATTTTAATTTAATGTCAACTAACATCAGTCCACACACAAAACAACAAAAAGTACAAAATAAATAAGTTTATAATAAAATTTATTATTTACATTTAAATTGGCAAATAAATATTTTTCAGAGTATTACATGCGATGATGAAATTCATTTCGAGTACATACGAAAGAAGGAACAATGCAAAACTTTGGATAGACAAAATTAGAGATTTCAGATTGTCACACAAATGGATGACAGCTCAACATGGATAATAGTTTCACATTTGCAACAAATATTTATATTATTTTTAGATTCAAAGTTTTAGTAACCAGTATTGTTAAAAATGTACTTGACTTGCGAACCGTTTCAAACTTAAAAAGCAAAACTTTTCCAAAGATCAAAATGAAATATCGATTGTCGATTTAAGAGGAGTTTTAAAGAATCGCTTAAGCATTTCAATGTGTACAATTCCTGAAAGATAAGAGAAACGTAAGCAGTAAGCGATGATATGATGATGCTTTTAAGGAATAGAAGAAGTGTTCCTGGAAAACTTGACAAGCACTCAATGAGAAGACATTATGAGAACACCGTACGCCTTAATTAATTGAATTTAATCCATCAACTTTCTCTTGCAGCATATAGAAAGTCTGTGCCCCGGAAGCACATTAGAGCTGGAAACTGCAAAAAAAAAAAAGTCACCTAGGCAATAAGCAGGAGATGGAAAACAGCTATCAAAAATACTGCGTGACGCACTAAATCACTTCTCGAAATTTCAGCACGTACACCAAACGTAAATCAGGTTTATGAGTTTGATAATTGCATGAAATAAAAAGTAATGCGATTCAGTCGGAATCTACTTTGATTAATATTGAGCAATTGTGCAAGTTTTATTTCGATTTGGATTAGGAAACACGAGCAATTAAAAAAACACACGCATTAAGTGAAAAGATTAGAGTCCATCCAAAGTTGAAGCGAAATGTTATTTTCGAGCCTACCGATAAGCAAAACGTGAGACAAATTTCAGCGTATTTTGGGGGCATAGTGCACCGAGCAACAAAGTTGACAGGGTCGAGCCAACTTAGTCGCCAATCCTTGAAGAAGTTTGCCGGAGACCCTAAAAACCAATATATTCGAGTAGCTTTAGTATTAACGTGTATTTGCTCATGGATCTTCTTAATACTCCTCTTCTATTATTCTATTTTATTTCCCAGCACTTCTGTCAATTACATAATTACTCAAACGATGACTTTGCCAAATAATCAATTTCTATAGGCACAACAATTATCACTATGACTATAAATTGGAACAATAATCTAACCAGATTATCAAAAACTTAACTGATATAATAAACTTAATAGCCTAGAAAAGTGTAATTATGAAAACAATAGCAAACCAATCTGAAGTGCTTAGACAAATTTGATGCTCGTGTCGCCTTGTCAGATCGATAAGAGAAATAAATAGCAGATTGCGGATTGCCTGAAGTAGCAACAACAAATCGAATAAATCAAGCGCTGATTGGTCAAATCTAATCGAGCGATGCGACCAATCGCTGATCCGGCATGATGTGGCCGCAAATAAATATAAACAAAGATAACCCACTCCCCTTCCCACTCAACTTCCGACTCCCAATTCCCATTCGCTTTAGTTTCGGTTTTTTCTGGTTTTGTCTATTTGTTTGCTTGTTGTCTGTGGCTTGAACGCAATGATGTTTCACCTGGCTCGGCTCGTGCCAGCCGCTCTTATCAGCAGCAGGACAAGTTCATGCCCAGGCGATAAGAAGTGCGTGTATGCGATCTCTTCCTCGTTTCCAACTCCATCGTAAAGATCAGTCGCGATCCAAGGGGCAAAGGTATCTCACTTACTGATAACTGGGCCAAGTCCCAAAAGTTTGTCAGATCAAATTTAGTTTTTGATATGGCATTCAACTGCGCAAAATTACATTGCGTACGACATGGTCGTGATATGGACGTGATATTCGGAACTTTAGCCTCATTAAATGACTTGTCATCTATGGGAATGATAAGATTGGTGTAGTCGAGTGAAGCTCGACTGCGACATACCCTGAACTCAGCTGTTACTCAAATTTCCCTTTAAGTATATTGATCTTATTTGAGGAACATGCACTGAAGAGTTATTATGAATTCGTTAAGATGACGTAAATATGTCTATCCAAAATTTAACTCATGATCATGATTGAAACCTATATCATTTAATTCATTAAAAAATTAGATAAATTCAGTTAATATTTAAGCAATTCAGAGAATTGTTTAAGCAAGCGAAACACTCTCGAAATACTTGTAATATTTTTCATTTTATTCTCAATCATCATTATTTTTTCAATTCTCATCTTATTTTTTTGTTGTTTTTTTTTCGTTTTATACATATGTATGTATATATATATATATAATATTTGTAGTACTCCACCTGTTTCTGCGTTATTGTTTATTAATATAAAGTTGGTTTCATTGTAATTTAGGTATTACCATTTTCATGTTATTTTTGTGTTTATAAGTAGAGTAATGAGCAAGTTTTATTTTAATTATAATTCATTATTTAAGTATGCATTTTAATCTTAATAGTTATGTTTTGCCAATTATCTTTTTTTGTGTCTTGTGTTTTTGCTTTCATCTTCTTCTTCTTCTTCTTTTTCATTTCATATTTTTTGTAGACTTTTCATACAAAATAACAAAAGTTTTGTATATTCCTGTGGTCAAATGTATGCAATGTGTGTGTGTGTGTGTGTGTGTGAGTGTGTATATGATGTGTGTCTGCCGGTGTGTGTGTGTCTGCTGGTGTGTGCTGTGTGTAGGTGTGTCTGTGTTGTTGGTGGTCATTAATATTACAGATTTCCTTTTTGTATGAAATAAATCAAAAGTCATTTTCATTTTATTAATTCGAAGCTTTTCAAATAATTTGGATAGTTAAGTGTCGCCTTTCCAATATGTGTTTGTTTGTTTGTTTGTTTTGTTGGTATGGTATATATATATATATATATATTTGTATGGATTTATCTATGCATTAAACGTTAATATTTCCTTCTATTAGTGACAAATTTAATGAAACAACAATTTCTCTCACATATTAAAAGTTGTTTTTAATGCTTTTACAACAATAACAAAATTTATGCTTTTATTTTTTATATGCGCACTATATTAATTTTCGACTGATTTTTTTTTTGTAATTTTAGATAACTTTCTGGGTTTATTCAATTTTGCATTATGTATCCTAATTATTCATTTATATGTATGTATGTATGTATGTATGTATGTATGTTTGTATGTATGCGTAGTTGCCATTCCATTTCATTTATTTATTTCTTGACAAGTTTTTGCGATCAAAATAATGTCAATATAAATATTTTTGGAAATTATAAATGCACTGGAAAAAATAATGATGTCTGTGTTGATATCGTTTTCATTTGGATACGTTCTGTCTGAGGTGTGTGTTAAAAAAACGGCTTGTTATATGTACGATATAAGTATATTTTTTATAAATGTTTTCGTATAGAAAGTTGCTTGTATATAAGGTTCATAGAGAGCAAAAGTTGGTTGTTTTTTTTTATAGCATTACGTGTCATATTCTTTTAAGTTATCTTTTATGTTTTTTGGGTTTTCTTTTGTTTTGTTTGTTTGGTTTTTTTTTTTTTAGCAAAAAGCACGATTTTCAAAAAGCAAAAATCGCATTGTCAAAAATTTGATTTAATTCGTAAGTTAATTTTGATAGATGTTATCATATTCGTTTGTTGTCCGTGTGTCTTTCCATCCACTTAGACCAATAATGTGTGTGTATTCGCATTATTTAATACCATTTCTTGTTTGTAAGTCAATATATATGCATATGCCTTTAGAAAATTATGGACTACACATACAAACATTGAAATTTGTCTTCTCATTTATAAAAATAAACAAACATAGAAAATTTCGCTGAACAACTTATGTATTTTGCTAAAACTTTAAGATTTTATTATATATATGTATTTTTTTATTTATTTTTTTTTTTTTTTGATATGGAATTTTACAAACATTCGTACAAATACATAAATGTAGGTACTTTATAAGTATTATATATTAATTTATTTAGTTGTTATGTGAAGGAATTTAAATGCAGTGTTACATTTCAATTTGCAGGGAGGGATAGAGAGAGAGAGAGACAGAGAGAGAGAGAGAGAGAGAGAGATAGAGGAAGAGAGTTATCTGAAGTATGTTAATAATGGTAATGTTCCCCCCTCTCGTTGAGGGGATATATCATGTATGCATGTTACGCGCGATTTGGCCTACCAGGTATACTCGTACATTAACTAGGTAAGATTCATATATATATATATATATATATATCTCAAAACGCACGCTCGCCGCTCTCCTCTACGAACATCAGTCAATGATCCCACTCTCACACACGCACATACACACACCCCCAACACAGACAACCCCACACACACCCCCCCACACACACGCACACACACGCACACATACAAGCACTCCCTGTCCAATGTGTGGAACTAAGCTGCATTGAATTTATGTATTCAGACATTACACATACGCACTGTTGTTAAGTGTTACGACTTACGACAATTGCTAGTATATTAATATTACAATTATATATATATATATATATATATATATATATACGTATTATATATATTCGGCTAATATTTTGACTAATGCTTTTTGCATGCACTTTCTTTTGATGCTGTTTCCATTGTTTTGGTTGCTGCTTTAACTTCGTTCGTATTGGTTTTGTCTGCACATTGCCAAAAGTCCCCTCACCACCATGCCTAACTATATATTATTTACTATGCATTTAAGTCTATTGGCTTAAGAACTTTTCAAATGTGTTTTGTTTTTTTTTTTTTACTTTTAAGTATTTTCTTGATTTTCTTTTCTTTTCTTTTTTTTTTTTTTGCTATTTCTTGTCAGCTTTTAGCTGCCAGCAAAATGAGCCAAACATTTAAATTCTTTATGCATGGTTAATTATGTTCTTTAAGTTAAATATTAAGTATATTTAGTTAGTTAATTAGTAGTTATTAAGTTATCGATTTTGTTTTCGTTTTTGGTTTTTTGTTTTTTTTTTTTTTTTGTTCTTTAAGTATTTGTAATGGAAGACATTTTTTATACAAGTTTAAGACACAGAAAATATTTTTTCTTTATATTATAGAGGTGTGTGTGTGTGATTGTGTGTGTGATTGTGTGTGTGATTGTGTGTGTGTGTGTGTGATGGTATGTGTGTGTGTGATGGTATGTGAGTATATGTTTGTGTGAGTTAGTATGTGTGTTTAAAAAGTTGTATAAATAGTATTGCCAAATTAACGATATGTGAATTTCTATAATTGAAAAATTAAATGCTACGCACATTTCGAATATGTATATATATATATATATTTTTTTTTAGCAAATGAAATATAAATAAATAGTTCGATATTTATGTGAATTGGTTTGTTAATTGTTTTTATGGCTCTTGGGGGTTTATATATATATACACACAGTATATTATGTATACATAAATTTGTTATGCTCGTCAAAATGATGTTGTATAAAAATGTATATAAAATAAATGTCATTTCTTTTGCAAAACTAATTCCTATTCACATACATGTATCGACTTTTCCTGTTGCTATATATATATGTAAGTATTTTTTTTGTTTTTTTGTTCATTTACTTTATTGTATTTGTTTTGCTTATTGCTGTTCAAAATTGGCTGCCATGCATGTCGTCGATATGAACTGATTTCTGTTTGTTTTTCTTTTCTTCTTTTTTTTTGTAATTGTTTGTTTAATTTGTGTTTGTTTGTTTTTTTTCGTTTATACATTGCTGTTGGTATTTCAAGTCTTCTGTTTGTTCAGTGAATTTGTCATATAACTTTTGTGGTTTTAAGGTGTACTTTTATTTAATTTTATTTTGTCTTTTTTCTGTTTTCTTTTTGGTTTTTATCGTAAAATATAATACTCGATATTTGTGCGTACGCAGTTAGTGAAATCATTAATTTTGTTTACATATTTTTTTTTTCATTTGTTTTTTTTTTGTTTTGTTTTGAATTAAGTATTTCGGTAGGAATTTTGTTCTGTTAAATACTTTCACTTGCTATTTACATAAACTGACTAGTATATATATTTGATTTTGTTTTAATTCATTGTGAAATAATTAGTTTGCTTTTCGTTTAAATCAATTGCATGCCCTAATCTTAATTTTGTAGAATACCACATTATAAATTAATAGTTGGAGAATGGAAATAAGTTTCTGTACTACAAATATTTGATTTAAATTGTGTTTCTCTCTCGCTGGTTGGCCAAACACAATTACATAACTAATAATATTTAGCTAATATTTACTTTTGTCTAATTGTCAATGGAAATATATAGATTTTTTTGTTGTTGTTGTTGTTGCAAATTATTGTCTACAAACATATAGATATAACCGTATTACGTGTGAACTTCTGTTTGGCTATGCAATTCAAATGCCCAAAGAAATCAAGAAACGGAAATTTTCTGCAAATGCGTCCGCTCGTTTCTCGATGCCGTAAAGCCTTATCTTATCGTATTCGTTCTCGTTCTTAATCTCATTTTCAATCTGCTCCTGCTGCTGCTGCTGGTAATCATGTCCTTTATTGCATTTAGTGCTCGTATCACGCATTGGCCAGCACAAAGGTGACGCTGACCATCAGCAGGTGTGCAGCTATAAGGGAGGCGGACATGTGTAGCAGTGTGCTGCCACGCCCACACTGCTGTATCTCAATCTCCTCGGGATGGTAGTTAATACATTTCTTGGGTCGGCGACGCGACTGCTGCTCCTGACTTTGACGACGCGTGCTGCATGCACCTGTTTATTGTAAATCCAACAAATATTATCACTGACATCATCACTGATTTATCCAATTTGTCAACTCACCGACAATGCCCGACTCCTCCATGGGCTCAATGTCCAGCTGCTTGGAGCCGCAAGGACACAGCGTGTCCACCACAAGCAGAATCAGATTACTGTGTGGAATCTTCTGCACACTAAACGGCCGCTCACAGCCCGACACATGACAATTGGTTAGTTTACCCTGTAAGCAGAAAACATTGTATTGATATATAAAAATCAATGTGAAAAGATTTACAAAAAAAGATTTAAAAATAATAAAAATACTCGAGTACCAGCGATTGACATTATTCGTATGATTCATAATGAAACAGATAACTAATTTTCTACATTTTAAATAACTTGGTAAGCTAAAAAGTTGTTTAGACAAGAAGTCATCTTTCATTCGTTTGTTTCTATGCTAGCTTTAAGAAATAGTATCCGGATTTATTCCCTGTTTCGCCAATATAACCTGAAAACTAAAAGTACCCACCTTTAGTGGGTTATTTTGACCGCCTTGATTGAGGCGTTCCGGTTGCAACATATAAAGATCGGTGCGCAGATCACAGCGTCGCGCATTCTGCGGATCGGCCATGAATCTGGGTCCACTGTGGGGCCTATGCTGTTTGGGTGGTGGTGTCGTATAGTCCTGAGAGAAAAAAAGATTTCAGATTAATATAGATATAGATATAGATATAGATATAGATATAGATATAGATATAGATATAGATATAGAAATAGAAATAGATATAGATATAGATATAGAAATATATATAGATAGAGATATAGATATAGATATAGATATAGAAATAGATATAGACATCGATATAGATATATAATTTAATAATAGCAACAGATTGGTGTTTAGCACGCACCGTATCTGCTGTGGTAAATAATTCATCCATTTCCTGATCCACCTGCATGTGATACTCGTTGTCAAAGTTCTCCTCATACTCGTCCGCGTAGTTGTTCTCCACAAAGACAACATCCTCGTTGTCATATGTCTCGTAGTCGTCCTGTGGCCAAGCGCGCAGTGAAGTGGGCATCAGCGATAACCAAGTGGCGCTGAGGGCCACCAAATGCTTAAGGAACCAGCTGCCAATGCGATGTGGCTTTAGAACGCCACCAGCTGCCGTGTAGGGGTTATCGGAATCGGAGCAGACGCCCTGATAGTCGTTCACCGTGACGCGCTTGTATATGCGATCCTGGACCAGAGAGTCCATAATTGTTCCATCAATTTGTCCAAAAAACTTGCCCGTATGCTCCATTTCCTCCGAGATGATCACAAACCCACTGTTGTCCAGCACATAACAATCGAGATTATCGGAGGCGCAAGTTCGCTTACAGCCCGTCATCCCAGTGCACTAAACAAAGAAACGAGCTTAAGACAAATGCGCACCAAGATTGGGCTAAAGATCACTCACTGCTGATGTGATGTTGATAAAGTGCTTGGCCAACGAGTCGTGCTGAAATTGCAGACCCACAACGCCAGCTGGGGCCTTATGTCCGCGATGCTCCACAAAGATCGCATGCGAGGCAGTCACCAAAGTGGCGTTCGATTTGATGGCATAACCGGAACCGAAGGGCACACTATACACAAAGCTATCCGGCTCCACCGTATGCTGATCCACGGCACGCTTGTACCACGAGGAGTCCATGGCACGCACATTATCCTCGCTGAAGTGCCTGTGGATATGAGAAGAAATGATGTATTTGGTGCTCACAGTATTAAAACCACAAGGATCAAATTGAACCAGCTCAGAAACAGTTTTCAATATTTGCCTTCAATATTCTAAACTGGAATCTCATCGTACTCAAGAATGCTACTATGCATTTATATATAAATTTTCTGTTAATTACATTAATTAAAATACGTTCTGTGTGGGAAAGCAGAAAGTAACTGATCAGCTTAGAGCTGATCCCCTACGCACCACTCTCCGTTTGATGGCGACCTGATGCTGATAATACCTTCAAGATATATTTATACAAATTGATGAATTGAGTTTTGACTGACTGACTAATTGTCAAAAACATGTGTTAAACTCTACAAGTTCATCTCTCAAAAATATGATTAAATTCTACAGTCAGCTTTCAACTTACGGTTCCGGCGTATCCTCAGGTCTCTTAATATGATCAATCCAGCGCAATAAGCCCGAACGCGTAGCCACAAATGAGGTAGCCACAACAAACTTTTGATAGCCTTGCCTGTGGAAAGGGATTAACAGGGAATATAAGCAAGGAGATATAGCAATGTGATCAGCAAGAGATATGGATTAAGCTGTTCCAAGCTTTTATCAACTGGCCACAGCAAATCTACGGGGCATTTCAAAGAATGCTTAATGGTCATTTTGGGAACTGGTTCCGAGCGGCTTGAATGGTGCTGGTTCCGCAAAGCATTTGTAAAAACATTAACTACGTGACCGTTTAGATACTTTTCATTTACCTCTTCAAAATGGCCATCAATGTGGCGATTGGACTAAATGTTTGTAAATGTGCATTAAAATTATGTTAAATTTGCATAAACAAATTAAATTTTGTAATTATTCATTGGTTGTGGAGAGAATTTGTGTTTAATATAATTTATTATATATACAAAAAGTTTGGTGGATGCAAAGAAATTATGTTTGCATTTTGGAAAATAGAGTGAAGGAAATATATGCAAGAGAACATTTTTTGGTGCTTTAGTGTTTGAAAAGAAATTCTTAAATAAAAATAGTTTAAGTTGTGAATAGAATAGAAAACACAATAAATAAAAATATATTTTGTTACTTTAAATAATTAAATAAATAACTTAACATATTGTTTTAAATTATGCTTTAAAAGTGCCATAGTCGAGAGAGCTCGACCAGAAGAGACCCTCAAACTATCAATTGTAAACGCAGATTTAATATAATATTTATTTTTAACAGCTTCTGTGTTTCCCATTAATTATGATCCTTATTCAAAAGATAATTAAATAAAATTAAGTGAAAAAGGTAAGCGCGAGATTAATTTAAAAGTTTAATTTACAAATTTAAGAACAAATTTGTATTTTTAATTTGGTCAAAGGTCAAACTCAACAAAAAACTGACAATATTTGCTGCAGATGGTTTAAGTAACTAATCCGACGATTGTCACTTCAAACACCAAAAAATAAATGTGTTTTTAATTACAAATTAATAAATTCAGAAATGTAACAAAAAATTGGACGAACTTTGTTAAATATGCTTCTAAACGTTGTAACCTAACCTCAGAGAGGTCTATCGCTCATATCGCCGATATTATTTTTATTTTTTTCTACAATTTTTTTCAAAACGAAAAGAATTTGAAATAAGTATGACAAAAATAATTAAAAACTTTATATATATATATCTTAAGTAAATAATTAAATTGTAATTTATTTAATGGAAATCGTTCTGAACGTAATGAATTATTTTCAATTAACTAAAAGTAATTTAATGAAAAGAATGCACTGAAAATTTGTATCATCAAAATCAAAATCAAAAGCAAAAGCAAAACTTACTGCTTATCCTCCTTGCCGTTTGAAGAACTGGTCGTATTGCGATCGAGTCCATCGGTGACTATGGCATCCCGTACCAAGCTTTGAATGAGGGTTCGATCGCAATAATAGGGCTCTGCCTTGCGAGAACCCTGCACATTCAGATGCTGTGACCCAAAATGGGAGGCACTTGACGAGGTGCCGTGCAGGTTGTGGTGTGGTTGCGGCGACTTGGGTCGCACCTAAACAGTGAGAATAAATAAAAAAAAGAGCTGGTAAGGAAAGGCAGTCAAAAGTTATAGCTGCTTCCAGTTGGATTCCTTACCGACATCCACTTCCAGCCTGGACGTCCGGCGCGAGCCAGAAAGTGCAATACCTGCTCCTCTGGCGACCCAAAGCTGGGCTCTTGATCGCGAGACGTGTATTCGCCGGAGCTCTCACGCTCCTTCTCCAAATCGCTGACGCTATTGTACTCACAGTAGACCCAATCGGGATGTACGCGCCAGTTGTCTCCCTTAAAGTACTCGGTAACTACAAGGAGCAGGGATTGGCCAGATATACATACATATATACATTGTTGATATTGATTGAAATAAATACATTTACTTTATGGGATCGCAGATGCTGCCTGGTATACACCATAGAACCAAAATGATTTGGTTAACTCACCATTGTTACGCGAGTGCCTGATTTCCTGCTGGGAGACCAACTCGTGGCTGCCGTACTTCTCTGGCAGCACAATAGCCAGCGTGAAGGGTGTGTCCTCGATGGGGCCGTAGAAGTAGCGATGTGTGCGGGTCGAGACACGCTTTGACTCGTCGTAATGATTCAGCACAGTGAACTCTGTCTCGCCCTCCTTGGGGCGAATCATGTCACCGCGCATCTGTCGTGGAAATAAGTAATTATTGAGCAGTGCTGTAGTACTGGGAGAATGGAGAACCCACCTCATTGAGTAGATTCTTGTTCATTTCGACTAGTTCGTGATCGTTGCCCACTTCCGTTTCCGGCAGTTCCAACTCCGTAATGTCGACTGAGGCGTATTTGGGTCGCAACTGATCGATATACTGATTGCCATCGCTCAGCGGCCGCAGATCCGGATGGTAGAGCACCCGCCCATTGTTATCGACGATAAACGAATACCCATTCGGTCCCAGCTTGTGCTGCGGTATCATTTTGCGTATCTCCTCGATGGGTACATCGGTGCCAACGACACCCAACAAATTGGCCACGCGCACCGAATGGTTTCGTCTATCGAAGACCGGAGTTGAAACTGTCGTCACCAAACGTCGCTGATATTCCGAATCCCTTCCCAAACCGCCCGATTTCCCACCAACAAAAACGGGACTCCAATGCACCGGATGATCCGCTTGATACATAATCATGGGTCGCGCCATTACCAGAGCATAGTCGATGACCTTCCGTCGTGCCTCCTCATAATTGTTGATCTGCACAAAGAAGCCCTTGTTGGAGCAGGCCATCTCGTGCAGATTGCTGCGACTGCCCGAATCGCTCCCAATCAGATATGTAAAGATGCGGACGGGCATATGCGGCCAGTTGTACTGCTTGATAATCTCCTTGTGCGACTCCGAGGTGCTCTCCGTTATCAGCATTATTGCCTGATTGCACTGGCTGCCCACTCCCGACTGATTGTACTGCAAAAAGGTCAAAGATAAACAATGGATTGGAGTTATTCGACGGGTAGAAATAATAGATTTAGGCATTAACATCCAAAAATGGAATCCAAGATCGAATTGGATCGGGTAAGCCCCGATTAAGTTCTTCGCCAACATTCGCTTTCCATAGAATTAGTTTTTCGCATTTTCCAGCTGCTTACCTTGTGAAGCAAACTGAAGGCGTATTCCAGGCCAGCCGTAAAGTTCGCCGTATCCTGAAGCTTGATAGCCTTGACAGCCGACTTGATTTCCTGGACATTATCAGGTGTGGCACGCACCATGCGATCCTTGAAGCATGGCACTGGCGTCCTCACAACATCCGAGAAGGTAATTAAATTGACATAGTCATCCTCGCCGAGAGTATCCAGTATATTAAAAGCCGTGGACGTGGCCAGGTCAAAGGACTTCTCTGATATGCTGGACGATGCATCTAGTAGAATCATCTAGGAGCACGAGGAAAAGGAATTCAAGTAAATGCAAAACAGACCACATTTCAATTGAAACTAACAATATCCTTGGGGGAGGAGGCGGCCTGGACAAACCAGTTGTGCGTGCGAAAGTCATGGATTAGCTTGCTGCCCTTAGAGCCCTCGGGTGGCCAGGCAGTGCCGGGGAAGCGGCGTAGAAAGCCAGACGATGAGCCAAAGTACTGCCATGACAATGCCGGATCTCGCTCCAAGTTATTCTGGAAGAGTGGATCCAGGTGGACGCTCCACTGCAATGCCGATTTCACGTCCGTCTCATCCAAATCGACGCCGTGCGGCACCAGAATCGAGCTTAGACTGAGATTCACCGGCAGACGCTCGAAGCGCCGCATGAATCGTATATCCATGTGGCGAGCTCCGTCCGCCAATTTGCCATCGGCATTGTACTCATTGATGCGTCTCGCATCGTAATGCTGCTGCTGCCCCGTTGCACCACCCTCCGTGCTGCTCTGTCCCTCCAGTTCCGAGAGTGCCGCCTGCTCTGCTGAGTCCATCAAGCGCTGCAAAGAAACGTAGAAGAAGAAAAACGGATATTACAAAGGCATCAGTTTAAGTATCGATGTATGTGTATATGTATGTGCATATGTATGTGCATATGTATGTGTATGTGTTAGTTCCCACACTCATCAATCTGTTTAATCTGGCGCTGCTAAAGTTTCTCGTAGCTATTCTTTATGCAATTTATCAAGGGAGACGGCGTCTTAAATTGCACAAAGCGCTCGCCGTTCGATGAGCACAGTTTGCTTTTGCTCTAACCCCACTCAACTCATCGACAACTCTCCACTCCGTGTTGCATGTGTGCGTTGCTCTGTGTATTTAAAGCAATTCAAAGTACGTGAAAAATTAGTGCGAAAAATTCCCAAGTGCACAGTGGCTGCAATTAATATTAACTAAGTCAAATCGAACTCTGCTGTTTATCAAAGATTATGTTTAAAGCAAGCGTCAAATTTTCCATTTGGAAAATTATGTACATATCTAATATGTATACAAGTGTAGAGTTCACCAATTAACTATATTTTTGGTAAATATATTTCTCGACATTTTTTACATTTTGTAAATAAAATAATTTGTTAAATATTTGTGCAGGTAAAAATAAAGTCAACTTCCTTAAAACGGATTTTATAATGATAAAGTTCACTTTTTTTTCTATTTTTCTTATCAAGCATGTCAATCATTGCAGCTCATTTTTCTGTAGTCCAAAGGTGAAGCCCATAACAATTTGGAAACACCTCGAGACCAGTGTTCGATGTCTGAAGCCAGCGTCGCTTTTGAAACTTGACGCCCATAAAAATTTCACAAGTTTAACTTTGGCCTGTGTGTATTTTTATAAGAAACAAACAAAAACTTTGGCTGCATTGGAATTAGACGCGCCGAAGGATGAGCTCCAGCCTGGGAGGGCAGAGGGCAGGGATTGTGAAAATAGAGGTTAACAAATACCTGCAGTCATAGACATTGAGGCCACAAAAACCAACGGATGTGTGTTTGGTTCAAAGCGAATAAAACCACAAGGAGCGCTCAATTTGAGTCTGACCGACTATAAGATACCTGGCAAATAATTCTTAGCTTCTGTGTTTACTTTCCGAATTTACTGTACCACAACGAACATATCAAAATTGGTGACATGGTCGGAAATCGAGCCGAATATCGACTGATATAATGTATGTTATATAAATATTCTTGCTTTTGATTCTGCTATAGTCGTAAATGGCTAGATTAACCTGGCTTTCGATGTTGATAAAGAATAGAGATTTTTACAATATTATCCCTGTCTTGCATACCCATTTATGTTGAGCACTGGGTATCAAAGAAGAAAAAGACGACTGTCTTTTGATTGCGTGGATGCAGATGCTAAAGACTAGGCAGAGGAGCACTATTTCGAAGAATCTGTTGTATGTGGGTGCATTGAATTAGTTGAACTACTGTTTTGCACAATGGCTAAAAACCCAAAGGGACTTTAGGTCTTCTGAGGTTTGGAATTCTGATGTTGATTTCAATTTAAATTTGTTGACATTGGCGCAACCGAAGTGCCACAGGAATGTATCAGCGACTTAGGGATGCAAGTAGCTGCTATCTCGACTTCAATTGGAATAAAGTTGAAACTTTAAATTAAAAGAAGCCAAAATAGGCAAGCTAAATAATAACACAAGAAGATAAATTTATACCAGTATTGTGAAATCGACAAAATCCGACTGGAATTTGACTGTTGACCTCAAAGGCTAAGGAAACTGGTTAAACATTATTATATGCTGTTTCTAATTCAAGATATTGTTGCGTTATAGTCAATATAAGTTGTAAGATGTTTGCAAATGCAAATGAATGTATCCAAGTTGAGTATTCTTTTCTGCATTTACATCGACATTTGAGGGTGTACAATGCTGGACGCTGTCTGCAGCTGCAGGACATGTGTAATCGCAATTCGTCCGACATGTCTGCGAATACAAAAGAACATAAATGGACAAAAGTGATGCAGACAAAACATGGCCGTGTCTCATAACACATTTTTTTTTTCCTTTTACAATATTATGCACTTATGACAAGAGTTAGGCATTTTGCAAAGGTTGGTTCTGTTGCCAAGCAAGGGTTGACCTTTTTTTGGGGGGAGGGGGTGCTGAATGGGAGATGTCGGTTAGCTGTGCACAATCGCTTGGCACACACACAATACCCATTTGACACCAGCTGGTTGTCTGTCGCCGGCGTCAGCATCTCTCCACATCTTAACATTCAAAAGCCAAAAGCAAATGCCAACGACAACGAGAAAGAGCAGCATCAACGTCAGGCAACTGCCGGAATTGGCAAAATGCAGCTACTTGCATAGAATTCGCTTAACACAGCCAGAGAGAGAGAGAGGGACAGCAACAGACAGGAGGAAAGAACGTTGATAAAGGAATCGGTGTAAAAAGTTGAAAATTTAGCAAGAAAGCGTATAAAAGAAAGGCGCAAAGTGCGTCGTCTGAGCAACAGCCTGAAAGTATGCAAAGTCCATTTGGAAGAGCAGAATAACGGAATATGAAAAAAATAATTGTCATTGACCATTTGCCAAGTCAACTGACAGCAGCAGACATATGACTGAGAACCTTCTCGTCGTTTACACTTGCTGCAGCAGTTATGAATTTATAGAAAGTATGTGGCGACAACAAAAAACAAAAAAAACTATTATTATTGCTTTTTGTATTAAAGTCAGTCTGCGTAATGCTCATATTTGTGGTTAATCAAAACTAAATTACATTTCTTTTTAAAACACATCTGCTCTCTTTACTTTAGTCACAACGTTTCCTTTTCTTCTTCTTTTTTGTAGGTGATTACCCAATTGCCATCGATCGACATCGATATCAATGTTAAGTATGTACTTAACAGTTGCATGTTAGGTTACAGGTGTTATGTTACAGTCATAGTACCACAACACTAGTTGCCTGTTATCTACATTACAAGAGGTCTGTTACGTATATTAGAAAAAAAAACGGTTGGAAAAGGGAATTCTTGCTTGACCCTTGAAAACAGTTCTCAGAGCTCTACCTTTCAAATACATGTGTATACATATGTTACATACGCATACCAACATAAGTGTTTGCCCATTTCTGAACGTGTACATTTAAATATCCAACACGTGCAGAAAAGGTTAAATCTCAGATTTTCAGGAACAAATCATTTTTTATCATTTTACATATTTAATTATATTACCTGATTTGATATGCAGTCTAATCTTAGACTATATTTGCTAAAGTTTATTTTTTGCCTATTTTAAAAGACAATTTGTTTTAAAAATGCATTATTTTTGTAGCATTGAAAAAATAAAATGTTTAAGAATGTTAGATTTGCCATTTTCATTTCATAGCCATATATTTGCCGACTGAATGCACGTGCCAAATGCTAAGGCAATAACTTGTAGACGAAATTTATATTAACATTTTTATCAAGACTGCAAGCCAAAATCTTGTTTGCCAGCGGTTCGCAACGGTTTCTTTTCTTTCTCTTTTTTTTTTGAGACAGCAAAATCGGTTCGGTTTGAGTTACTGCAACTGCTGTCACAATGGACCCTTTGAATGTTTTAATGCACGGTTGGCAAAGGCTAACTAAATATATTTCTAGTGTGTTTTCCTTATGTCTGGAAACCTTACGCTGTGTTGATTTTTAATTATCCTTTCAAAAATAATGTGTCGTATGTAATTCAGTTTTATTTTTAGTTTTTGAGAGCTTGTGAATAAACCGAAATAACTGCCAACAAAAATGTCAGATGTCTCGTCTGTGTCTAAGCCTGAATTCTTAATAAATTTGTATTCTTTCTCGTTTTGTTAAATTTGGATTTATCCTACATTTTATGGATGTTAAGCTCGGATCTTCAGGCGTACTCTGAGATTCCAATTGTGATCGAGTAATTTTCCACATTTTAATGTTCTAAAGTCGATTATTTGGTGTATAGTGTTATACTCATTGACTTTCCAAAGAAAATTATAAATTTATTTTTTCAAATTTATAATTTTTAAATATTATTAATATTTGCAGACTATTAAATACTAAATAATTTTGTATCCATAAATATTGTTTTGTTGAATGTGTCGTGTGTGTGTGTGTGTGTTTATAAAACTTAAGAAAATGGTCAATTCACATAATAAACTGATGCAAACCAATTAAGTTTCGATATGTCAACAGTTTCTGGCTGATTGCAGAGTCAGTGAGCTGTGATGACCACTTAAATGTCCATGCACAGCGACGACCCCAATCATACACACACACACACACACCCACACACACACGCGTGTATAAATGTATGAATATACATATACAACAAAATCAACAGGAAGCACATCAAAATTGCAGTGAGACAAATGTCAACATTGTACAATGAGTCTCTCGAGTTCCGCTGGGAAACGGCTGGTTACTTGGAGTTTGGGCCAATGCTTTTAGCGTGAAGACACTTGCTGCCTTTTTACGTGTTTCTATTGAAGAAATGCAGGCGAAGAGCTAAAAGAGAGCCGCTCAATACACGCGCAATACAAAACACACGCACAGCTTTCAATCCATTTGGCCCGAACTCAAACCTCGCACAATGTCAACGTCAAAGTGCACACTATAGTAAAGGAGTCAACAGCAATAACAACAACAACAACAACAACAACAACAACAACTGCAACAAGGATGATGACAAGCAGCCAAGCGTCAGTGTAAAGCAGAGCAGCGTTGAGCAAAACAGAGACACAGAATGACAGCCAGCAAGCGGTTGAGAGAATGACGGAGGAACTGTCCAAAAGTAGGCGCTCATTTGTGGGCAATAAAAAAGTGCAATAAAACGACTGGAAATACCCGTATCTAGAGTGCCCGACATGGAGATACTCTGTTCCGTATTTGAAGCATCTTTGTGAGTTAGCCACAAAAAATAAATATTCTTAAAAGCAAATAGTTGAAAAGGAAAAACTGTTGCCACTCAATATATACAGTCTGATCAGAACGATCAGATCAGATTATTATTGTCCCAAGTAGAACAAGTAACTGCTACGAATTAAGCTAATCTTGCTGGATGAACAAAAACAGAGTGGGAATAATTTAAGGCTTTGGCGCTAATGGGGCTTTACCTGTTTGCTATTATTATTTGTGTCCCAAATACGATGCATGAGCGTTGAAACCCAAAAAAAAAACACCTTAAACCAGGTACAAACAAGCTGGAGATTTTCCAATACATGATTTTAGCTGCACAAAAAAATCTAAAATTTGTTGTGCCAGTAAATTTATAAGCCGATATTTGAAGGAATTTGCCAGAAACTTTACTTCCTCCAGATTTAAATCAGCTTATATCTGGCCAGTGGGCGTGCAGACAGGATTATACAGAATGTATATTCCAAGTTTCAAGTCTATTTATTATTTATATTATTTACACACTGCATAAGGGAAATTGCGGCAAAGCAGTAACACTTTAACCTTTGGTGTCAGATCATTAAGATATGAAATGCATGACTTTTATATTTCGCGAATTCTGGGAAAACTGACGGAAAACTGTCGTATACAACTTCATGCAATCAAAATGATCTTCAAGGATTCATCATCCTCATAAACGTCTGCAAAATATGAAGCCAAAGTAAAGGTTGAGTTTAGCAAGAGTTTAGTTAATAAATAAATACATTTAATTAGTCTTTTCGTTGGAAAAAATGATTTGGCGTTTTAGAACCATATCCAAAAACATATAAATAAAATTTTGTTGGTCATTATTTGCCAGCATTGTCGATGCCAGATCTGGGATTCCCCAAAACATGCAACAAATATCGGACAATTAAATGCAAGCTTTTGAAATGATATTTTCTGCCTCATTGCTGCTGTTGCATGCAGTTTGATGAACAAGTTTACGGTTATTCCCCACGTCAGGTTTTGCATCATAAGATTGAGAAAAGCAAGTAATGTGACATTTATAATGTTCATGTGCACAGTATACATACATATACAGTGTCTCACAGCTCAACTTGAGCACTGTCAAAGAAAAAAAGTAATTGCCTGCCATAAACTAATCATTCATTATTTTTCAGAAATTCCAAAGACCGATGGTAGGTATATATATTAACCACCAAAATGAATATATGACCCCAATACACAGGGGTTTCCCCACCTGCTAGGTAGAGTTATGTAAAAAAGTACCCTATTTCGGGGGGAAATTTTATTTCGACCAGGTACATTGTGGACACCTGGGTGCCATAAAAGCCGGATTTTTTACCTAAAGTTGAGTATTTCCGGTATAAATAGACCAATCCTTCGTAGTCAGTTTAGTTTTATCCTGCATCTTGGGTGCAATAAGCCAACAAGGACTATGGACAAACAGACTACCATTTCTCAACGGAAACTCATCCTGGAACACCACAAAAACGGATATTCACATCTCCAAATAGCTGAAATGGTCAATCTGAGTTACTCAACTGTGTATAACATCATTCGGCGCTTCGTCGACGCAAATCGGATTGAGGATTGCACCAAACAAGATTTTCACCGAAGAGGAGGAGCGAAGGATCACCAGGAAAATAAAGGGAAATCCCAAGCTATTGGCTCCAAAAGTGGCTCAACAGGTGGAGGATGAAATGGGGAAAAAGTGCTGTGTGGAAACTGTGCGCAGGTTTTCTGCGCAAACATGACTTTAATGCCCGAGTACCACGAAAAAATATCTTTATAAGCGTACAAAATAGAGGGACTTGGATGACGTTCGCCAAAAACCACTTGGACATGGATTTGGAGATCTGGAACACAGTCATATTTGCATATGAGTCCAAATTAACCGTTTTTGACTCGGACGGACGGAATTATGTGTGGCGACAGTCCAATACTGACCTGAATCCCAAACGCGTAAAGGCAACAGTCAAGCATTGTGGAGGAAGTGACATGGCATGGGTATGTATCTCGTCAGCCGGATTCGGGAATTTTGTGATTTTTGAAACAACAATGGACAAGAATGTGTACTTCAACATACTAAAGGAAAATTTACTAAAAAGTGCCGAGAAGCTAATAATCCGACGTACTTTCCGGTTCAACTAGGACATCGATCCCAAGCATAAGGCCAAGATAGTGCAGTCCTGGCTCATCAGGAACTGCCCCCACATGATAATTCCACCGGCCCAGTCTCAAGATTTAAATGTTATTGAGAATTTGTGGGCTCTGCTGGAAAATAACATCCGGAAGCACAGCATATCCAGCAAAGAAGACCTCAAAAATGCTCTGCGGGATGAGTGGAACAAATCAGCCCAGAAGCTACCAGGAAGCTGGTATCTTCCATGAATAATAGGTTAAGGGATGTTCTTAAGGCCAAAGGATATCATACTAAGTATTAACATCTTTATTTAAGTTTTTATTTTCAAAATATATTATTTTATTTAGAATGATCCAAATAAAATTTCCCCTCGAAATAGGGTACTTTTTTACATAACTCTACCTAGCAGGTGGGGAAACCCCTGTGTATTGGGGTCATATATTCATTTTGGTGGTTAATATATATACCTACCATCGGTCTTTGGAATTTCTGAAAAATAATGAATGATTAGCTTATGGCAGGCAATTACTTTTTTTCTTTGACAGTGCTCAAGTTGAGCTGTGAGACACTGTATATATATTAGCGTTTTTCTGGTTTTTCCACGCAGCTATTCATATTTATTGCAGTTTTATGGCATTGAACTGTCTGTGAATAACAACATTGTTCAGGTAAGGAATACACGTTTATACTCGTTCTACTTAGATATTAATAGAATTAAAGAATTTCAGACGTAAACAGAGATAGCCTCAGGGCTAGAAATATTTTGTTCTGAGTTTTGAAATTGTAGATGCAACAAAATTGAACTTTTGATTATTGTGACTAAGAGCAGAATTAGATAAGATTTGTTGTGGACATAAGAAATTGAGATCTCTTCCACTTGAGTGTGCACAGTTAATTAAGGGGTAATTTGGCAGTTAATGTAGAACCTGAGTTCAAAATAATTAGTATAATTAACAGCTGAACTGTATTTGAACTGAAGCAATTTTATTTTTCCCATTTAATAAAAACCCAATCAAGCTCTAAGCTTTAGAGTATAAATCAAATTTAATACTGAAAATATTAATTCTTATCAATTTCGAACAATGTATAAAGAATTAAACGTATGACTTTATTAATGATTAAAGCAGATAAGAGTGGTATAATAAATAACAAGCAAAAATGTTGTAGTCGAGTGAGGTCGACTACGATATATATATATATATACGATATATATATATATATATATATTCTAACATACCTTCACTTAACTCTATTTTGCCCTTTCTATTTCAGGTGCAGGTTCAGAGCATAATTTTAGAAATTAATAAAGAAATATAATATATATTGCCAGCTTGGGTCAGTTTAGTGTAGTCTTTTCCACTGAACTGCTGGCAGGGCCACATTGTGTATACGTCATTCTGGCCCGGTTAAGCTTAAGCTAACGTATGCAAAAAACCAAAAAAAAATACAAAATGGCCCAAACTATGTTTATGTTGTAGTCGCAACTGCGTTGCCTTCTGCTGTTTTTTCTTCCACATTCCTTTTACCATTTTTTTTTAGCTTCCACTATTTTTTGTGCGTCGTATCGGGCAAGCATTTGGGTACGTAATCTATTCGGAGGGGGACGTGTTTACATGTTTTAGTTTTGCAGCTCGTTGAACTTTAAGAGTGGCCAGTTGCCAGTTGCCAGTTGCCGATTGAATGCCAAATGTTTGCCTTTGTTTGCCTTTTGTGTGTGAGTGGTTTGTGTTTTTCATAAGGTGTTCTAATATCAGCTGAAAAATTGTTCGTCTTTCGAAAAAGGCTGTCAGGAATTTTCCAATCAAATTGTTTAATTTTAGATCTAAAACTGTGGAAGAAATGGTTGGTATATTAGTATTTATGATAGGTAAGGCACTGAGTACAGGGTATCTGCTAGTTGCGATCTATTTTTCTAAAGAGTATTTACTCAATTTTGAATTCTGATTAAACTCACACCAGCACATATGTAAATAACAATCACTATTGATTTAGTACTACAATTAACACACACTTTCTTCATATGTATATATATATATATATATATATATATTTATACTATTTTCACATACTTTATTTGCATGAATTAATACAAGAAATACATTTTTCTTATTTAACCTTGATGCTCCCGATTGACGCAGTCAAAGAGCTTATTCAAATTGGCCAAATCGAGAACCAAGTCGCCATTCTTTGTATAAAATCCCTCGTTGCAGGCGCCGAAACAGCAGAGAATCAAGCAGATGATGCTCAGCAACTGGATGAGGATCGTACTCAATTGCATCTTGTTGAAGTGTATCGCTTGAGATTCCGAAACAAACTGACACCACAAAGCGAAAAGTGGCCAGCATTATATGCCGCTCATTAAGTGACCCCCGGGTGCAAACACATCGGGAGATTCCCCGATTCAAGTTTAATGTAAACACAGCGATTAAGACAAAGGCAAGTGAGGCTCTGACAAATCTCTATTGTACATACATATGTACTTATGGAAATATGAACGTTTTTTATTATACGTATTTATTTGATTGCGTTCATCGATAGTGATTTCATATTTAATTATATTAATTGACTCAAACCAAGCATACATAAACTCCGGTTTTGCTATGCAAGAAACGCTCTGATCTGAGTTTTGTAGTATAGTGTTTAAATTGCCAATGATTTATAATAGTCGTCAACGTATTAATATGTGAAAAACGATCGGATCTTTATACATCGCTCCTTATCATTGTTTGTTGTTAGGCTACAAATTAAAGAATTTTGTATTTACGCTTTCAATATGCATAGGCGTTGATCAAGACACTTTATATATAGTTCACAACAGCTTCTGCAATTGCAATTAGGTCATCAGAAAGCAAGTAAGTTCTGTAGCCCTACTATAAGATACCATAAACCCAAGTTTCTGATGCTTATCAAGAATAATTGATGTGGTCGAATATGTCTCCAGCTGCCTGTTATATACTTTTGTGCAATCTCATAAAACCCATTTAGCCATTTTGAATGGTCATGTTTATATTTTAGACCTATATTTATGTCATATTCTTTGTACTTAATTATTTCTAGGTTTGTCTTACTTGCCTAGTGAACTTTTTCGAACTCTTTACTTATTAAATGATATACAGGGTATTTTATGGTCAATCTTATTAATTGTTTTTTTTTTTTGGTTTTTCTGTTTTTGATGTTACTGCTTCTGTTGCTATTGTTGTTGTAAATTGTTGTACATGTGGGTTGATTTTTAATTAATGGTGCTTCGCATGCGTTTTGCGTAGCCAAAACTTCCGGACATCGGGACCAAAGGACAACAGGACAGCGAGTAAGTGGCAGCTGTGTGTTCTCCACATCTGCTTATGTGTGTGTGTGTGTGTGTGTGTGTATTCAGACGGGCCATAAGAACAAACCCACAAAAGCAAACAAGAACGCGCAATCGGACGCCACCGACTGCTCAATACTCTAATCACTGAGAACTGCCAAATTTTTAGCAAAACATATTTTTGTATATGTTTTTTAACTGCTCTTCTTATCTTATAAGTATAAATATTATAAAAACAATTTTCCAATCTTCAGTTTCAATTGCGTTACACAAAACTAATATACTCCACAGAGTACCAAAAAAAGAAAAAAATTAAATCGATATTTTGCGGAAATCATAAAAAATTATTTATGTATACCCGCGCACATGAATGGAACATTGACATGGGTTCTCGCCCATAACATGAATCCAACGTGGCCAACCGGCCAGCCGACAAAAATACAATGCATACATCTGTATGTATGTATGTATGTATATGTATAAACAAACATACATGTATGTATAAACAAAGATAAATATGTATGATATGTATAAATAAACATACATATTGGTAGTACGCCAGCTAAACTCCTTTTAGTTATTACATTATCCATTATTAACAACAACGAAAACACTTTTACGACAATTACAAATTACGTCAGCATAATTCAATTGGTCGCTTGGAACATAGAATAATAAATAATTACCCAACTGCACAGTAATATACTATTTTCTATCTTTTTCAATATCTGTCAGAATGTCCTTCCTTTCGAATTGTGACTCTATAAAACCTTTTCTTTTGGTTTCTTTTGGAGCAGCGAATGCAACTCCCGGCTTGAAACATTTACTGATATCAGAGTATTTCGCAGTTGGTTACATCCATTCCATGGACCGGAAAGTGGCAGGAAACGGGTGTGTACAACTGTTTTGTTTTTCATCTGATTAACTTCAACAACATTTGAATATGCCAGTTCATTAACGACGACTGCAAACACATTTATTTGTCAAATTATATGGCAGAAAGTTGAATGTTCATGAGAATATCTTTAAACTGACCGATTGTACGGATTAAAGAAAATTAAATTCGCAAACTGGGATATAGCTTTGGGAAAATGTTTACTTAATTAATGATTGATTCTTTTAACTACAATGGAAGTTCGCTGAATTATTAAACAAATTTATGACTTGCGACTTAACTTCCATAATCCACAAGCCTCTTAAGCAATTGAAGCAGAGCAAATGCCTCTGACCTTCCAGGAGCAAATTATACCGACAGCCAAACGAAGTCTATTGATACATACACAGGACAGGACGGAGGCGAACAGTGGCCACAAAGCCACAAAGAGCAGGGCAAAGACCACAATGCCGCAGAGGTTCATTCCACAGGAGAGTCGAAGTCTGGGCGAGCCTGGCAAGCATTGCAAAAATGGCAGCTGTGCGACGGTTGACGACACCATCAGCACCATCAGCGCCATCAGCAACAGCAACAGCATCCAGTGGCAGCAACAGCAACAGCAGCTGCGGGCACCATCCAAACTTGTCCTTGTGGCTTGCGCGCACTTTAATTTCACTTTGTCGACCCCTCAAACCTGACTGCTCCACACTGCCCAAGATGCTGTTGCTAAAGCCTGTGTCCCCATTTACATTAACTGAAATGGGTCTATTTAAGCTTGGCAAGATTTCTCTTAATGGGGTTAGATATTAGGTATTAGATATTAGATATTAATATTAACTAAATATCAATAATTAACGCTGTTGAACAAGAGCATTCCCATGTTAATCGTTACTTGTCCAAATGTTCAGAGCATAGTAACAATAAATAAATAATTATTTGTATATAATTTGTTACTGTTCAAATACTGATTAACGCTGATTCTTTAAGATTTGTATGTTTAAAAATGCAACTTTACTTGGAAAATGAGCAAATCAAATGTAGTAAATAAACAGAATGTTTAAATGTGATAATGACAGCGCTTGTCAGAGAGATTAAGCTTAAGCTGGGTTCATTTCAAAATGATAAGATAATTCAACAATAAGAAACTTGAATATTATATATATTTTATATTAATAACATTTATTTAATATTGGCTGTATATTTCCCTTAAAGCTGCAGCAATTATTTAACAACCCACAAATATTATGATTATTTAATTTTTTCATAATTATCGCAAAGTGATCGCCAACAAACATAGCGAAATTTGATTTGACTTTAGTTGACATTAAATAAATAAGAAAAGAAATAAATAAATAAATTCAAATGGCAGAGTATGAGGCAGTCGGTTACGTGGGAGTGCAACATTCTCTTGCTTTAATTGCTGTTGCTGTGGCAGCTTGGCCCGCGGCCATTTATTGTTTTCCACTTTACGCCAGTTGCCCACAGAGCATTGTCTCTTAGCAATTATTTTGTGTGTCCTTTGTTGTGCGTGAGTGTGTAGTCCTTCAATTGTCAGAGTTTTTGCCATTTATGGCGTGCGCTCTGAGCTATTGATGGGGATGGGTATGGGTATGGGGATGGGGGGATTTTCACTTACCATTACAGCGTTACGCTTGAAGTCCATAAAATTCTTCACCTCGGCCGCTAATTCACGCAGCAGGATAATGCCGTCCTTGCGCTTCACTTCGATGTCGTTGTCCTTGAAGCGCTGTAAGAGACACAAACCGAAAACAATTGTCAGTAATTCGTACAGCAAAGCAATAAACTATGTAATTTATTTCGACCGCGCCCAACATTTGAGAAGGTCCTTTTCAGGCTTAACTTAAAGGGTTAAGGAGTTCTACAACTTTTCCATTTTTCGGGGTTGCTTTTATATTATTGCCTGCATAACATTTAAATGTACTTCGTTGCGTCTGCTGGCCTTAAACTGTTTTTAAACTGATTTTGATTTTGATGTGTCTTATTAATTTAATAAGATTATCTTAGTTAATTAGCATCAGTTAAATTGCTCGGGAACTTGAACACCTTTTAGGCCAAAATTTGGCTTAAGGATATCATCGAAAATCGGCAACTCTTAAATAGTTAGAAATAGCCTCAACAAATATTTTGTAATGCAATTCATAAGTGATAATCTTACTTATCCTTAATATTTATATCAATATGCATACTCGTACATGATTTATTGTATTATTTAATTGATATGAAAATTTGAATTACCTGAGGCAAGAAAATTGGGGCAGTCACGAAGAGTGACCACGTAACGTGTATAAATAGTTAATTGTCAGCAAACATTTGAAATGAAAAACGTAAAACGATTAAATTTAATTATATAAACAACAATTATTTATATATAAACGCAAATTATATGGAAATCGTATTAAACAGCTGTGTCTGATTAATTATTAAAAGTGATTCACACATGGGAATAATTCATTCGAATTTATAAAATAATAAACCTATTTAATAAACTTAATATTAAAATATTCAAGCAGCGTTTACTTTTTTATGGCATACAAATTTTATTAACTTATTTATAAACTTAATGAAAGTTTCGCAACTAGTAATGTCCATTTTTGAGACATTTTTTTGCAATAATCAAAGTCTTAGCCATTCTGCTAACGTCCTTTAAATCCTCAAGTTGAATTTATAAAGCACTCAAAGACACATTCAACATTGCGTTGATTCAACTTTTCAGCTGCACTTCACACACAGAGAAGCACACATTTACACACAGACTGCATGTGTTGTGTCTGTTTGACAGCATCTTCAGCTAACTAACGAATGCCTCAAAAGACTTTTCCATGCAGTTTCAGTTTTGTGGCCGCACAAGCTGAATTTTGGCCCAAACCACAAGTCTATGTGTCTCTGTGTGTACACACTAGAGATGGGTGGCTGAGTATTGAACTATACTTTCAATACGACTCAGAGGCAGACACAGACACGAATCACAAATCTGAATCACCCGCAGTCAAAAATGCAACTGGCATTGCACCTATGAATAGTATCTTCTAGACCAGCTACATTGAAGCTGCAGTTTTTTGCACAAAGTGTGGACAAATTGGAAATTTCTTCATGGTTCACTTTATGATATTCAGTTGGATTTTCAAATTTTAAGTCGCTTGTCATTTTAAATCGCTCAAAGCAAAACGGAATTTACTAAATATGATTTTGTTTTTGGAAATGAGATTGTTCCAAAAATTGGTTCTATAACAAAATAAAAACATTATTCGATTAAAAACAAAGAAACTGCAAATTTTGTTATCACTTTATTTTCAATACGTTTTAAATTTATTTTTAGCAAGAGAGAACGATTGGATTTGAATGGAATACCAACATAGCAAATATCAACATACATTTTTGAATTTGAACATTGTTTATATAGAGCTATGAAATTTTCACCGATGCTCCTAGCTAGCCAGAGCACAATTATATATATTTAGATTTAGATTTTTACGAGATATCTTGTGCGGCGTTATACGTTTCACGAAATAAAACCCGGCACGCACCCGACTCTAGTAGACCTACAAAAAACTGGTTCTGCCAGCTTCTTTAAAGACGTTTACAACGTTCGAGTCACTGCTGCTGCTGCTGCTGCTGCTGCTGGCACTGAATCAGTTAAGAAAAGTTTTCTAATTAATTCGCTGAGGACATCCACACCCAAAGACATACACACACACACACACACACGCACACGCACACCAACTAGAAGTATGCTGCCACAACGAGGCGTTTGTGATTACAAATTCTGACAAAAATATAAATTTAACTGACAGTTTCTCGTTCTGAAAAGTGACAATTGTTAAACGGCGCCAAGTGGGCGTTCAGCCACGCCCCAACAGCTATCTGACTTGGAAACGCATGAAAAGTCATTAAATGCATCTGCAGCAATAACGGGGCGGCTACGTTATTCTCATCTACACTTTCAATACGTGGAAAATTTAAGGAAAATCAAATTTATTTAAATTGCAAACTATTTGTCATGAATAAAGTCTGCTTTTTATTTATTTAATTATTTTTTATTATAAATTTGATTAGCACAAAAGATAAACTTATCTCGTTTGTATTCTCTTTTTGGTATTTTTTATGTTTAATGAAAATTGCAAGCTTTTCTTGAGTTTATGTGTATAACACAGACCGAGCTGAAAAGTCGAGCTGAACTTTTCAATTCTTGTGTGAAAATTACATTTTTCCAGGGTCTCTCGAGCATTAAAATAAACGACGACACGTTCAATGGAAACATAATTATGTAGCGGAGTGAGATGTGTTTGTCTCTCGTCTGCCACAAGCCATCCTGCCCAAACTTGCCCCATTCGAATCAAATCAAAATGTGTCACCCATTAACGTGGCCACTAAATGCGTGTATCGCAGCATACATATATACATACATATGTGTGTAGGGAAAAGTTGACTAGCAAAAGCTAAGGAAAATTACGCCAAGAAGGAGAAAGAGAAAGAGAAAGAATGAGTGAGAGTGAGAGAGGGAGAGAGCCAGCGCAAAAGGCGGGGCAAACTGTCTGCTGTTCAACGGCATGTGAAATTTAATTAGACATATTAAGAAGTAAAGTGATTTTTTAAGAGCGAAAAATCTACAACAAAATAATGCAGACAAAGTCGATGGCACGTAAAGTGTGTCTTGAGCTCCCCCCATTTATTAATAGTTACAAATGTAACGTGAAGTGCTCTTAATGCGCCAAAGACGAGCATTATAAATGAAACACAAACGGCATTTTTATACTTTGATACCCAAATATTAACGACTTTTATCGACTTGAGTCTTGCGATATATATTCGATAATTTATGCGTTAAACAAGGTGCGAAGACTGCAGCCAGCAAATCGATAGCACGTATATATACTTACATATATACTATATATATACTTTCCACAAGATTCAATGATTCGATATAATTATAGCGAATAAATGCGACTTCAAATTGTTTATTTTATTAAATTAAATATAATTTGGCGTAACTCTTGTAGATGTATCTTTTGTTTAATTAGTATCTATATCATAATAAAAGTGCCTCTTTGGTATTCAACTGATCGGTTTTGACTTTAAATTTGGAAAAAATTCGCTTCTTAAAGTCGGTAAACTTTTTCAAAAGGATTTTTTACTCGGATCACATATCATTCCTAGAAATTCAAGCTGTGTATAAATTTATACACGATTGCGCACATATGTTGATTGTGTAAATTGGCAAAGCAAAAAAGATATTCAATATAATTATTTTCGTAATGTTTTTATTATATTTAGTATTAATATAGTCACGCTTCTCAAAGAATACAATGCTGTAAATCGGTGGGCGATAAAGTTTGAATTGAAAATGATTTATAGCACCTCAAAGCCATTAGGGAAACTTCGAAATATCAAAAGCGATAATGGCTAATGTGGAGTAGCTGCGAAAATACGTATAGAAAATTAAAAGCATGTCAAACAAGGAAACCGCAGCAGGAATGGCTACAAAATACAATAAAAAAAAATCTCGCAAAAGCGACCCCAAACTTCACACAGCTTGCAACATTTTATAAAGCAATCTCCACGGCAGCAGCATCGAAATGCAATGCACGCCTGAAGGACATACGAGAACTTGTGCCTGTGTGTGTGTGTGTGTGTGTGACAGTGTCCTGCCAACAAGAAAAACTATATACAATATGTATACAATATAAAGCGGGTGTGGCAGCAGCAGCAGCAGCAGCAGCAGCAGCAGCAGCAGCAGAAGCAGCAGCATCAGCAGCCATAGAAACTTTTTCATTTTGCGGTTGACTCTGGAATTCGTAAATGTTGCGCAAGAAGTCGCTCGGAAGACTCAAACACAGTCCCCAATCCCCAATCCCCAATGCTAATGCTGCTGCTGTTGCTGCTGCGAATCCTGTTGACTGCTGCATGTGCTGCGTGTGCAGATGGCAGCAGTAAACTTTAAGTGGAGCAAGGACAACGGGTAAGGTGTGAGTGCTCCCTGCTCCCACCCCATTACGGCAGACATTCCTGAGCAGCTCTGTTGAACTGCTGCTCCTGGCTGCTGCTGGCTGCTCAAATTCCAGCACAAGTTAAGCAGCTTACGCATGCAGCTCAACTGACAGCTCACCTGACAGCTCACCTGGCGACTCACCCTCACCTGGCTGATTATGCACTGCAGTCGCAATGCTCCTACCAAACAGAACAAGTCAAGGACTCCGTTTTCAAGAGGCAGCTCGGCTGGCATTCTTCCGCCTCTCCTCTCCTCTTCTCGCCACAGCTCGCCTTGCCGCGCCCCACAATTCGCTAATTAGATTTTAATGAAGATGTCGTCTGGTAACCATAACCTTTCCCACTTTTCCACACACCAGCCCATTGTCTGGCAACAATGTTCAGCATCTATGCTCATGTTTCCATATGCATTAAATCACAGATTCGGTTACACGTTCAGCAACTTCACATATCCTTTTATCCTTTGCTGAAGCGCTGATTTTTAAATAAATTTTGTGAAATATTCATTTATTTTCAATCCCTCTTAAAGTAATGAAAAAGGCTTACAAATACAGGGGCAAAGATTGAATAAGTTTTATCAATATTCGTATTGAATCCGAATGGATTTTGCTGCTGGGCAAAAAATTCAGAAATCTGTGGAAATCGGCACAGCAAAGATTACAAATCTTGCCGAGCAGAGCAGAACTGATTTGATTGTTCATTCAAAGAAGCTGAACAGAATTCCTGTGGGAAATCTAATATAATTTTTTGCCGTTAAGCTTCATTAGCCATTGATTGAATTAAATATTTAATTCATTGTATATTTACATTGAGCATACATTCAGCACCCTGGACCACTGAACCACTGCAACTCCCACGCAGCACCGCTTTACTGTTGGTCATTTGCATTTCCATTTGTTTGCCGTGTGCCCCTCTCCCAGCTTCACTTTTGTAGTGTGTCATGCTCGCAATTTTCACCACCAAATGACAACAACAGACTTTAACATTTGCATAGACAGCCACACACAAATACACATGCATATGCACATACATATATATATATATACAGTATGTATATATATATATTTAGTATATTGTAGGCAGCCTGTGCCTCAACTTAAATGCATTCTGAAGCTCTGGCGGACCACAAAGGGCACAACTCTCATGAACTTGAGTTACCACTTGCTAAAGGGATCTACAGGAGCCACAGTCGTCCACCACCCGCCGCCACCCTCAAATAAGGCTAACCATTTGCCTTGGCACGCCCCTCGAGTGCGTCCTTATCCACGTTGTTGTCGTCGTGGTAGTCAGGCCTTTGATTTACGATTGGTCCCTTTACAGCCCGCAAAACACATACACAACTCCAACGCATAGTTGCAGCGATTCTTATCCCTTTTGCCACCCAACGTAACGGGTTTAGCCTTTATCATGTGTGTGTGTGTGTGTGTGTGTGTGTGTGTGTGTCACCAAAAGCCTACACATGGAGTCTGCGGCTGGAGGCACGGTTGTGCGGAACGCTCCAGCTGAAGTTAGCATAGGCACAAACAAATTGCCAGCAATCTGCATTTTGGGTTGCACCCAAAAATTATAATTACATAGAAACGCAAGCACACACACACAGTTTAACACACACACACGCACACTCGCACACACTTGCACATAAACAGAGACAACTCACAAACAAACACATAACAAAATTTAATTTTTTGTTTGCATTTCACCAGCACAGCACAGCTAATTGCACCCAACCCAAAAACAAAATTAAATTTAAAGCCAAAATTACATACAATTTCTCAATACTTTCATTTTGCCTACTACTTAAATTAAATTAGTATTTAGTAGTAGTATTTATACGTGATTAAGTAAATAATTCCATTCCTAAAACTGTGGGGAGTGTGTTTAATTCAAATAAGTAATTCTTTACCTCTTGACTTAATAGTTATTTTATTGCTGCATACTGATAGTATTCAATAAGAGAAAAAGCTAAAGGCATATGTGAGATTTGTTTGATTTGATATCTGTTTGTGGACTGATTAAATGAATACCAATTATTGTTTTTCAAATAAATTTGGTTTCTTTTTTATTGTCTATTTTTTATTGCAATTAAATTGCATTGCATATCTTGCATAATTTGCTTACTCTTCATCGCTGTCTGTTCAAGCTTGGCGATGCCCAAGCTGAAGATGTTGGCGGCTTTGGAAATTGGCACTGCCATGTTTTGCGAATCGCCCTCGGTGGCATCGATGAGGCTGATTGTTAGCCTTGTCCAAATAGATGACCAGGCCAAAGTCGGCCAGTTTGCATGTGCCGTCGCCATGAGCACATTGTCCAACTTAATATCTAAATTAAATTGCGATTGTTTAGGTACTTTAAGCCGCGCAGCAAATCCAACAATGTGCGCCAGATGCGCTCCAGGCTCTCATGGCACTTTTCCATTTGCATGAACCGCAGAACACTTCACAGTGACGCACTTCCTCCAATCTCTTTGCCCGTTACTGTTCAATTGCTTGGAGATTTTCGGAGCGATCTCGCACTTGGGACACCACACCAATTGAGCAATGAACCAATTTGGCCAAGTGCTCGAAACACTGCTCCCATTGCAGGACATGCTGGTGGCAATATGCCGGCATTTTGGGCCGTCCAAATCGGTTGCTGTCCAAATGCCCATTGAACTGTTTGTGCCGATGCTTATCAACGCTTATTTCTGGCAGCGGCAATTGTTCTTCGGTCGTGTTAAATATCTGATTTATTTAATTGCTTTTCAAATAATATATTGTTGAGCTATTCGGGAACTGAACCGGTTCGTTTGCATGCGGAACGAAAGTTCAGTTCATATGTCAAAATATTTGATTTATGAATAAATGCTCTGCATACCACTAATAAGCTTTAACCTCATTCATTTCATGTATTTCAACCGATATAATCAGGCACAGGTCTTGTGCAAGCCCGTTACAATATAATTATTCCAATTGGTTATTCTGTATAGCGAACAAAAATTGGCATATATTTACTTGTATTTAATAATGATTTATTAATAATGAAATTTGTAGGAAAATTTATTCATTTTATTTATTTTGACTGCATTGACATATTTTTCTACCATGTAAAGATGGATATTAAAATAATAAAAATCGATAAAACGAGGTCACACAAATCATCTCTTGTGGCATCTGAGGTCAATCAACTGAATATTGGCACTTTCGAACACACACCAACACACACACAGACAGACCCAGGGCAATTGCAATCAAGGCGGCTTACAGTTAGTTTACGTCAATCTTCAATGAGCAAAGATTACAAAACTGAGCGCCAAGCGCACAAGTGAAGAGTAATTTGCAAGCTACTTTGCACTGGCTACCAGTGGTAGTAAGCGAGCCAAAAAAAAGAAATATAAGAAAGAAGGATGAGGAAAATTGGAGGAAAATGAGAAGAAAAACGACAGCACGCGCCGCTTTCCCATTTTGCCAGTGAGCAGTTAAAAAGTTTTGTATTACGTGCAAAATGAGCGCGTGCTTAAATTTATTTGCATGCGAATGAGAGTAATAGGAAAAAGAAACCTGAAAATTAACAAGCAGAGAAAGCACGACTAGCAGATACCCTGAAATCGAAGACTATAAGCCGTAAACAGTTTCAAAAATTTCACAGCTTAGCAATGCTATTCAAACGTATATTTATGCCAAATGGGGCAGCTATGCCTTTAAGATTGTGTCTTTTATTGCCATCAGCAATCGATTTTTATCGATATCTGTTAATTAAATATTATTGATCAAATTGAACAAACTTCGTCAGCTTAAGGTAACGGAAAAGTTCGCTACCTCATTTAGTCTCTGAGATTTGCATGTTTATGCAGATAGTCAGACGGAATAGTTGGATCAACACGGCATTTGATGCAGATCAGAAAAACGTATATCTTATCAGGTCGGAGGTGCTAGTTCCACCTTTTTCATGCTTTTCCACAACTTTATTAGGCCCATTTAGCCCATTTTTATGGGGCTCCGGTTATAAAAAGAAACATTGACAAAGGCAAAGGTTGAAGAAACCGGGACTCCAAATACGAAAACAAAAACGAGTAAAACAAGAAATGCAAAATGGCAAATGCCATTTCTTTCGCAATTTCGACATGTATTTGACCCATATTTCATTGAAGCCAGCATACCGAGATAAAGAGTCGGCCAAATTGTACAAGAAACGCGATAAACAAGGCACAAGACATGCTAATAATGATCACAACAATAACGAGTGCAGTCGGACGTTGCCGACTGCATAATGCTCTGCTCTGCTAGTATCAGCTGGAAAGTGAGCAGTTGTGGGTTAAAAAAGGTAATCCCTTATTTAAATTTGAACAATTCGTTGAATTCACGAAATTCAGGATTACTTTGCATATATTTGCAATCAATATGCTCGTTCACCTTCTGTATCAGAGTATAAATACAGCAATAACAACAAACAACAACAACAAAGAGAAAAGCAGTGACAAAGAGCGACTCATTATCGCCATTATCATCATTATCATCATCGTCATCATCATCATCGTTGCCAGCACATCATTGTGTGTAATCGATGCATCGTTTCATCTCTTTCCATCTCGTTCCATCTCGTTCCACCTCGTTCCATCTCGTCTCGTCTCGTCTCATTACATTTCATTTCGTTGTGTTTTTTTGGCCCATTCGACTCTCTATTTTTCTTTGAACGTATGTGCGCATAAAGTATACGCCGCGTTGGCTGTCTGTCATTTTGCACTAATGTGTTACACTTTGCACCCTCTCCTTCCGCGACTGTCTGTCTGTTTATGTTGTTTTGCCACTCTCGGGAGTTACTAGAACAGTTCATGTGGCATGTAATACTGCTGTGTAAATATATTTCTAATCTAATCCTGGATTACCCCTTGCATTAAATGTGTGTAAGTATTCAATACAAATTCATTTGGTTCTTCATATTTGCATGTTGGCTCTTAATGCTAAACAGCAAATTTATAAAAGATTGCTAAATAATATTACTATAACATTTTAGTTAATAAATTATTTAATTGAGCTTGTCTTAGCTCTGCTATTTGCATTTACCCTCCAATTGTATAATGATTAAGCAGAGAATTAAATAGTCCAAGCGAATTTCTTAGGATGTAAAGTAGGAACTGCAATGTACATCAATAATATGAAACAGTTTGGCTGTTGACTGCCTGATTAATGCATTGTTGACTTCTGAAGAACGCACAGTTTAAATATTAAATATATAAATGCTTGAAAGATAAGACTGAGAAGAAGATTTCTTGTATTCCAAATGGGTAAAAAGTGTCTTTTATGAATCGGCTACAAACCAATTTTGAATTAATTGTGTTAGGGGTAAAGGCATCAAATTTCTGACCAATTAACAGACACATATCAAAACTCTAACAGTAAAAATTATTAATTACGCGATATACTAAAAAAATTTATTTTATAGATTGAGTTCTATATTTGTACTTTTTGAAATTTACTTTTATTTATTTATTTATTTATTTATATTTATATTCATTTCGATTCGTTAGGGTATTTGCACAGAAAGCTATACTTGCATGTTTTGGGGTGTTTTCAGAGATACCTCTGCGTCTGTCTGTCTGTCTGAACAAGATGTGTACAATATGGCTTGAGTTGTTTTTATTTTCTTTTAGCTAGTCAGCGCTAAACGTAGGGAAAATTAAAATTAATGAATGTGCGCCACTCACAGGCATCCTAAATAGGCACACACACACACACAAAGCCTCTCGCTGCGTGCAACATTAAAATGCGTTAGTAATGCCTAAAGCGGTGGCTGCCACAACCTACCTGGAGTTGACGTGTAGCCATAAGAGGCTTAATCTGTGAGTTTTCTTATTGTCATCGTAAATGCTGCTCTTGAGTGACATCAACTTTTTTAGCTTCCACTTATTTTCACAATGACATAAGTCGTGCAAGGTGTGGTACAGCAATATAAAAACAAGTCAGTGGCAGCGGCAACAAAACCAGAGCAATTGCACCAAACATAAACGGGGCGAGAATTCAGTATTTCATTTAAGTATCCATTGAATAATGTGGATATATCTGAAGATATTGCAGAGTGTGGTGCTTAGCACAAGCCCGACTAATATGTTCTTAGTTAAATTACTAAGTTTAAGTTTAACACACCATTCTGTAAGCTATATTTAATACTGATTAAGTGCATTTGTTTTACACTTTATTAGGCCATTTTGAAATACCAACCAACTGGAACAACTTCACTTGACGAAGGACATCGGCACATCGACAGCTATCAATGTGACATAAACCTTTTTTTGAATTCCTCACTTTGTGTTCATAAAACTTTAATTGCAAAATTTTGAAGCGAACTGTCAAACAACTGTTGCCAATGCCAATGTAATTAATGTTGCAGTGCTCTCAGCACAATTGACTAAAAACGACTTACAATAAGCTTAGGTCAGTTAAGCAAACGATAATAAAATGGATAATAAAATATAAATGTTGTTGAAACTCTAATAATAAACATGCAATACATATATATGTATGTATATTTGTCTCCCAGCATTCCTGTAAATGAACAGTGTTGCCTCAGTCTCAAAATAAAATTAACTTGAGTACAAATCGCCTTAGCTCAGGAATATTTCAATTTAGTTAAACCACAAAGTCCCTGCATAAGAAAACCTGTTCCAAAACATATGTTTTGTTTTGGGAGATAAAAGCAAAATATGAAGAAAAAGCTTTTGTTTACCTGAATAAGAAATAAAAGCAAAATATAAAATAAAAAACTGATTTGTTTGCTTTCATATAGCATTCTTGTTAACGTTTGGAAAGATATAAGAAGGTAAGATGGTAAGAAGGGAAAGACCAGGGGAAACCCTGTTTCCAGATGTTAAATGGGGCACCACAGGTACTTATTCAATTAGCACACCCAACTGTAAGCTGAAAGTCATGCAATCGCAAGTACTCTCAATTTAGTGGTTGATTAAGTAGGCTTTGAATATGATTGATGGATGTACCTTTGGCGACTATAGCTATACAATTGTGAGACATACATATGTGTTCTTATTGACTTGCACTTATCGATGTTACAGTCCCTAACAATCCTTGTGATAGATAGACAGACATTTCCTTAAATAAATACATATTTTTAGTTTTAGTTTTAGTTTTAAATGAATGCTTATTTTGTGGGCAAATTAAAACTGTTTGAAGTGTGCTTAAAATGCTGAACACTTATTTTAAATTTCACCACCAACTTGCTGGCAAATGAGGAGTGAAAGCACTCACACAAGTGACTTGTAATAAAGGCAGCCCACTAACTCATGCACGTCTGATTACACGCAGAAATGTACGCGAGAAATACACGGAGTGAAGAGCAGACGCAGATCCGGCAATCAGCCAAAGCCAAACAGTCATGCTTATTAACACAGATACACACACACAACGCACACACACAGAGACACAGACACAGTCAGTCTCGAGCCACGCCACAATTAGCCTCATTTGTGTTTAAATTGTATTAGTGCAGCGACAGAATGACAAAACGACAGCACAAAATAAAAGCAAGAAAATTACTTTACACGAACAAAAAATTAACGCATTTGATGGTAAAGCCAGTCACTAAGCCACTAAGCAGCGTCTGGCCATTTATCGATAGCCAGGACTACCCCACATTTCCATGTCAACATGAATACCAAAAAGCAATCGCAGCCATTTACAAATGTCACTTAAGCATTTGCCAGCCTTATCGGAATGTTGACTTAAATATTTATTTGCTATTTGTTTTGGATTGTCTCAGATATATATGTATATGACACGACATATGTGCATGTGCACATATGTTCATATTTTATTGCTAAGCATTTACTCACACTTTTGATTTCGTTCATTTTGGTGAATTGGCGACCAAATTCCCATAAATCAACTCCAAATTTAAGGGCCCAGTTGCGCACTCTGAAATGTAAACGAAACAAATACATTATTCAAGTTGCATTAGGTGAAATAATGTATAATAATAATCATTGAACTGAAATTGTAGACTTCATTTAAACAAATGTTCAATTTAGGAAAATAACCTCAAAATTAGATACAATTTAATTAATTCATTTATTATTGATATATTATTGTTGAATGTTTTATGTATTCATAGTATTTGATTAAACTAATATTGCTCGTGATATTTCTAGATCTTAATAGTTTCGCTTATAGATAAATTGAGCTTTTGCTAGTTGAAATTAGCTACCTTGTCTAAGTAGTCTTTCCCTTATTCAAAGGTCCGCTTAACATTTGTATTCCTATTTGTACCTTTCCTCTGTTATATATGCTATTTGTCGCCCTATCTCTTTGATATTATTAGCGCACATTTCGCAATGATTTGCTCATAAGCACAGACCAGACCATTATCCAATTTCAATCACTTCTTAGCCACTTTATATCGTTTCAATGTTTGCGCTTCAGTCCCCTCACAATCAGCATTCCATCCCCAATCCGCAGTTCGAAGAACTTTTGTTGCTGCCATAATAGAATTTTCATATAATTTAAATCATTTTGGGCTACGTCGCTGGCCATAAAACTTTGTCTGCGTCTGCGAACAGGCAACACATTCTACTCCCGCTGCCACTCATGCCCCATTCCCCCCTTCAGTTGTCTGACTCCTCTCCTCTGTGTCGGCCAGTTTATATACACATGCGCTTGTTTTGTATCTAGATACAATCCAAAACGTTGACGCTTACGATTAGAGTGTAGCTGCTCGCTCAACATAATCAACATTGCGTATACGCAGTGTTGTGTCTGCTGCTGCTGCTGCTCCTGCTGCTCTTCTTACTTGTGCATGGATACTCGGGAATTGGACATTATTTATTTATCACGAAATGTGTAATGCGCTGAAGCGGACATCAATGAAGCCGTAAATAAAATATATATTCGTAGCCATTTGAGTGTATATGGCCAGGTCCGTCTTGAGATCTCCCCACACTAATCCTCAAGTTCTTAAGCTGTATTGATTAAACTGGGCAAGAATTCCATTTTCTTCTTCACTAACAAGTAATATGAATGTTACGAGAATTCTTTTCGGTTAGTAACTGAATAAAAAAGATATATATATATATTTGAAATCTTTTTATAAATTGTGTACTATATAATATCCACATTAAATAAATAAACAAATATGTTTCTAGCTGTTTCTCTGTGTTTACGTCGATTTGGTACAAGTTCAAATTTAAATTTTAAACACAAGCATTTTCCATATTTAAAGAAAATCATTTGCACCAACCGATTTGCAGCTTTTGGTAATCTCAAACAAGTGTACAAATACTTTTATGTAGCACTATATATAAGCTTTTAGCTCCTTAGCAACGCTTCGGCTGGTTTTAGAAGGTTTTCTCTTTTTGGATGTGTTTTCCCTTCTGTGATACTTATTCAATTGCTGTTGCTATTTCTTGTCTCTTTGTCTTATGCGCTCTGCGCTGTGAATTTCATTTGCTTTGACATTCGAGTTTAGTTAATAAATGTTTGGCAAATATTATTTTGCTTATATTTGCTCTGCGTCTATTGCCTTACCCACAGCACTGACTATATCTGCGAATCTACTTATTTCTGTCTTGATTTAATCTTATAGTAAGTTTGCCAGGGTTTTCAATGCGCTCAACTCGTCAGCAATTTTCTCGCTTTCTTTTGAATTCTGTTTGGATTATAAGTTTAAAAATATAAAATTATATATGCGACAAAATGTAGTTGTGAAAATCAATGACATGCATAAATAAGTTCCATCTCACTATTGCTCCAATAACATTCCCAAAAAACGGGGATCGCATAGTTATAGCTATAATTTCGGAATGGAACGAGTTACTTAAAGAATTGAGTGCTTTTAATGGGCTGGCAGATGTCTCCTTATGCCTTGTCTTATCTTGTCTCTCGTCATACATTTGTGCCCTTGTTTTATTGGGCATTGGAGAGGAAAAGGAAAGGAAAGGAAACTCATTTCGATTTCAATTATGCAAACTGAAAACTACAACCTGCAAACCTATTGACCCAGTACGTGTATAAAGACAGAGCGAGTGCCTGTCGCGGAACATAAACTTGGCAGAAAAAGTGAAAACCTAATGCTAAGGACCCGAGCAAAACTAGTTCGATGGCTTTACATACATACATATATGACACTCGAGCGTGACGAACGTGGTTCGTGCTTAAAAGCCAGATACACAAGACAATGCAAAACAGCACCTGAGCTGAGAGCTGAGCATCAGGGCAGGTGAAGCTGATGTGCTGTCATGTAGCCAAAAATCTTGTGCCCATTCCGCCTTCTTCACGTAGTTTTAGCCATTGTCAAGTTTTTTCGTGCACCAACTACCAAAATGGCCAGAACAAAATGTGACTTTTTATTTTCAGGCCACGACAAAATGTCCTTCGAAGGCCAAGTGAGCCAAGATGACGTTGATGGGCTTTCATTGGTGCTTGCCGTATTTATGTGCTGGTTTCTTAGTTTGATTCCGCATTGCCTTTTGTATGTCTACCTCATCATTTTGTCTGCGCTAGCTACTTGAATTGTATTTTGGCTTTCCAATTTTTATACTCTGATACTCAGTCTCCATTTGTATATCCATTAGTGACAATGGGGGTCTGGAAAATCCATAATATCAATAAGTGAAAATCGCTTAAATAACATTTGCCTCACATTTTAAGGAGAGAGCGGACTTCTTCAAGGATCAGCGAATATATTTATATCAGCTGATATTGCCTTTTATCAGATATTACGAAAAACTCACTGTGAATTCTAAGAATGCTAATAGATGTAACTTGAAAATAATCCAATATTCAAAATAATCCAAAAGTCAAAACAAAAAAATCCTTAAAATTGCGTAATTACGAATTTTACAAAGCAAATATTAACAATTGAGAGAGCAGCAAAAATTAAAGATGGACAAATTCTAATTATAAAATTTATAAAACTTAAAACTTGGAGCAAGTACTCGTTCATGTCTGCGTGAGAAGTGTTAATATTGGAGTGACTGGGAAATCGATAACACATCGAACAGCAATTATAAAATTAGAGGCACTAAATTTAGATGGTAGATTGCTGGCAATGTCCTTCAATGTAAGCAATTAAATTTAAATTAAACTTTTTCCAGCCTTTGAGTAGATTACTGAGCGACATTTCTCTATAGCCGAGCCATATCCTAACCACTACTAACACATTTTTTACCCGTTTACCTTCTCATTTGTTTTTTTTCCCCCCTCCTTTTTTGTGTTAGGTGTTTGTTTTAGTCGTTTATAATTTGTTGTTGCTGTTTTTGTGGCAGCGGCAATTGACACGAATGCTGTTTGAAACAATTAAGCATTTCCATCACTGACTCGGGGAATGGAGAATGTGTCTGTGTCTGTGTGTGTGTGTGGGCGTGGCAGATCTAATTACAGCCATGGCAGCTCAAGTGAATAAATAAAAAAAATCACAATAAAGGCAAGCAGAGTGCAAAGCGAGGCAAAACAAACAGACAAACAGACAAACAGAGCGCTAACTACTTATGACAAATGACAGTGAAAGTGCATTAAGCGGTAAATGCAATCATGGCGGATGGGCAACAAAGGGGGGCTGATGGGGGCTGAGGTGGCTACGAGGGCTAAGAACGTTGCGTCTGGTACAATATATGGTTTTTATTTTGCCAACTGCCTGTGCACACTCGCAATTAAGTAGATTTTTGGATTTGCCTAGAACACGACAAGTTAATTTATAAATATAGCGAAGCTGAGCATAAAAAAGCGTGCAAGTGAGAAAGAGGCAATAGAGAGAGACGGAAATAAATGTACGTAATAGAGTAAAGACAAAGTTTGGTAAGCCAACACTGCAAAACTGAGGGAAATTCGAGTGTGTATTTGTGCATTATGCTAAATGACGTAAGTCCTGAACAGATATTATAATGTCCCTTAAAAAATGTAAGCAGGTTGAATGGCAATTTAGTAAAGTTCGTTTCTCAGCGAAGTCATTATTGTGTATATTTGCTTTATGAAGAGACAAATAAATAAACTTTTTTTTATAGAAAATAATCATTTATTACTATTTATTTATTTTTTATTTTTAATTATTATTATTATTTTTAATCATCCGACTTTTTATGTCTTTCCACTAATAAATTTCGACAAGGTACTCAAAGTAGGCGTTAGTTTCACAAATAGCCACATTATTTGACTGAAATCTTTGTTCTCCAGTCTTTGCTCTTTAGATCATGATTTTAAGGAAGAATTTACATTTGTACCTTATGGGATCGGAGACGACAGCTTCTGTTCTGAATACACATTTGAAAAACTGTTTATAACAAGCGCAGATGGCAGGAGCAATCAGCTGGAATGCGTCAGGGAAGCAAGAAAAATCCGTTGAATGGCCAAAGCAAAAATAAATAATTCTAGAACTAGCGAGAGCATTAAAAAAAATTTGGGTCAGTTACATGAAAAGCTATGGGGCAGCTGAAACGTGCGCAACTTCATCATCATCATTTTGATTACGTGCCTCAAACATAATCGTCAAGCCTGTGCCCCAAAGGCTCCTTTAGTTGTTGCAGAGGCAAAAGTTGAAAAAAATTTAATTGAATTTCTGCAGTGACACCGAAGCAAACATACAAACATACAAAAAAAAATACATATATATATATAAAAATAACAGAAAAAAATAACAGAAAGCCAAACAAAAGTTTATATTTCAAATTAATGAAATTATTGTATACGCATGCGTCTCAAATTGTCAAAGCCAAGTCGAGGCAGCTCGACTTGCAGATGCAATATCATCACAAGTTGTCAAAGTACAAAATTGTCGTTTGGTTTATTTGAGCTTACGATGGCTTAACAACTTCTGGCCCTAACTAAAACAAGTTTATACATTTTGAACCCATGAGAAATGTTTTGTTTACTACAAAATTTTAACTTTTCCCTGAGATCTGCGCTTAGGAATATACAGAATCAAAAGCAAAGGTTTCCAATAATGTGGCAGATTGAGCTTCTGCAACAATGTAATTATCATCATAATAAATGAGATGACAACATAGAAAAGTTCAATTTTATAGTTGTTCTAAGTGGAAATTAAAAAAACATAAATTATTTATATTTTTTTATTATTTATATAAGATTTACCTATTCAGCAACATTTTTCAAAAAGCAGTCTTTGAGTAAAACTACTCAAAATAGCTACACTAAAGCCAAAATCTCAAATCCAAAAACTTATTATCAAAGTTTTCAATTAATTACTGATTATTTTAACGTTAAAAAAAGAAAAGATTAAATGACCTAATCAATAATAAATATTCAAGTTATTTAAAAGTTGTTCACTATTTCGATTACTTACTCATTGTGGGGTATATCCTCATCCTGATCGGCGACAGCTGGACCTATCAGCCTGTGCAATAGAAGCACGCCCAGCAACAGGGCCAGAAAGCAGTTCACCTGTTTGTGCTCCATTTTGATGGCGAAATTCGGAGAAATTGAACTCGTTGTGTTTCGATTTTAGTTGGGATTTGAATCTGTGGCTCCGTAACCAACACTTAATAATTAATTTTCAATTTACTTGCACAATATTCATATTATTTATATTTTTTTGCTGTGTCCATCATTTAATGTTGGTTTTGTGTGATCCAACAAAAGCCACAATTAGTTTAACAAACGGAAATTGTTTTGATTTTTGTCGGTTTTTTATTATAAAAAAAAAATGTAATTTTGGATTTTAGTCAATTTTTTAGTATTTATATTTAACAAACAGTTTAATTTTACTTATTTTTTATCGAGACACGAGAATTCCGCATTTTTGTAAATTGCCAAAAGCACTTTTTATAACATTTCTGGCGAATGCTCAACATTTTAATTAAAAGTTATTAAATTATCCTTTAAATATGTGTATGAGTGGGATGTGGCTGACCTTCAACTGCTGTAAATAAAAGACGAAAAAAAATATGAATTTTTTATTAAAAATGTTGTTAATAGTTAAAGTCAAGAAACATCGCCCATCTGAGCCATACCGAAAATTTCATACGCGTGCTTTTTTTAAGCATAGAATTTGGTTCGAATATCTTGGTAATTAAGAAAATTGATCATAGAAGAATATGCATGTGTAAAAATATGTTTTATAAGGTCGAAAATGTCTCATTCATAATAATAATAGCCTAGCTAAAAATCAACTCGAACTGTCTATGAAAGCTGAAAACTTATACAAATAAATGACATCCCTTTTCAAACCATTTTGAATGGGGGTTCAATGCAAAACTTTGTGGCGAAAATGTAATTCCGATTGGAGGTGTAATAAAAATATGTTTGCAAGGGCATTTATTGAGCTGCTCGAATCGGAGGTTGAGTTTGACCTAGAAATGAGTTGTCCAACGCACACACACACTAAAATATACACACACACACACACATACAGACAGGCAGTAGCATAAATTTATGCTCTGGTTTCGATGTCGAATCCTTTTCGCAGAAGTTAGGCGCAGGCGCGTTGACAAAGGCGGCCCATTCAGTTGGGCCAACGAATGTTCTGCCAAGCGATTTTCTTGTTTTTTTTTTTTTTGTATGAGCATGCCACCCCTAAAAAGGCGCACATAGCTGTATGTCCTGCGAGTCTCTATGTGTGTGTGTGTGTGTGTGTTAGTGTGTGTATCCCCAAGGATATCGCGTAATAATTTTCATTAAACATGGCGCAAGCCTTTGCGGCCCTCACATAACTTCCACCCGAAGCACCCGCAACGACCGCATCCGCATGAAATAAAGACAATTTATTGTGACCGATACGCACACACACACACACACACACATAAGCTTATACACACACACGCATACATACATACATATATGTATTATACTATACTAAATTGTGGCACGCATTCACACACTTTTTGTGTTGCTGTTGGTGTTGGTGTTGTTGTTGCCACTGCACTCGCTGCACATCAAAAACTTTGACAGAATTGGAACGGAGCATCCACGCACAGGATGCAGCCCTAGCGTTCGTTGTCACAGTTCGCAGCAGCAACGCCTAAAAGCCAGCTGAACATATTCCAAATGCAAAAGCAACACATGCCAACTTATATTCCACACACACACACACACACACACACACACACACAAACACACTCACATTAACATAAATACATACATAACTATATGTATGCTTATATACGAATCTCTCATGCACTTGCAACTGCATGGAAATAATTAAACCGAGTTGCTTTAAAGGTCTACACAAGCTGTGCTCAATTCTGTGAGCTCAGATTTCATTTCAGAGGTTTACGATTAAAAAAATAAATAAATAAATAAATAGGAAAATTGAATTTTGATGGCAATTATTGCTATTGAATTTATTTGTCGCATTCTGTAAAATAGTCTTCAAAGTTAAATTTTAAGGAAATGCATTAAAATTCTACAAAAAACCTGAGCAATTTTAATGTTATTGAATCCATGTGAGCACCTAAACTTTTTAGATTAAAAAACTGCTACAAAAGCACCACAAAAGATTTTTTTTTAACATTTTAAGTACTTGAGTATCATAGCTAACATCGAAATATATCATGATTAGAAATATATTTATATGTGAACACGTATTTTGTGTTTTATCGAAACATGTTGCATATGTGAATGCTAAAAATATTGTAATAGCTTGTGGAAATCGCGAAAACATGCGCAGCATGGCGTATACGCAACGGACAAGCGAACGGAGAAGCGAAAGTTTACAGTTGGTGCACGTTTATAAAGTTTTGCGTGTTATACAAAAGATTTATTATATCGCATATATCGGTTTTACTTCCAGTTTGTTGTTTATTCTCTTTTTATGCTGTGTTTGCTTTTTGCCTTCGGTTTTTTTTCCCCCATTTGCCATTTGCCATGTTTTTAGTGCTGCCACAAACAATACCAAATGGGTGAGCAAACATGGCCTTGGGAGTTTTCGTTAAGGAAATAAATGTGATTATCAAAATTTTCAATAGGAAAGTTTTAACTGAATGTGTGCATAAATAAATATATGTGTGTGTGTGTGGGTGTGTGGCTGTGTCTCGAATTGCTCATAAGTTTCATGTCTGAGCAGCCACAGGATATGTGTGTAAACAAGTATATAAATCTACACTTAAATAATAATTTTATGTCAAGACGTCATCCTTATTTCGTTTTGAAATATGTAGTTTCGCTAGCATTTGGATATTTGGATTTTTTTACGACAAGGAACTTTGATTTTGTTTTATTTAGACAATATAAAACTGCACACAAAAAACTCAGTTTAAAACAGTTTAGTTAAGAAGAAGAACTTAATTGTGTTAATGCGAGCCAAATATTGACAGTTTTCTCCAGACCCTGCCAAAAATGTTGATGATTATGAGATTATTTTGAAGTAAACTCCAATAAACATTTATGGATTAACATTAACGAAAATTAATCGGTAAGCTCGATAACATCCGACAACAGTTCATTACAATTTAATTATATTATATTTCTAAGCTGTTGTTAGTATAGCAAGGAAAGTAATGGTATTACATTTAAATCATTGAATAGTTGGACCACTGAAAAATATTTTAAATATCTACCTGTCTATTTCGGCGATATAGGTTTACGCAATTTATTTGCATTTGTGACAAAAATTGTGTTTGTCCTTAAGAGCTCGGTAATTCTGGGTGAAAGGTTGAGTGTAGTAGTAGCCGCAACCAAGTCAAACAATTTACTCAACGACTTCACTTAACTTAACACGTCTTATTTAATCGAATGATTGCCAATCGGTTTGATATCGTATGATATCGTAGACCCAATTCACTAATGGCTTTCATAACACGTCACGCTACAACATACATTATCGATTAAGAGAAACTTTGTAGCTGGAGTCGACTGGAGCATCCATAACTAGGTTTTTTTTGGGAAAAGGTAATCTGTATACTCTCTTTTTAGTTTGGCGAGTCTTGACTTCTCTCAGTGCGAAATACATCGGTTTATTTACACTATATAGAAGTTTTATCTATTTACTATTTACTCTCAGCTCGATTTTTTCCTAGTTTTATTGCAATCTTTCACCGCCTTTGTTTAATTTACATTAGTTGAAAAACAGGTAATTTTTTTGGCAACTTAGATCATCCTAGAGTGAAATAGACTTAATTGTGGACAACTTTTATCATCTGTTGCGTTGACAACGAGATGGTATATCAACAGTTGCACTCATATATACAAAAAAGGTTGCGAGAGAACTAAAGCGTACAGTTTGTAATTAAAAAACTTATGCAGAGATTTCAAAGGTGAGTTCTCTACAACTCCTTCGGTATTTGTACACAATGATAAAAATATGGAAATGCTTAATTACTATTGCGACTAATTTTTGGTAGCCATTTAATATTTTAAGGCCAACGCAAAAAAACATTTCTTTAATCCTTGACATGCACTTGCAGTGGTCGAAATTAATTTGTTTGGTCAAACCGAGCAAGCTAATTCGTAGAACCCAAGCCCCAATTTATTTGCAGTAGCTTTTGTGACCAAAAGCCTCAACTAAAGGAATGCTCGTCAAACAGACCAACCCTGAAGGACAGTCGACAATTAATTGACTTGCTCTGGGATGCTGTGAAAAGAGGCAGGCAATAAGAGATAAAACCAAGGACAATGAGGATTGCCTAACCAGCCAGCGAATTAATTTAAATTAAATTAAATATTCCGTTTTCATATTATTAAAAAAATGGTAAGCATGTTCGTCTAATGTATTTAAATTGATCAATTTAATTTCGGAAAAGGTGTAATTTGCGAGACCTTAGAAAGTTTATCCGACACACACACACACATACATAGCTGAGTCATTTTGTAGGTGAACGGCATCTTGAAGTTTCTGTGGGTCAGTTTTTGAAGCACAGATATGGGATTGGATGTAGCCAAGGGCGGGGGGTTGATGGTGGTTTCGTAGTGGTCGCCTAGGCTACGAGGCATTGGTCAAGCCTTGAGATTTTACGCAGCTGCGTAAGCTGCATGGCAGTAAGGTACACGATAATACCGTTATTATGTACCGCACTATACACTATACACCACATGTATAGCACATATACACATATATACAAAGTGTATGCCTCTGTGTGTGTGCGTGCTTTTGTAAGCGTGCGTGGTAGTAAATAGTAGAATTCCATAGCATACTTTTTTGGGCGCGCAACAAACACACACACACACTCGCAAAAGTGCGCACGCACACAACGAACGTAGCACAAAATTTTTGATTTATGGCAACGCTTGAAACTTTTGCTAATTTATGTGACTTTATGCAAAAGAAAAAAGAAAAAATCAAGAAAAACAAACTAATGATTTCAAGCGCTGTTTTTTTTGTCTGTGTCTGTGTGTTTAATTTTATTGTGCAATCAACGACTACAGCTTCACATACATACACGCATAGAGAGAGAGAAAGAGAAGCTCCTATTTCGAACTCGAACTCGAGTTCGCTCAGTCACACTTACTTACTGCTGCTGCTCAGCGCGCCAAATTCTCAATTTCGAAGATACAGTGCGAAAAGTGATGCTCGACCAAAAATACGAAAAAAAAAAAGAAAAAAAAAAGATTCTGCTATGTGCAGTGAAGCGCGGCGGCGACGTTAACGTCAACAGATTTGCCGACAAAAACACACACGCTACGTTTTTACTACGCGACGCAGCAGGACGTATATCTTCGTGTGTGTGTGTGTGTGTGTGAGTGTGCTTTCGAAATGCTCGCGACAAGAGACGATTTATATGGCTGCGCGGCGTCGTTGGCGTCGGCGTCGGCGTCAGAGTCGGGATTTGCTCTTCGGCTTTTTGGCGCTCACAAATATTGTACTTCTACATACATATTTATTTATATATAATCAAAATTTTTTCTACATTTGCTTTTGCGAAATTGTAGTGTACAGAGATTTTCACATGACTTTCCTAAATTGCACCCGCGTCTATTTTTTTTTTCTTTGCTTCTTCGTTTCTCTTTGCTAATTTTACAGCTTTTGAATTTTCCTTTGATTGCTGTTCAATTTTTATTGGCTTCTTTTCTTCACTTGCTTTCACACATGGCAATTATTTATGGTATCTTAATTTTTTAATATTTGTTGTGCTTTGTCAATTGAATTGTTGCATTTTTTTAGTGATTGCTGCGGTATTATTTTTGTTGTTGTTTTGTATTGGTTTTAGATCCAATTCAATTTAATTTAATTTTTGGCGCTTTGCGAAAAAAACGCATCCACACTCGCCAGGCTCACGCACCGAACTGAAACCGAGAGCGGTGCGCTCTTTGGAGCCAATGCTTGTGGGAGCATGTTGCTCGCTATTTCGAAAGTCCCGTTTCTGGGAAAGCGGTGCGGTGTTGTCGCGGCTAACATTTCACTTGTCAAATACACGCGTGCGTCTTGTTGGGGTTGCAATGATTCCTTTTGTTGTTGTTGTTCTTGTTGGTGATGGACTGACACCCACACTGCATTCACAACCAGCTCGATATATCGGCATGAGTGCGATAGAAACAATGCTCTGTTACAAAAGCTAAGTTGTGTGACATTTCGCTCACGAGCTATATTCGCAGCATTTAAAAGCTACAATGTTTGCAATGTAAATTCAAGCAAACTAAGAGTTGCAGAGCTTTGCCAAAACGTAACCGGAATTTCATTTTAAAATGAGCTTTTAACGTAAGCTTAATGATTTTTTAAGGCGAAATTAACTTTTTTTTATCATATGCATCTGCGAAAAAAAAAAGAATAAGAAAATAATAGCAAATTGTTTTCAAAATTTTACATTTTGAGGAGCCAAGAAAAACGTTTGACGTTTGTTGTCTTAGCACTTTATTAGATCCATGGACTTCTCTATAAAATTTTCCATTCAACATAATTTTTTTCTGGTACTTTTTTTCCGGTAGCACAGCAATTTTACTAAAAGAGGAAACAAAAATTACGTCAACCAAGCAAACAGTTTATTTTTCTAGAAAAAAAGTTTTAGCGTTAAACAAATATAAAATATATTTTTCTTGCTATTTTGACCAACCTAAGCGATAATATTTAATAATAATATTTAAAGTTGCATTAAGCTTAAATAAATAATTAACCTGGCAAAGATAATTTTCAATCCCACAATTAATAAAAATGATTAACCGTATTTTGTTGGTTTTATATACAAAAATATCAATATATATTTGTTTTATTTAATTTTTTTTGTTTCTTTTGTTAATTAGTTGACATTAAATCATGGATAAGCGTACTAGTGAAATTATTTAAAATCAATTCATAACTTTAAAATCATTATTGCTTTAAAAACTAAAAATAAAACTTATTTGTTAATTGATAACTTTTTAGTTCTGCTTTTTTTGTGCATTTTTTTGTTTGTTTGTTTCCATTCTAGCCTTAAATATATGAACACTTAAATGTTTAAATTATGCCTTAATTTTATCATATTTGTTTGTTTGTTGGTTTTTAGAATTTACATACGTTGCCATAGAGAAATTGTACACTTGTATAATAATATATTATATGCGTTTCAGTTGTGTGTGTTTGTGTGTTTGTAGATGTGTATCTTATCCTTGATATATAAATTTATATATATACAAATTTGATTTGCTTAGCAAATTATGGCAAATTAGTCTACAGTAAAATGTTTGCAAATACATGTTAATTTATATATATATATACTCGATTATATTTGTAATTCAATTCATATTACATTTGGCAAAAAAAAAACATTGGCCATTTGCCAAAAACTCATTGTAAATGTTATCTTCATGTCAGCTTAGTAATTTATGTCTTTGTTGTAGTGTTAATTTTTAATTGTTAAGTGTTAATTGTTAATTTGTCGAATGTTCAGTTGAATTGATGAAATTATTTGCCGCATAAGCATTAGTCGTTGTTAGTTTTGGTGCAGTTTTGCCCTCAACTTATCAGCTAATTTTAGTTTGTTAGTCAAGTATATATTGCGCATAGGCTTTTATTGTTTAAATAGATTAGTATTGTTAATGTCTGAAGCGATGATTGTTTATGAATAAGCTAAATGTGATTGTGAGTGTGTGTTTGATTTCAATTCTTTTTAGTTTTTTTGTTTTTGTTTTTGTTTTTTTTACATGTAGACAATTTCTTTAGATGCGTTTTATGAAATGCCAACGCCAAGCCAGAAGTTTATATAATAAATACACTGCTCCACTTTAAGTTGGCAACAAAACAATTAATTAATCTAATATAGAATTCAATTTTTGCCTTGAATATAAGCATTGCAATATCTATATATAGGGAACAATAAAATTATATTTTTCTTTATATAAATACACGTATTTAAATGGTATTTTGTTTTGTTTGGTTTTTTTTTTTTGTTTTTTTTTTTTGTTTGTGTTTTGTTTGTTTTGTTTTATGACTAAATTCTACAAGGGTGCGAGTTGCACAGCAAAAAAAAGCCTATGAATTAGGAAAATAATATCTTGTTCACTTAACATAAATGATTTATGATATTAGATAGATGTATTTATATATATATATATTATAGAAACACTTAGACGTTAAAACTGTTAGGGCGGGCGTGTGTGTTTGAGAGTGACAGTGACAAGACTTAAGAGCGCTTAAGCTTGACTGCTGCGGCTGCCGCTGGTGGTGCCGCTGGTGCTGCTGCTGGTGATGCTGCTGGTGCTACTGAAGATGCCACTTTCGCTGTTGCAGCTGCCACTTTTGATGCTGCAACTGTTGCTACTGCTGTTGGCTCCTGCACTCGCAGCATTCTTATGACTGGCCAGATCCTGTAGCGGCAAGGAACTGCTCAAGCTACTACTGCTCAAAGCTGTGGCCTTAGTCGCATTGGATACGACTGCAACGGTTGATGTGGTGGCCGGCACATCCTCCTCATCGCCCAGATACTCGTCCGGCTTGTGACTAGAGGCTGGCGGCGTTAGCTGACTCTCTGGAGCGCGCAGTGCCGTCGCCGGCGAGGCCTGAGTGCGAGCGCGCATGGCATGCAGCGCATTCTGCGCCATCAGCAGTTCATCCTAAAAATGGCCAAAAAACAACAAAAAATAATACATTTAATATAAAACTCAAACAGCAGATTAGAAATTGTGGAGCAATGGAGGATACTTACATACATGTCCATTGTGGTTGTGTGCGTCTGAATGATGTGCGAATCATCGGTCACAATGTTGGGACAGACACTGGCCAGTCCAAACTTATTTGTCACCTGCTCGTTCTGCTCATTCATCTGCAGATAGACCGCCTTCTTGGAGATGACATGGAAAAAGGGTTCCATCCAGCGTGCGCAGCGCTGCACCACCTGAAAATCCAAACCAGAGCAGCGCAGTGCGGTCTCCCTAAAAAATATAAATAAATTAAAGCAAATTATGAATAAGGAATGGTTCAAGATTGGATTAAGTGCAACTATTCAAGACGTCTTCAAAATAAATGTATTACATTTAAAAAAGTTGATTTTCATTATTTTGTTTGCCATATTATTATATATATTATATAAAAATATTATTGCAAATAATTTATGTATACAAAAAAATTGTTTGCTATTTAAAATCAATCGAAGAATATGAATTTTCAAGCACCACAAATACAGGTTTGTTGTTAACTGATTGACTTAATAACTGGTTTTTAATGATCTTAGCACAAATCATTTGTTAAGAGTTTAAAGTGCGAGCGAGTCGTGTAAAATCATTGTTTTTTTTATGGAGTGTATATTAAAAAATTGTTCAACTTACATATTGAATGTATGACTAATGGCGGCAGCCGTCAAAACCGAATATGGATAGTTGGCCATGCCCACATCGAGTGTGCACAGATCGAGCAGCTGCGACGTTTGCACAAACTCAAAGCCCGAGAACTGTGGATAGATGAAGGCATCATCGAATGCACCGCCTCCGCCAACCTGAGAGAAAGTGGCCGGCGTGCGATTGTTCACATTGAGCTGCATGTAGACGCCCAGCCAGCCGATGACTGTGATGGGGCAGATGTCCCATTCGAGCGCCTGCAGCAGCAGTTTCTCCTGCTGCAATATGTCGCGCTCGGTGCATGCACCATCTGTGACGTAGGCAAATTCGCAAATTTTGGGCGGATAGATTTCCTCGACCTTGGCGGCAACAAACAGACACGTGATGCCAATCAGCTGCAGATGCGTCTTTTGCACCTTGAGGGCCTTGTGCAAATATCGATCCAGATAGTCGACGGCCAGATAGTAGGTCTCCCGATGCAGTTTGTACACCTCACAGACCTCTATCAGCCAGTCGAAGAGTATGGCCCGCATGCGTGGCTGCAATCCCGGATGCTGCTCCAACATGCTGCTGCTGCGCAAATGCGAATCCTCCTCATCCCGTTTGCACATCAGCTTCCACACATCGGCGGCATTGGCCCAGGCCAACGCTGGCAGCGGACACTGGCGATGCGTTGGCTCCACGGCGGGAGACATGCACTTGTAACTGTTGTGCCCAGCGAAATCCTCGAGAGCACTGAACTTGCTCAACGCATCCTTGTTGACGGATCGAGTGCCATTGCTCGGCAGCTGTTGGGTTGCCGGCGTACGTTCACCATTCTGACTACAGTTGGTGGCCGTTGAGGAGGCTGGCGAGGAGCTTGACGAATTGATTTCCTCATCCTCATCCACATCCTCGTCATCGTCATCTTCTTCGTCGTAGGAGTACTCATCGCTGCTATCGGCACCCAACAACTCCTCCTCCGGCTCCAGCTCATCAGCTTTGGGCTGATCTGACGCTGACGCATAGCGCACCACCACCGCCTGCTGTTTGGCACCACCGCGATCCGGACTAGGCGGACTGTCTGGACTATCGGGTAGGGGACTATGCGGCTCATCCGGCAGCTCCTCGGCGGGCGAACTGCGTATGCTGAGCAACTCCTGGGCATTCAGTGCATCGTTCGTCGTCGATGTCACCGGCGACGTGTACACCGAGGAGGCCACCGACGACTGATTGCTCTGATCGCAGCCATAAGCCATGCCTGGCAAACGCTGTTGACGTTTCGCCGATGGCGGCTCGTAGCCAAGTTCAGGATCCTTTAAAGAAACACAATAAAAAAAAAAGCCAAAGTTAGAAATGAGATCAATCCATATATGATAAATCGAACAATTACAGATGAGATTTTTGAACAGTTTCCCGATTTTTAAAGTCATTAAATTATAGAGACTGATCATAAGAATATCTTCGAATATTAGGGTTTTAAGTATTTAAAATACATTTGCACATATATATAGGTAAATATTAAATATGTATATATATATATATAGTATTTGTTAATAAATGAATAGAGTTTAATATATAAATTGAAAATTTTGGAGTGGTTGAATCATAGTTTTATAATTCTATAAATAATAGCTAATATTTAATTAAGTTTACAGTATTGTAAGTAAAAAAATAAAAAATTTTGATCAAGTTTTTATTGTGATGATCCTCAGCCAAAAACCAACAACAAAATTAGAAAATGACTTTATAGAATTTGAAAAGAGTAAAATAGACTCAATATTTTAAAGGTTTTTCTTTTTTTTTGATTATATGAGACTTTTCAGCTAATTGAAATATTATAAATCAAAAATACAATTCTGGCTGATCTCATCATCAATCAACAATCAATCGGAACTTGATCTTAAAAGGATTATTACCATTTCAATGAATTTGCGCTTCTGTTCCAACTTCATAGTAACATGAACAACAATTTTTGAGAAGGAGGCCGAAACAAAGATCAAGTTTAAAACAGGATCACAACAGCAGAGGCGGCGTAGAGCAAAAACGTGTTTCGGGTTAATTGGCAGACACTTCAGAGGATTCCAAATTGTAAATTTATGTGGGCACGTCTGTCAGCAAGACTTTAATCCTGGTAGTCTTAATATCGGATACACCCGCACAATAAACCACACGCACACACACACACACGAAATAATTGAAAAGGATGTGTTCAGTTTGGGTTGAGAGAAGTTGATAACAATAATACTTTAGTCTCGGCTGATTGGATTCGTGGGAGAGTGTTTGTAGATATAGAAAAATATATTTGTTGTATTGCACTTTTGCTGGAGTTGTTGATTTATAGAATATTTAGCAGCAGTCTTTGGTTGATCGTTATCAGTGAGTTCTTTGGTATATTTGTTAAAGTGTAGTTGGCACTTAAAACATTTCTTATCGCTGCTGTTGATTTTCTTGGCGATCTCGCGAAATCCGGTTCCTAAATTACTTCTTTTTTGCACTCAGTTCACAAAGTTCAGTCTGCCTCTCTCTCTCTCTCTCTCTCTCTTTGTCTGTCTGTCTGCTGGAGCTGGCTTGAGAGTTAATCTTCTTGATTCGTTGCTGCTGCTGCTTAGCAATAGCCAATCATTTCTCTCAGTGCACTTCTTTATTTTTATCCGCTGTCCGCTGACGTGTACCAAGCGCTTTGACTGGCGCTGCGAAACTGAGCTGATCGCCGCTCGTTCCAGATCGCCGATCCCCGATTCCCGTTTCCCGTTTCCCGAATGCCGATTGTGGTCTTCGGCTTCGTTATCCTGCTTAACGATGCAACGGCAAATAGGGGTTGCAACGGTGAAACAGGATCGACAAAGGCAACGCAGACCTCTCTCTCTCTCTCACTCTCTCTCTCTCCCTCTCGCTATAACTATCTTTCTCTTTTGCACCTTTAGCAAATCTTTGCTGTCGGGGTTTTTGTGTTGAATTTCTTGAGACGCTTGTTGTTTTTGCATTGCATTTTGCGTTTGCTGGGTGTTTATCAGCCAAGCAGTTACAAATCCCTGTGACGGCTGCTCCTGATCCTTTTTACAATTATTTTTGTCAACTTTTCCAGGTAGGCGCAACCAAAATCTTTACCTACTACTACTACGATATTATCGGCTTTGGCTCGAGCTCTTTCGCCTTGGCCCAAGGCGCAGCAAGCTGCACTTTTAGCTCCCGCTTAGGAAACCTATTTTTTTCTTCCTCATCATCTTCATTAAATGATGTATTGGCATTGCGTAGAAACCGGCCAGAACAAACTATGAACGAGGCAGGGGCGTCGCTAAAGCCAAAATGTAGAGCGAGGCTAATGCAACCACATTTCAGGACAAAGATCAGTGAAGCACCCAAAAGACATAGTTCTGCACAAAGAATTCTTTGATTGATGATTTCGACAAAATTACAGATTACTTTGCAGCGCTTTAAGCATTATTTAACTTTACTGCTTTATACATAAATATTTAATGTATGGTATTAAATATAAAGATGGAAAATAAATATTTTTTGCAGTAAATTTTACTCAATAAAAGATATAGCGATAAAGTAGGGAATTTAAGCGAGTTGATTTAGTTTTGAGGAGTAATATAGAATAGAGCTCAAATGCATTCATCGACTTCATATTGAAAGACAGAAATAAATCAATAATAATAATAATAATCTCTATATCTATCTCAATAATAATCTCAATATCTATCTCAATAATAATCTCTATATCTATATATCTACATATGTCAATTGATTAAATAAGGACATAAGATAAAAGTTATTCTTTGAAAAAGTAATGTAAACGTCAAATATTAAGAAACCAAAGTTGATAATTGTAAGACTCTATTTTGGGGTTAAGAAACCAAAGTTAATAATTGTAAGACTCTATTTTGGAGTCGTTTGTAGTTCTTGTAATTGAATCGCACATAATAAAATCAAAATTATTAATGTCAAACTGTTGGATCATAAAAGTATAGCCAATTTCAGAGCGAAGGCTCGTTAAAGATTTTTCACATAATTTGTACGGAAATAAGTTGCATGAAAAAGAGGGAAAAAAATTGTAACGAAATTTATGTGACACATTTAATTGTTTGAGTAGGTTTGCCAAAACAGAAAGAAGAGTGAGAGCAGCAAGAAGAGCGAGAAGAGGGAGCAGAGATAGAGCAGACGGAGGCAAAGACAAAGAAAACGCACAGAAGTACGTCCGTCCGCATGTCAAAGTTAATTTCTTATTCTTGGCAGACAATGCAACCCTCAATCCAGAAAATGCCAATGGAAATTGCAATGGAAAATGGACAAATGTCATGCTTATAGTTATAGGGTATTTATGCAGTGCTACGTAATTCAAATTAAAGCGTGCAATGGCAAAAGGAAACTGTGGACCAGAGTTGTCAACATCTGCCTCTTTGACTGACTGGTCAAGCGTAGAGCTGCGATTTGAGCATTTCTTGGCAAACCAAAATAAAATACAACATTTTGTGAACCCAACTGATTGCAATGAACCCAACTGCTATGTGAATTTAGTGAACTGTTAAGTGGGCTGAAAAGCGTCTGGACCAGGCGAAAAAAAACAACAACAGGAAAATAAGGGGTTGCTGCTCAAGTTTAACAAGGGTTAAACTGCGTTGCCCCCTTTTAAGCTGGCTCAAGATTGCCAGTTCTTAAATACACAAGTAACTGCAGCTGCTGCCTCAAGAACTTTTGCTTGTTCCCAATAAACCCAAAACCCAACAGCCCCCTGAGTGCACCCAAATAATGCCTGGGAGTCAATTCTAACCGTAAACAAAATCGACAGCAGCAGCAGCAGCAGCAGCAGCAACAGCAGCAGCAGATGATGCAATCGACAATTGTCCCCGACAGCGTTGTCAACATCAAACCTCATAGTCCTTGTCGCTGTTCCTCTCTCGTCCTTTGTATTGGTCCCTCAAGTCCTGCTATGCCTCTGTGCCGTAATCTTTTGCCTTGTAAATACCGAAACACCTTTCATTTTTTTTTCCTTCGTTCCTTCAGTCTGCCCCGTCTTGGTTCCCTCTAAGCGAAGTACCTTTGCTTGGCTCCAGGTGTAACTTTTGATATTGTATTTGTGTGTGTGTGTGTGTGTGTGCAACACACACATTGCATTGTAGTCTGTAGTTTCATTTTGTTGTGCTCGCCGCCCCCGTCCGTTGAAGTTCTTTCATAACATTTAATTTCGTATTTTTCTCTCTTCATTTGATAATTGTTAATATGTGGCAATGTGGCAAAACAGGCAGCTGCATGTTGCACGAGTGCCATTGGCTTACTCTCAACATTGTGTAACTAGCTTGGGTTTTCAACTATTTGTCGGCTATTGAATAATATTTTCGATCAATCTCTCAATATGTTTACTGACAAATTACGAGTTTAATTTACAGATTCGTTTTTTAAGCAGAAAATCGAATTTTTTTAATACTATATTAAAAAATAAAGTCTACTTAAAAAATTGCAATTGTTATATAGATAACTATGTTCAAGTAGAAGTTGGAACGCGCTGAGCATCAGTCTAAATTAGCCAGAAGGCTGTCAGATTGTGCCAAAGTTGCAGCCGCAAAGTTGCAGTTATAAATGATATGCAAACAAGCCGAAATATCCTTCCCAAAGGACAAACAATCATATTTCCTGTCACAGATGGACACACTGTGACCCCTGGTCAGCGGCAACCGGAGAAAGGGGTTAATGGGTGTCATTCGCTTTTGCGCGGTTTGTCCGCATGACTTGCAACAAATTGAACATGCTCAAGGAAAAGCGAAGTCTTCATTACATGTCTGACTGTCCGAGTGAAGACGGAATGTTGAATGAGAGTTGCAATTAATCATGCAATTGGTTAGCCTGCATGACCAAATGGATTAAGCAAAGGTCCTGCGGCTGTCTTTGTTGCGGCAGTTACGCAGGATTACGCAAAGGATGCACCGCAACCGGGCAAATGAATTTTAAATATGAATTTTGGCAAGGGACACAATCAAGAAAGAGATCCTTACTTTCCATATAAGAATTTTGAAAAATATGAATACTTGTAAAATGTCGAGAAATAGTGCACAAAAAATGGGAATTATTATATAAATCATAAATTATTCTTAATTACATTTTATTCCATTTAAGGATCATCTTTTGCTAAAGTTTCTGCTATAAGTTGTTGATCTTCAAAAGAGTTTTCTTTCGATAAAATTCGAAACAACTTTTCTGCTAAGCTAAATGAAATCCACTTAAAATTCGACTAAAGAAAAGAAAACACGTCAAATTACAAACATTATTCCCTGTCTATCCCAAGATGGGTTGCCACAACAAATGCCTGGGAATCATGGACAAATAAAAAACAAAACAAATTCTCAGCCGGAGAATCAAGTTTTCGTCAATCTGTGCCGATGCTGAGTTGACAGAAATCAAGCACAAGTCCTGCACTTGATTGCCGGCACAGAGAACCGAGAAGGACCCGCAGCAGGAATTCCTCCATCCAAAGGATACAGTATTCGGGTGAAAAATACAAGAAAACAAAGGTTGGGCCGATTTCATGCTTACGGGACACAACAAAAAGAAAGTTGAAATCTTTACACATATCACGCACAAAAGGGTTACACTGCACTGACAAATTGGTAAAATAATACCATAATTTTGATCCTTTTTGCGCAAGCTAAACAAATATTGTATAATATTTCAAAGACAAGGGAAACACAAGAAATAATATCCCAACGCATAATTAGGGCTGAGAACCCATAACGTCCCGCAAACAGATGACACAGTCCTGCCGATAAGAAAATGGTTTTGCATAAAAGTTTAACGGAAATCTAATGAGCAGCAGCAGACATTTGCATAAGGATAAGGATAGGTTGGGACAGCCGGGACAGTGTGTGTTGTGCAGGGACCGGTAATGCTAGGATGCAACCATTTTTCATGTGTCCGGAACGCTACTGCTGCAAATGTCGTCTCGATGAATATTTAATTAGATGGCAACACAGCGCCAGAGTGCGTTTGCGATCCTTGAGTAAGGATAACGGGCAACCCCTTCCTTTTCTTTTTTTTGTTTTTGAATGCATTGCGTTCTTGTTGTGGTTAAGGCGTTGTGTCCCATCCCGTCTTGATCTAGTTGCTCTGGCTTCACGCACGACGGAGCAGCGCAAGACTCGGAAGCTAACCTAACCTATAATAATAACAATCGTAAAACTTCTTCTTCCACTTTTTTTTTTTGGACTTAACGGACATTTTGCCAAGGTCTTGACTTTAGGTCCTGAACAACGGCAAAAACCAACCCCCGAAGTTGTCCCTGGCTCAGCTCAAGGTGTGCGCGTTGCGCATGCGCAACTTCAACTTCAACTTCCACGTCGTCATCTGTCCTTTGTCCTTTGTCCTACTGTGCATGTGCCCAACATATTGCAAGAGCATTGGAATTCTTACTTGACTGACTGCTTGGGGGGGGCAAAAAAAAGTATATATAAAAGTATATATATATATATTTGTATATGTATAGCAAAATGACATTTGTTTTGCATCATATTCTATAAACTGGGGTAGACGAAGCATATTTGCAAATGCCAACACAGACTTTGATAAAGCAAATTTTCTGCAAGTTCATTGCTCGCAGAGTGTCAGTTTTTTATTTTGAGCAAGGAGTCAGATAAAAAATTGTGTATATTTGTAGAGTACACAACCAGCAAATCCTTTGCACCAATACAGCTGCCTGAAGACAACAACTGGCGTTGTCTGCGCTGGTCTCTCACTTCAGCTATTGTTCCAGGCTTTGATTGCAGCTACTTGAAAACCCAGCACGCCAAATAGCCCTGACTTACCAGATGGAGATAGAGATAGCAAAAAAGATAGAGAGAGTGAGAGAGAGGGAGAGAGAAAGTAGCGCCTAATGAGCCCTTTCATAAGTAGCATTTATTTTTGGGCTGCATCTTTTGCATTTTGTTTGCCTCTGTTTGCAGCCAAGTGGCTGAGAGAGTTCCTTGTTCCTTGTACGTGACTAACTTCATATTTGGTTAGAGATCTCAAACTGCCAAAGATCGGATGAATACGAAAAATCCACACAGTTTGTAAGAGATACATGTGTGTTTATATAGGTATTTCAGATACGCAAACATTAACTGGCTAACGTGGGTAAGTTTTTCTCAGACAGTCAAGCATGAAGGAACATTTTTACTTAGCTGATTTAAAGACACCTTAAAAAACATTGCAATCTGAGAGCTGACATATAAATTTATATATTGTTGTTATCGATTATAGGTATTATCGATTTAGGCTTTGAGAAGTACAAGTTAGGATCTGCAGCTTCAAGCAGACGTACATTCCACGGAACCAGTTTACTCCCATATCAGTGTTATCAAATCGCAAATCGACTGGACTGTTACTGATTAAGATTAAATATGCTTTATATGTATTTGCACGACTTAATAATACCCTTTTTATAGAGTTGAGAATTTAAATGTGGTTCTGCAAAGTTCTCTGTCAATTTGGACTGATGACCTAAGTAAATGAATTAAAGTATCACAAATAAAAGTTAAGATTAGAAAGAGCACGATACAAGGTGCAGTTTCAGAATGAGAGACGTTTGAATGATAAGATTGCCAGTTGAGGCAAGTGACTTAATAATAGCTACTACGACCACTGATAAAGCCCCAAAGTACAGATCTATATTTATATAGAAGTGGTTAGATACTAACCCGAGTGGATGAGCGACGCTTGCGCTTGCAACTGCCGATGATAAGGTTAGTGGAAGTAGATGCATTCGTTTGACCATAACATGCATCCATGTCCATGGATGTGGATTCGTCGCTCCAGTAACATGGATGATCAGCTCTGGAGGTGGCTTCTGCTGCTGCTGCTGCTGCTCCACTGTTGTTGTTGTTGTTGTTGTTGTTGTTGTTGTTGTTGTTGGTGCTGCTGCTGCTTTGTTTGTTGATGCTGGCTGGGGTGACTACGTGCTCATGATTTTCATTGCTGCTGCTGGTTCTGTTGGCACTGCAAACACAAAATGGAAACGCAACAACACTTATATTATTCGAATTTTGCAATGTCTGTGGAAATTCAATGCCACTTAATCAAAAAAAATGAAAGGAGAAATGTGAAATGAGAAAGAAAGGAAATTCCAAGTATATATATATAGGGGCGGGTGCAGAAGAGACAAGCATTCGCGCATAAATTCATTGAATTTTGACAGGCACCCATCGGTTACATGAAAATACATATTTAACATCCGGGAAATTGTAATCGAGAGGTCTGCAGACGCCTCTCTAGTCTTTGACGACCCTCTAAGATTCAAAAATTAAGCAATTCGCGCAAATTTGCATGCACATTATGCATAATGCAAGGGAGGGCAAAGCAAATGATTCAGTTATTTTTCAGGCAGATGTTTATCTTGAGATCTGATAAAAAGAAAAGGAAACTGCACTTTGGGCAATTCGCTTCGCGAATTTTTGCAATTCGAGAAGTCGCTCGTTTAACCCTTAAGAGTAGATCAACAAAAGCTTCTTAGGGGTTCATTAAAGAAATGAAAAGAAATCAACAAAAAATTCAGAATACCGAGAGGCAAATACCCTGGCAGACAGTTGTACTTGTATTATCATCTTAAAATTGTTGTACTTGTATTATCATCTTAAAATTGTTGTACTCTCAACTAATTATTTCTTTGAACTTCTATCTAATGAAATTTCTACTTAATTTTAGATTAGTTTAAGAGGTTTTTGAAATGCACACATTCAATAAACTACAAGTTTCTTTAAAAACTGTAAATATTTGTAATATTTTTAAAAAATATGCATGTAAAAAAAGAAACAAAAATGTGGATCTTACCCACAAAGCGACATTCAGACTGATATAGTTCCAATAATAAATAGCCATTTCACAATAAATTGCTTTTCTATTAAGATCCCTCTTTCTCAAAGTGTTACATATTTTGGGATCAAATTGAAAGACTCCTGGCAAGGGTATTGGCTTGGAAAGGGGCTGCTGCACACACAGTTCGATGCTGAGCCCTTTTTTTTGTTGATTTGACCAAAGGATTCTTTTGCGCGCTGCCTTATCGATCGCGTTTAATGGTTTAATGAACAAGAAAAAGTAATCACGTAGTAAATTACAAGGAAATGGAGTCGCTTAGAAATGAGTTATGGTAAAGAGAAATGGGTCTACTGCAGACTAATGGTGCGTACGTGCTACACACCGCACTCAAAAGTTTTTCCTCTTGTTTTTCTCAACGTTGGGTCACTAGGGTGCCTCGGTGCTCGGTTAAAGGTTCAAATCAACGAAAAATTTGTCAATGTTGATCAGCGCGGTGAAAGTTCGTATAATATTTTGTTGCCCATGGAGAAATGCTCTTTGGCAGCGTGGAAAAATTCATCGCTGGCATTTATTTGGGTGTGCAAATGTAGGTAGAAAGCGGCAGCTGTAGCTTCTTAGCGCAATCTTAACTGTGGAATGCGCTCCAGGATTGTCTCCAGGGGTAGCTGCTGTCTGCGTGACAATCAATGAGGATCAGAGAAAGGTGGGAAAATATGCATTGCATATTGATTGTTTTGTAAGCAGCGAGAGAAGCTCATAAACAATAATATATAAAATATATCAAATATAAATTATAAATAAATAAAGAATGAATTGTTAAATATATTTTAGTTATATTTAAGATTTAGATGAAAAACTATATAAATGTGTAAATTATGAATATTATGAAAACCATAAAAAAGTATTTAATCGAAAAAATAGATGCGAAATATAATTAATTCATTTTAATCTGTCTAACAAAAAACATTCAACTTAAAAAGCAATTAGTTCTTATTGTTTTTGCGTAAATCAATTCAAATAAAATATTTATAATTTCAACAAAATAAATAAATAAGCAGAATTGTTTGCAAAACCAAAATAAGCAGATTACTGGCTCAATTTATTTATTGTCTTGTTAATTTAATTTAATTTAAGTTTCTTAAAGTGATTTATGATACCTTATTTTACAGACTTGCTTATACAAATGCAGATATCCTTTTAATTATCTTGGTTTTTTAATTTCTAATCATTTCCACGATACAAACTAAAAAAACGGGGCTGCCCTCAAAAGTATGCAACAGTATTTGTCCGAAATATAACCTCAAAAAGTATTCAAGTTGATCAGTTGATGATTAAGAGAATTCCGTTATAGTTTGTGTGTCGCAACACATTCCAATACTGTAATAATAATGTCGCACACATGTCTGACCACGAATTATGTCCATAAAATGGACTATCACTTAAGTGATCGAAGCCAGGAGAGCAGACCCAGTTGCGAGGGTCGCAACTGACGAGACCCAAATGACTGGGCAATTATGCAATTATATTGAAGCGCGCAGGGTGGGAGTTTGAGAGGGTGGTGTCGTGGATCGGCTGGTGGCAGCATTAAACACAATTCATTTCGAAAGCAACAAAAGCTAAATGACCACAAAGTATAGACTATGGTTGTGTGTGTGTGTGACAACATTATCAACATGCGAGCTACATGATGTGGCAGCAAGGGCTGTGCAGCCGTCCCTCACAGAGTCGCCTCAACTGACAGCGACTAAACAGTTTTCTAATGACTTTTTCGCGCGCAATTATTTACTAATCACACGCAGGACCTTTTTTTCTATATATTCTATATATATGTCACATGCCTGGCGATTTTTGCTGTGCTGTGCCGGAATGCGATGCGGATGCGCCACTTGGCTATCAGAGTGCACTTTTATTTTAACACCTACAACAACAGCTGTTCGATTTGTGTCCTTTTTTGTTGGGAAACATAGTTGTGCCTGTCTGCAGTGAAAATTCATTTTAGATTATCACACTGAGCTCGGGGCTAGGGGCTACTACTGCGGGTAGTCACCCATAACCAGTTGGCCCGTCACTTTATAATTACGAAAATGTTATTAGATAAACATCGTTGGTCGCCTTTATTTTTGGGAGGCCAAGGCGACAGCGGCTACCAGGATAGTTGTGGTCGTCACTTGGCTTAAGGAAGTGAATGTCGTTGTCGCCCCAGGAAGTCAGTTAGAGGAGAAACAAAAAAATGCATTAGAATTAGACAGTTGGGTTTTAGTTTAGATGTGGCCTGTTAATTGTCGGGATCGGTTTAAAAAGGAAGTCAAAACGATGCAGCTATGCATCCAACCATGAAGTGCCAAGGAACAAGACAAGAAAATATGAAGAAAAGTAATTAATATCTTGTGTAGCCAAACTTAATTAAAAATTAGATAACTCTTAAAAATTAATTCTTTATTTAATAAAAAAAAATTACTTAAGATTTGTAAATCTTTATCAATTTTAATCCAAGAAACTTAAGCTGCATAAAGTACACAATTATTATGTAAAAATAAATATAACTATTTTTTTTAAACTTGGTTTTTCAATATTTATTTAATATTTATTAAGTATTTAAATACCCAATTAAATTGGCTTTAAATATATTTAAAATTTAAAAAATAATGCACAACAAATAAAATGAAATACATTTAAAAGTTGGCTTAAAAAATACTAGAAATGAAAATATATAAATAAATAAAAAACTCACCTCTTGGCATTAAAATCCATAATTGTACGGCCTTGAAATGCCGTTGAAGTTTTGAATAGTATGTGAATAATTTTTAAAGTGTGTGGAGCTGCTCGACAAAGCAGTAACTGATGGGCAGGTTATAATAAAGGAACTGCAAATAAATAATAAAATAAATAATAATAAATAAACCAAAAGTCAGATAAAAACGTAAAACATAATTAGACTTATCGATTTACAGAACTTATCGATAGTTAGGATCCTTCAAAGGACGCACCGAAAACATTGTGCACAGCATGTGGTCCAAGGCAAAACCCAAAATAAATTTGTTTACGTGCGGACAGCATTTCTCACATATATACTTAAATACATATACATATTGCACGATGTATTTCGAGTTGTATTTTAGCAAAGACCAAAGTAAATATTTAACTGCATTTTATTATGATGTAAAATGGACGTGCCCAAAAAGATATTCAAATTACAAACGGGAAAACGAAAACTGGAAAGATAATATGCGGCACACATGGGTCCAGTTTGGATTAGACAGGTAGTCAATGCAAGAATTATAAGAATTTCCACGAGTCTCGATTAAGAGTCTAGCTGCCCGTTTTCCTGTTGATGACAGGTGTTGTTCGGGGGTGGGGGGGAAGCAAAAAACTCAGCGACGCATGCGCAACGTCAACGTGGAGTTTTCTTTGTTTTTTTTTTTTGTTTTTACGACAAGCGGCGACGCATAATTATATCGACCTCTAATATGCTAGAGAGATCAATGCACCTGTTGTTGTGACTGACACTTGGCCGCTTGCCTCTTGCCTCTGCGGGCAGGTGAATGCCCGTGGCAGCTGTTGAACACAAGCCCCCTTCGCTCTTCTCGCTCTCCGTCTCTCTCTCTCTATCTCGTCATGCAGGCTGCTGCCAAAGGACAACTCCTGTTTTTATACCCTTTACACAAATGCTGGAAATGGGTATCATACAAATGCGCAAACTTTTATTGTTACTTTAATTTTCATTTATAAATATTTTTTATTTTTATTTATAAAGTATTTAAATAGCCAACTGCTGGACATTAATTTTATTTTTTTGATATACAAGAAAATAATGTAAAAAATAAATGAAAAACCCACAAAAAAATTAAATATAATTTAGAAAATAATTAACATATATTAATTATGTTAGTACTGTGCACGTGGTAACTGCTAGTCGGTCACACTCTTTGTTTTACACTCTTGTTTTATTATTGTAGTTTTTACTTCTTTTCAATTCGCTGTAGTTGCGCCTTCAATTGACTTTGCCACAGCTAATTGCTCCGCGTATTCGTATCCTGTCGCGTTTCCCCTGTTTTTTTTTTTTACATTTTTCTGTATAGTTTTCTAGTTCCTGTTTTCCCCGTTTTCTTTAACTGATGTGTGACATATGGGCCGGCGTTATTTTTGCCACGATTTATGTGCCGCTTTTGTTTGGCATGCCCTGACAGGACTGACACCTCCTCTGGCTCTGGTCTCGGGGCATAACTACCCCATTTGTACTGTTATTTAGTTAACGACTTTCTTTTCGCCTTGCACCTTCTTTTGCCGCCCATCGTCTTTTCTTACACCATTTCCCATTTTCTTTTTTTTTATTATATTTTTCTTGCCTGCTTTCCAACCATCATTTTCACACTAATTGCGGATATGCCTACTAATTAATTGCCGCCTTTTACTTTCTTTCGTTTTATGACGATATTTTCTCATTTGTTACCTTACACAATTTCCAACCCTGTTTTTCGCGTTGGGTTTTTCTTTTTATGGTTTTCTATATATTTTGTTAAATTCCTTATAAATGCTTTGGCGTCTAAATACTTTTATTTAGTATGAAACTATGTTTGAGACTGAAATCTCAGGCTCCAACTTTGTCAAACATTTAAATATTTTGGCAAACAATAAAAGATCAGAACAGATCCAGAAAACACATATTTTTTATGGGTTTGGATTCGATTGCGTTTGCCTGCTACATAATTTTGCTTAACTTTATGATACTCTTTCTTCTTAAACACTTAACATTAATAATAGTGCTACGAAGAAAGGTTAGAACTGATTGACTGATTGAAATCTTAATCATTTTGATCACATGCTAAGAGGGATAAATGGATGATGATCGCTTCAGCAAACATTGGGGGAGGTCCCCAAGACAAGGATTAAGCAAGAAGCGCTAATGAAGATTAAGTTGTGCTAGGAGAGCATTCCTCTCTCTCCCTCTCTCTCTCTGTCAGTTCTCGCTATCAGTTTGCGAGAATTATGCGGCGACAGGTATGCGCATAAATATAAATACGTATATATACATACATGCCTATATACATATATTAGGAGTATATATATATAGGAGGAGTAGAACATGAAAGGCGCTGGCCAGCTTCCCAGGGCCTAATTAGACGGCGCATAAGTAAATTGTTTACCTGAAGGCCAAGGTCAACAACAATGAGATGCGAACGGATTTAACTGGAATTATTTTTCAGCGGCAGCAGGAGGAAACAAAAATTTGTTGTAGTGCTCATATTTTGGTTGAATGTAGAAAATAATATATATATATATATATATATATATATGTATTGTTTGTATATATGTAGGTATGTGTGTGCAACAAACAATTTCCCACAAGGAAATGAAAAAGATACTCAAAACTCGAACTCGCAACTTGAGGTAAAGAGCGAAATTACGAAAAACACGCAAAATGTGCAGAGAGCGAGATGGAGAGAGAGAAGAGAAAGAGAACAAAATAGAGAGACAGAGAGCGGGCGAGCCACAACTGAAAACAGGTCCATGGTTTCTAGACCCTGGTCTCGTCCCTTGCCGAATTCCGTAACGCTTCTACTGCGGCGACTTCTTCAGCTTGTCTGCCGACTAAAAACTGCAATTTTTGTGCGTCCTTTTTTGGTGTGCTTACTATGGTATTTGAGTGTGTGTGTGTGTGTTTGCGTTGTTTGTTGTTGTTGCATGCATTTTGGGCTGCGCTTGCACAACGAGAAAAGATACATTCCTAAGATACTCAAGATAAATGCATACACAGACAATGTACATATGCATATATATTTATATTTATATATATATATATATATATATATGTATGGACTTATGTATCTGTTGAATGAATTGCCTGGATTGTCAATGCCAATGCGTCCGCTCTCCTTGTGGTCGATCTGCCGTCTGTGCGCCGTTTGCAATTAGTTGGAACTCTAAGTGCCTGCCGTAAAGTCGACGTCGTCAAATTTATGTAAATAAGTTACAAGATTCTTATATATACGATAGCATTCCTTAAAATTCTTATATATACGATAGCATTCCTTAAAAACCTCATAACGCACTCAAATTGCTAGCTGTACATTAGACTTACTTAAATATTAATTAATCTTAAAAATAAATAAATATTTACGACACTTTAAAGTTTCATAGCTATCAGCTTCTGGTTCAAATTCAACAGCCCACACATACATACATAAGTAATACATACATATTTACATACATATATATATTTCTCATGGCGTTCGCATGCGCCAATTTACATACATCCCAGCAGCGAAATAGTGAATGACCCCACATGACGGAATGCATTCTGTATGCACACAATGTAACTCATTAGCTTGTAACTCGTACAAGAATGCAGAGCTTTATGCTGGAGCTTCTTCTCGCCAAAGCTTTTGCAACAAAATAAAAATATTGCTTTATTGTATTGGATTATCTGTTTTACTATCCCTTTTAATTATTGCGCCGACGCAGCTTTCCTTATTCTCGCTTTGCCATTGAATGCGTGCAGTACAAAATAAAATATATTTTTAGGTCAGCAAATTGTATTTAATTATATATATATATATAACTACATTCCGATAGTAAGCCTGTAAAGCGCTTAGAAAAGCTTTCATTACAAAGTAATGCAGCGAGTTAGCTGGTTATTTTATGGAAAAGCGATTTGGTATAGATTACGAATCGAATACTCGTAATGGGCTCCTTTCGCTGCTGGGATATACATAAACACATACGTATACACATGCATATGTACATGTAAATGTATCTGCCCAGCAATGCGCGTGTGAAAGTAACGCGGCGACCAAATCACAGAACAAAAAAAAAAAGTTCTTCAATGGACAGCCGCGTTCCAGGAATTGCCGGCCTTGAAGTAGCCGTTAGGCCAGACACAGAAACAGACACAGAGACGGACACAGATACAACGATGCGCTCAATTGATTATTTAGTTTATATTTAGCAGCAGTCGTGTTTAAAAGGATGCGACTGCTTCAAGTGGCCACATATCCGTGTCTATATCGCTCTCCCTTCCTCCCTCTCTTTCTCTCGCTCTACCTCTCTGCCGCTCTCTCTCTCTCAGTTTTTGGCTGCTATCCTTTTGTGCCTTTTGTGTGTTTGCACGAGAATAACTGGAAACTGTTTATCATTGTTGTTTCTGCTGCATTCCCCACTACTACTTGGTCCAGGTCCACACACAGCACACACACACACGCACTCACATCACACACACACACACACACTCACTGCTAAGGCTTCGTCGTATCATCTTCACTTTTTTCGACAAAGCCGTCGTCAGTCGGACAATAAAAATGCTTTTCGATTTATATGCGATAGTCACGATCCTATTTAATATTTGTAAGCAAGTCTCCTCCTCCTCCTCCTGCTCCTCCTCCTTTTTCTCTATGCACAAATATTAATAATTGAGAAATTCTTTTACTTGGAATTTTGTCGTTAGGCCAAAATCAGCGGGTGATGTTGAAAATATAACAAATGACCTTAATATATATGAAAACATTCCGTTTGATTATGTGCCGCAAGGACAAGTGTTAACTGAAACAGCCAAAAAAAAATATATTTGATAAAATAAATACATTTCTATAATAATATAAAATTAACAGTCTAATAAATTCTATGGCAAAATATAATTTAAAAAAAAAAACCTTTAACTTTAATTTATAATAAAAAGTCATTTTAATGTGCTTTTGTAATTCTTGTATTTAATCAAAGAAAGAACAAAAAAACATAAAAAGCCAAGTAAAATGACATAAGCAAAAAATAAAAAGCGCGAAGAAACAAAAACAACGCAACAAAATTAAAAAGAGCGCAATTTATAAACTGGCAAGCAAAAAGAAAGTCGCAAAAAAAATCTAATTGTAGCAGGTAAATTGAAACCGGAAAAATAGAAGCAAAAAACTAAAACAAAAATGCCAAAGCACACACACACACATACATATTTATGTTAGTATGCATGCGTGTGTTTGTGTTTTAATATCAATGAACCCCATTCGGCAGCAGCTTAAAACCCACGAGCGATATCTCGTCACCTGCCCCAACTCTAGGAGGCAACCACCAAATCCTATGTACAAATGTACATATGTACAAATGTACCTAAAGTTTTTGCGCCACTTTTGACATAATTCGGTTGCCCTCCGCCTCGCTTTTTCTTATGACTGTTACTCATTTTATTTATTTTTTGTTTCTCTTGTGCTCTACGCTTTGTGCATTTGCTTCGTTTTCGTCAAGTTTTCAAAAGGTTCGATTCGATGTTTTTTTTTCGCTTTGAACTTTTCACGTCGGCGCATATCTCAAAAGCACGCAGACGTCGGCTTCGTCGTGTACTAAGTTTTTTTTTTGTTTCTTGTTATTGTTGTGTGTGTGTTGAATGGTGAAAGAAAAAGTGGCAGCAGAGAACTGAGCTGGCGTCGACGGCGAACGCTAACGATGACTGCGACTGCGACAGCAGCAGCGACGCTTCAGTTATTCTGATTGGAACTAAACGGGAGAGCTGGATTCACTGTGCAGCATTCTACGCTCTCCCAGTCGACGTGTGTGAGTGTCACAAAAAAGCTGGAGAGAGAAACACACACGTAAAGTAAAGTGGCGCGAATTGGGCGTTTGGTTGGCGCATTTTTGTTTTACCGCCCAAAATCTATTCGAATGGCGGGAAAGTGCAATCGACGACCGACATCACAAAATACATATATACACTCAGACACACATATTTACATAGATATATAGAAATAAATGCGAATTGATTAGAAAGAGCCTGAAGCAAAGCAACAATATAAAGTGAATGCTGCGAATATGCTGACAATTTGAATTGGGTCAACTACAGTTGGAGTTCCAATTTGATAATGCAGCCAGCGTTGGTTCACTGAACTGTTCTAATAGGCGGCCAATGGCAAATGCAAGTTCGCTGCATGCTGCACAATGCAATTTCATTTCCAATGGGATTGTCAAAAAAGCAATGATTTTTTTTTCGAGGGGGATGTCGCTTGTTGTATTTGTAGCAAAATATGCAAAGACACAGCGACACGACGACACACACACACACACAATCGCACACACATGAGACTGGGCACACTTGTCACACGCGTAATTTTTTTTTACACAACTCAATTTAATTTTTTTCTTAGATTTTCGGCACAGCAATCGTTTGTGTTACCTTTTAAATTGTGGACACTTGTTGCGTTTTATGTGTGCTTAGAATTTCGCAGTTGAATTTTGCACTTGAAAATTGAAATATATGGATTTATTATTTTTTATTCGTCGTCACACGCCGGCCACGAACTTCTCCAAGCAGCAGCTGAGCAGTGATCACTGATCGCAAGCAAATGGCCCGACGGCAGCAGAGAGAACGACTGAGAGCGAGAGAGCGGATCGACAGCGACGTCTGCGCTGACAGCAGCAGCAGCAGCAGAAACAGCAGGCAGTATGTGTGTGCAAGCAGATCCAGTGCCAGAATGAAAAAAAATGCAACAAACACATTGGCACAAGTTGTGCTTGTTGTTGTTGTAGTTGTGGTTGCTGGTTGGGCCAACTGACATTTAAGAAAGAGCGCAAAGCAAAGCAGAGAGGGAAAATCGCAAGTCGCGAGCGCGCGCAAAAGAAAAAAAACGTCAGCAAAAAGTTGTGGAATGCGTGTGGCAAGCAGCAGGAGCAGCTTATTCCTCTCCCCTTTCCACTGGTTACATTTTACTGAATGAAACGGGCGGCAAGTGACGCTCCTGTTTGAAGCGCCAAACAGGCAGTTGACCTGTCTCTGTGTGTGTGCGTATGTGTGTGTGTGAGAGAGCGAAACAGCCGTTCTAGTGGCGCTCACTTAACAGGCGTTGCCGCGCTACAGCTGTTAAGGCTGCCACCTGGGCAGAGAAAGAAACAAAACGTTGCTCAAGCAAAAATTGCAACTTAACACTTTTTGAGCAAAAGCTGAACAAGGATAATGGAATTTGTCAAAAGTATTTAAAAATACATTTTCATACAACAAAAATTGCATTTCCCACGCTTTAAATTCCCATAAACGTGATTTAATTCAATTAAAATTCACATTTTGCACATTATGGAAGTAAATTATTTTAGTTTTCTTCCAAATATATAGAAAATGACTCCCATTTAGTTGAGTCTGTTTAATGTTTACGTTTGCGGACTGTTTATGCCCTGCTGGCAACGCCGCGCACAACACAAACAAACAACGGCAACTTTGTTGTAGCATTTTGAACGTTTTGGCTTCAACTTTGCTGGCAGCTGGCGTCGCTATTCTAACTGAAACCCTATGCCCATCCATATGCATTGCACAGATAAAAACTCGCAGAATCTAATTTGATTAAGTGTACAAAAATCAGTGCAAAATTGTGCAAGCTATGAATGGACAAAGTTGTGAATTTCCCGCGCGCGGGAAGCAACGTCGACGTCAGGCGCTCTCTCACACACAGAAAAGTGACAGCTGACGCAGCACAAGCAACGTTGACAGCGACGCCGACTGCGGCTACAAAAGTCTTCGTGAAACACAAAGCAAAAAAAAATTAACAAAAAAAAAAAAGGTGTTACCAAAAATTAAACGCATCTCATTTGGAATTGGAATTTGGGGAAAAATGTGCGAAAATTGGAGCCAGCTTCTGCTAAGCAGCGTTTAATTCGCTAACTCACCTGTTCCGGATGAACACTTTCGTTGTCCAAGTTGTTGTTCTTGTTGTTGTTGCATTTGGGGGTTGCTTGTTGCGCTTAATTTATGCCTGGCAGCAGCAAGCCACGCGCGCAGTTAGCAAAATGTAGGTGTTTCAGTACCCAAAATGCGCTCCACGCGGATGAAAAAATAAATTGCACACACACACAAATACACAGCCACACAACTCGCACACACACACACAATTCGTAAAGAGTTTGTTGGCTTTTTTCGTTTATTTTTTTTTCTTTTTACCTTATGCCGGCTCTAGTCAATGCCAAATGTGTGTTTTTTAAAATGTGCGTGGTTTCGTGTATGGTTTTAGCTCCACAATTCGAGCAAACAAATTTGTGTCTTTTTGCAGAGTTTCCAGAGATGAATTCAAGTGAACTGCGCTGTCGCCGTCTCAGTGTGGAAGAGAGAATAGCGAAACAGAAGAGCATTTTCCGTTAGTGATGATCGATACTCATCGTTTAAGCGATGTTTTCTTTTAGCACACTGTACAATTGCCATTCACAGCGAACAATGTAAACATTGCATGCCCACGATCAGCGGGCCAATTTAAAGGTAATTATTAATATAGAATTCTGAAATGCTTCTATCATGAATAAATCATTGCAAAAACTTTACACTGATAATCACGTTTTTATTGTAATTTTATTAGGCTATTTATAAAAAGCACATTGCAAATTGTGAATTATAATTACTTGCATCAAAAGTCTGGTAACGCTTTATTTTATAGGTAAATCAATTTTGGAAACGTTAAATTCACGTTTTAAGGGTTTTTAATTAAAACCCAATTTCACTGGCAAATATTTAAATATAAAGTGCGGTTCACTTTAATTCAAAATTTAAAAATGTAATGCTTAATGAACCAGTAAATTAACACTTTTATTTTTGTTGAATCTTTTGTGTTTGATATTTTGTTGGACGCGAATTGATTTATGATCATTTTCAAATGATTCATTTTGTTAACTAAATGTTAAACCAAAAACCACAAATTTAAAACACAAAATTATGCGCTTTGATGATTTAGCGCTGGCCAACTCGAAAATCACAATAAAAGAAAAGCAGCGATTAAAATAATTGAGTTCAGCCGCTGAAAAATGCTTGAAAAGCTTTTTACAAAACGCTGCAAAAAAAGAAAGAAAGAAAAAAGAAATTTTTTGGCAAACGCAGCAGAAAAACGAGCCATGGACAAATTGACTTGCGACCGATTCTGTTTCTGTTTGTGTTTCTCTTTCCATGTTTATTGCGATTGCGTTTTGCTAACATTATTTTATATTATGAACTTAAGAAAAGGCATCGTTGGCGTCTCCACTTAGATGGGCGATTGCTTGAAGCCACGCGCGGCATAATCGGAGGGCGCGGAGCGATCGGAGACACGGGGATAACCCTCGTCGCCGGGCACACAAGCCTTGCGCGAGGAAATCACACGCCAGCCACCCTTGCGAGTCCAATCCTAAAAACCAATGCACAAAATTATTCTTAATTGTTATGCTGCAAATAATGTAGAATTATTTGCTCACATTTTGATTGTATTTGAAGTAGTAGGCGCCCGCATAGATGCCCGTCAGCGCAATCAGCGCCTTTCCTGTCCAATAGCGCACGGTGTAAGCCCGTTGGAAGCCCTAAAAAGCAGGATTCGTTGAGATTTATAAAACATTTGATATGATTACATAATAATTGGGTTTTACCAGCGCCGGCGTCAGAATGCTGCAAATCTTGTCCAAGGGTGCGCGATAGATGCGCTTGATGGGATTGTTCAACTCCAGCTCCAAGGCGGGCACCTTGCGTGGCCCGTGATGCAGTTCCTGATCCTTGAGCCACTGTTTGCGCCAGGCGCGTTCGTCCGGCGACATGCCAATTAGACGCTCGCGTTCGCGCACCATGCGGCCCGCTATGGCCATGGGCTTCACGCCACCCGTGTCTGATGCGCCGCCAGCAACCATTTTTTCCTTTTTCTAATATTCTTTCCCAGGAAATGTGTCGATTTTTTTGGGGGACAGGCAAAAGTGTTGTGAAAATACGCACAGATGGAAAACAGCTGTTTGATTTGTCAGTCAGCGCGAGACGCGTGCATTGGAGATGCGCACTTTTCGATTAAGCGGGTATTTTAACGTAGCCGGGCTCGAAAACAGAATTTTACCTAATTGTTCCCACTATTTATTTGTGCGCGGCAAGATTTAATATAAAATTGGTGTATTGTGTGAATGTAGTGGAATATTTACAGACTTACACCGTGTGGAAGTGATGAGAGATGTAAAACGCATAAGAAAAAATTAAAAACAAACAATTTTACATATCTTGCAAGGCACTCCAAAATTCAGATGCAGTTCGCATTTAACGTTGCGAAATTGTAAAAAATAAAGAAAATACGTTGGCACACATTTTGATAATATTTAAATACATAAGTATAAACTTGAAATATATGTATATTTATTCAATTTCATATTCATATGCATCAAGTTACGCTTTCTGTTATCGGAACGAGATGAACATTCAGTGAATCGATAAATGTGGCCGCTTTTGCACATCACTAAGTCACAAGCGTGGAGCGCCTGTGTTGCCCCCCATTTCCCCACTACACCCCTCTACACCATCATCTGTGATTTGCGCACGCATTTTGTGTTAGTTATTTAAAAAGCAATATTTACAACGCGATAAACTTGACAATCGAGGACCAATGTGCAGGTAAATGATTGTTGCTATCAACAGCAGTGCAAATAGCAAATATTGCGGCTGGGCAGCTTTCGCTGTTTACTCAAAAAGTGCCAACAAACTGATTTGTATTATTTTTGCACTAGAATTTGCGCAACATGGAATCCAAATATTTGATCAATAGCAATGGCTCTGCTGGCATCTCAAGCGCATTTCACGCCAAGCGCAAACTGGAGCCGATGAAGGAGCAGAATGTAATAAAGAAACCAAACAACAACAACAACAACAATTACAGCCAGCAGCCGAAGCCGAATCTTTACAAGAATGTGTTGGCTGGCAACAGCGGCAACAAGAGAATCAGCATTGATCAGGAGCGCCGATCGCTGCCCGTCTACAATTGCCGGCAGCGCATACTCAAGGAGCTGGAGGCGAACGACACCCTGCTGATCATGGGCGAAACGGGCAGCGGCAAAACGACCCAAATACCACAATTTCTGTTGCAGGCGGGCTATGCGAACGGCGGCATCATTGGCATCACGCAGCCACGTCGCGTGGCAGCCATCACCATTGCGAAGCGCGTCGCCCAGGAGCTGGCGACTGGCGTTGGCGAGACGGTCGGCTATACGGTCCGCTTCGAGGATGCCACAACGGAACGGACACGCATCCGCTACCTGACCGATGGCATCCTGTTGCGCGAGGCGATCGGGGATCGCCTGCTGCGCAAATACACGGCGATCATGTTGGACGAGGCCCATGAACGGACGGTGAATGCTGATGTGCTGTTTGGCATTGTGAAGCAGGCGCAGCTGGAGCGCGCCAAACAGCGGCTGCCCAAGCTGAAGATCATCGTCAGCTCGGCCACGATGGACATCGATCACTTTGGGCAGTATTTTGGGGTGCGCGGCATGTATTTGGAGGGACGCACGCATCCGGTGCGTGTGCTGCACGCCAAGGATAGCCAGGAGGACTATATACACGCCGCACTGGTCACCCTTTTCGATATCCATCGCCACGAGCCGATCAATCATGATGTGCTAATCTTCCTCACCGGCCAGGAGGAGATTGAGGCGCTGGCCCAGCAGATACGCCAGCTGGCGAGGATCAACAATACGGGTCCGTCGGATGTGCGGGTGTTCACCTTGTACGCCCAGCTGTCGCAGGGCAAGCAGCTGGAGTGCTTCCTGCCCGTTCCACCGAACACGCGCAAAATTGTGCTGGCCACGAATATAGCGGAGACATCGATTACCATACCGGGCATCCGGTGTGTCATCGATTGTGGCTATGTCAAGGAGAAGTCGTTTAATCCCGCCACCGGCTTGGAGCTGCTGAAAACGGTGCGCATCTCGCAAGCGCAGGCCTGGCAGCGCTGCGGTCGCGCCGGACGAGATGCGCCTGGGAAATGTTATCGCACCTATTCCCAGGCGAGCATGGAACAGTTTCGCGCCACCTCGCTGCCCGAAATCCTACGCAGCAATTTAACCTCGACCGTATTGCAGCTGCTCGCCTTGGGCATCGATTGCAGCAACTTCGATTTCATCGATGCGCCGCCGGCGGAGGGCATCAGCAGTGCCCACAGAGCGTTGGAGCAACTGGGCGCCATCAAGGGCGGTGGCTCCACGGCGCCATTGGTCATCACAACGACGGGCCGTTGGATGGCCCAATTTCCGCTCGATCCGCGCTATGCCAAGCTGCTGCTGTCGGCGCCCAGCTTTGGCTGCATGGAGGAGATGCTCAGCCTGGTGGCGGCGCTGTCCAGCGACAATGTCTTCATTGGCCACACGGACAAAAGCGAACTGGCCGCCTTGGCGCATGCCAAGTTTCAGTCCAAGCACGGTGATCACCTGACGCTGCTCAATGTCTTCAGCACGTTCCAGAAGACGGATAAGCCGAAGATTTGGTGCCACGACAACTTCCTCAACATAAGGAACCTAACCTATGCCCGCAATGTGCGCAATCAGCTGGCCGAGATCAGTAGTCGGCTCAATTTGGCCTTTAACAGCTGCGGCGGCGACAACACGGATGCGGTCAAGAAGTGCCTGGTGGCGGGTCTCTTTGAGAACGTCGCCCTGCTGCAGAAGGAGGGACACTATTTGACGCTCAGTGGCCGTGTCAAGGCCAAGATCCATCCATCCAGCGTGCTGCATGGCAAATACAAGCCGCAGTGCATCCTCTTCACGGAAATGGTGCAAACGGAGCACAATTTTCTGCGCCAGGTCACCGAAATCAGCATCGAATGGCTGGAGGAGGTGGTGCCCTCCATCAAATGTTTTCCCAAATAAAGTCAAACATTTTCCATTTACCAACTTTTTATAACAAAGGCAAATGGATTTTTGTACTCAAAATCATTTGAAGCGTCTTCGTTTTTTAACTTTAACTGTTAAACATTAATACGGTGAATACACTGAGAAAAAAAGAAATTGGTCTGAACCCTAGAAAATCAAGTTTTTTTTTGTTTTGGCATTAATTTCTAAAGGCCTGCCATAAATTAAAAAATGTTTATTTTTTAAGAAATAAAAAAAATCTAAAAACTCATTTTTTTTTTTAAATTCACAAATAAGTAATGAAATTTACAGACTCCGATTTCTTAGAATAAACCCATATATAGTCTGTCTGAGTCGACGTAAAATCGTAAGTTCTTTCAACTAAATTAAATGAATTTATAAAAACTATTCAAAATGTTTTTAGATGTGATATCTTTAAAATACTAAGAATAAACGATTTTTTTTGTGCACATATGAAGAAAAACCCGTGAAAATTAGATAAATTTTTTCTAAATTTCAATAAATTCGTAAACTGAAATTAAGTAAAGAAAAAACTGAATTTTTGAAATTTTACTTGGTGATTATTTGCTGAGCAAATACAAAACGACACAATCAATGGGAATTGTTGATTAATTAGTATACGTTTTTTTTTGAGTGTATGAGCACAGCAGCTGTAGATATCAGGCATAAGGAAGCATCTTTGATCTCATCAGGAATATAAATTATTCTTCCTTCTGTTCTAAAACCCGATTTTATCCTATTAGAAACTTATTTTTGGGCGGTTTCATATATTGCTCCATAGAGTTATTGAAAATATTATCTAATTTGGTAACGTTATGCAATGGAGATGTTATTGATAGGAAAGTCATCCAATCTTACTTACCAATCTTGAACAAAAATCAATCAAAGGCACTCAATATAATTAAACACAATTATAATTAAACAAACTTTGTGAAATAGTATTTTACAAACATTAATATACGCAAATATTATATTGTATACATCAGATATATATATATTTATATATAATTCTATTCCGATTGCACAGAGAACGAAAACTAAAGATAAAACAAAATATTCGCAACTAAAATGTAAAAATCAAATAGTTGCGCTTAAGTACTGAAAAACTATGGAATTTTTCGATGAACCAAGTTTTGTATACAGAAACTAAACACATTCATCAGTCTATATGTACACATATATATGTATATAAGTATGTGTGTGTGTGTGTGGTCTACAGATGTCCTTGGATGGGATCGCAGAGATGAACGGGACTGGTAAACGATTTGCCACCAACGAGTCGAGCGAGATTCTCTCCAGCATAGCTGACAAGCGGCGAAATCTCACAAATCTCACCGTGCACCATGCCACCAGCATTTTTGATATATTTGCGATGCAGCCGGTGCAGGTCGGCACGTGCTGTGCTGGGGCAATCCTTGCCAGCCGCATCGGCATTCTTCAGAGCGCTGAACTCCTCGTCCCGAGGCACTTCCATCACCACAAACTTCTCGGCAAACTCGAAGACATCGAAGACGAACTTCTCGATCTTGATGCCATTCGGTTTGTCGGGCGTCAGCCGTTTGCCGGCATTGTCCACAAACGGTATCTTCTTTTTGGCCACGTGCAGCTTCAGTTCCCGCTCATAGGTGCGCCCGATCTTGTTGAGAAACGCGGCCGAAAAGAAGTGATTGCATATGTTGCCAGCGCTAAATGTTAGACGTCCTTTCGCGTTGCGCATCTCTGCCGTCTTGGCAGAGATTTCACTGTACTCCACCACCTGGTATTTGCCATCGACAATGGCAACGACGCCGACCGCCTCGTTGGGTGACGATTTCTCCACCACTTTGGCGGCACAATCGGCCTGCTCCTGCACACAGTAACCAATGAAAATGGGATCAGCGACCTTAATCAGAATGTTGTCCACGCTGTGCGCATGCACATAGAGTATGCCACGATGTTGCATATCATCCAAAACACCCGAGCGTTCCATGGCGCGATAGATGCCCCCATTGCCGTCCGGTGAGCGCGAAACGCGATGCTTCTCATCGAGAATGATGCGTCCATCGTAGTCAAAGCAGGGCAGAGAACCCTGCTCGAAGAGCTGCACTTGCTCCACGCCCAATCCAAAATAGTTGTTGGCCGCAAAGTAGTCGAGGGTCGGCTGCTTTGTGTGCTCCGACGTCATGATGTACCAAACGATGTGGCCCCGCTTGCCGGTCACCTCCTTGGCCAGCTGCTCCACCTTAAGTATCCGCTCCGCCTGGATGCGAAACAGCGTCTTGTGCGACTCCAGACCCACATCGTACATCCCCTTGGGCTGATCGAAGCCAAGTCGGGTGCCTGCAACCAGATTGTTGTTCACATTATCAATATTTTATATATATTTATACTTAATATATAAAAAAAAAATCAAGTTCAAAATATAATTTAGTTTATAAATTAAAATTAAACAAAATATGTAAGAAATATTTATAAGAAAAAAAATTAGTTATCTTGGCACAGATAAGGGCACACATTGAAAGGAATTGTTGAGTAATTATATATATTATTTTTTTGAGTGTGAACTTGCAGCTTTTAATCTAATTTTTAATATCTTGAACAGCTGTCGAAATCCCAGTTTTTAATTCCAACGATTAGCTTTTAATTGCACTGATAATAATCAGCAATCTCAATTGAGCCATTCTGAAATGGTCAAATTTATTGCTATTTGTAGATATTGCTGTGGTAAATTTTCGAAGAAAAACTTACCATATATATATTTTTTAGCACCCACATTTTATCCAATCAATCAATCAAAAATACCCGTATTCCCATAACAATCGAAAATTAAGTATCTATATATGCTGAAGTGACAAATTCTGCCAGCATTTATAATATTTTGTGTTGCTATCGACTTTTATTGTGTTCCCACCAGCCGGTTGACCTTTAAAGCTTGTATTACTTAAATATATTTCTTTCTTTTTTGTTTTTTGTTGCCACTCTTGTAGCTGTTTAGCATACAAACCCGTCATAAGGTCACAAACTACATGCATACTACCGGTTTTTAAATATTAACTTGTTCAAAAAGTTTTACGTCAGCAGAGTTAAAAGAACACTTAACATTGCGATATCGATAACAGCAGCCAAAATGTTTTCAGCTGCAGCAGCGCACAACTTAAACCGTTCTTCGTTTACGTTACGTGCACGAAATACGTAATGTGTGTGTATACATACTTACATATAACAAACGTTAACCTTAGTATGTGCTGTGAGCAATGTTTGAAAAAACAAACGGGAAATGTCAAATGCTGTGCGCACCGATCAAAAAATGAAAGGCAACAAAAAGAGACAGACAGACTGAGACACTAAGAGTGCGATTGAAACTGAATGGCGGCAAGAATGGCTTAAATTGTTATTGCATGCCGTGTCTTGCGCACTGAATTACAAACAACAACGAATGCGCAGCTTAAGTGTGCGTGTGTGTGTGAGAGAGCTTTACATCTAGTCCACTTGTATGTGTGTGTGTGCGCGTTTGATGGAGCATTTTTATACCAAAGCTAATTAGCTCTTTAGCCACACACACACACACAGAAACAATTGCAAAGATGGAAAGGGGAGTTGAAGGGGGTTAGGACGGTTGCTAAAGTTGTTTTCTCTTTCCTTATTGCATCATAATTAAAAATAACTCAATGACTCCCTTCACATACAGTCTGTCTGTCAGTGCAACAAAAAAATAATAAAAAAAAAAGAATTCTTTTTATACACAACTCTTTTTCTGTGTGACTGCCAGATATGTTTACTTTGTTTCTCTTATCTAAAATGATCACTATCAAACAAGCGAAAAAAAAGCAGAAACAAATACAAATATCTATCATGAATATTTGTTATTTGTTTCACGCAATTTGAAAATTGTTGAAATGTAAAAAATGGAAATAGGAAAAAAAAACCACCATCAAGATATTGGCAAATCCGTTCAGCTGTCTATATATAACCATGATTGACTCCAGCGCATGTCTTGAAGTTTATGGTTATACGACACCAATACAAAATTTTGAATTTTCTCATGAATTAGTATATAATGTATAATATATTGGATATATAGTTTCTTTTGTTTCTCTGCGAACTTGTTCTTCAGTTTTGAAGCTTTCTCAATGAAAGTAAAGTGAATTATTTATCAGAATCACTATTTCATAAGGCTGGAGAATAAGGAGAGTTATTTTATTATTCATTTTATTTTTAGACTAAATGAAATCCACATAAACACATTTCAAATGATAACATATAGAAACGTTTTCTTTGTGGCAATCAACTACCAAGTTCATAAAGATATATTAATTACCGATTAGTCTGCACATTTACTACCAGTCACGTGTCACTGAGTCAGTTAGAAAACATTAGATTGCTTTCCATTTAATTGAATTATTTGATATGACTATTTGCGGATGTAATTATTGGTACTAGATAAAAATGCTTTTGACGTTCTGAGTCAGTTTTCTCAAGCTGGTTCCCCATATCCGTCTGCTCTATTGGCCAACTCGAGTACGTGAATAGATATATCGTTATGGATACACAGAAATCAATTACAATATTAGAACATTTTTAACAGAGTTAATTACAGATAAGGCAAAGAACTTCGTTATAGAACTCGCCAGTTTGTGACAAATAACTTAGCTGAAACGCATTTGGATTCTAATCGAAATCAATATTGCTGAGATTAATTAATAATATATATTTATGCACTTATAAATAAAACTCACCTTGACCACCTGCCATGAGCAGCACAGCGACACGTCCGTTGCTAATCTGTTGGAGACCCTCCTCCCGATACACATTCAGTTTGTCCTCGGTGGTGCCAGCAATGGACAGAATTTTGCCATCGGGTATGGGCTGCAGGCGATCATCGAGCTTGACGCTGTTCTCGTTCATTGAAATTGTGGCACGATCGAAATATTGCTTGATTTCATCCAAGTTCAGCTCCTCGATGTCCCGCACCAGACTCGCACGCTTCTCCGCATTGAGCTCTGGCCAAAATTTTAGCAAATGCTCCTGCCCCACCTGGGCGAGTCGCGCCTTTCGCTGCATCAACTGGCTTTCCATCGTTGGAGTCGAAGTCGGAACCGGAGTCAACTTAACAGCTGTTGCAACAGAGTAGTTGTTGTAGAAACAGACAGCAAATAGAAAATGAGCTGACAAATGTTCAAATTTGTTGACGTTTCTTTTTTATTTGTATTTGTTTTGTGTTTTGCTGAGCGCGATAAATACTAATTTGATAATGGCAAGAGCGGAAACGCAGCTGGCAGCAACACGAACCGTTATACGTAGTCACCAATGCGCCACTGAGCGCCAGTCCAAAGCCATCAATGGTTTTTCTTACTCTCCAAAGTGGAGCCGACGTTGGCGCCGCAGTCGGCGTTGCCGTTGACGGTAGCGTCGCCGCTTGAATGGCAGGCGCGCATGTGTGTAAACGAACAAGAGTATGCGACTGTGTGTGAGTGTGCGTTTTGACGTGCTTTCAGGCACATGTTGTCTGTCTGCGGTGGGCTGATATTAGGCATACATGTATGTGTACACACACATACATACATGTGCATTTGCGTATATTTAAAAGTTTACAAAAAAGGCCTTCATAGAAATAAAAAAGATGCATTACGAACAATTGCAACAAATTTTCTATTAATTTTGAAATGTTATTTAATATAACAGTTATTCAATGCAAGAAATATTTCTTTGGTATTTTTATATACATATATATATATATATATATATATATATATATACACCTGGGCAGTAAAATAAGTGTGAAGACAATAACTTGCGAATTTTTTGAACATCATGTCAAAAATACAATACATTAATTTATAATAATTAAATATAGCGACATTGTTACAAAAGTCTCTGGCTTGAAATAGATCACGAGTAGTAGCGAAAATTGTGTGCGAAATTGGATAATAGAATATTCAGTAAAGTTTTTTTTGATTAGAACGGCAAATTTTAAGATATTCAAATGAACCAGGCTAATGAATGACATCTTCTAATATCTTAGCCGCAACTCAATTTTGCCAGTGATTTGAAAACCAGTAGAAATATTCAATATTGAATAATTATTTGCACGAATAGAAATTAATCCGTAATATTTTCATTATGTATTAGTCAACTAATTAATCACGCTCTTTTTTTTTTGGCGAGCGCTTATGTAAAGTTGTAAAGAAAACACGAAATCATTATTAGTTTTGAAGTTTTTTGAGTTATTTTGTATTGCATAAAAAGTTATTAATTATAACATGCGAAATTTTGGACATGGGCGAAATCGGCAAAAGACACAAATACAAATAGAAAGCTTTTATGACAAAGCTGCGCTGAAAATTATTTTACTAATAATATAAATAAAACCGCACTTTGTGTGCAATACTTTTTGAGCTAGTTGAACAAATCGTTTACATTGATTTCGCTTTTCCGCAGTTAAACGACCCTGAAGAACTCTGTCCGAAGTAAAAGCATATACAATCGAATATATCATTAATAAATAAGGGCGGACCAACCTAGCCCAGTTATCCAGTTTAAGTTCCTGCTACAAACAAGTTTGATTCAATGCGAACTAGTTTCTGTGCTGGAAATAGGAGTGGAAGATAATGCAAATTGTCAAAAGTTGAATTGTGGCCGGTTTGTTTGGTTTTCAGTTGATTGTCTCTTGCTGTGGCGAATAGTGTTGCCAACGGAAAAAAACAGTGATGCTCATATTAAAAATAACACTAAACAATTGCATATTCAAGTCATAATACTGCTGCCAATGTTCGTCTCAGTGTTACTTATGACGTGGAAAAAGTTAATCGGCAACACTGGTCGGCTGCACTACGTTGGCAATATACCGCAAAACTCAGACACACCCACGCACACACAGAAATATACACATGCACACACATAAACATGTACACGTGCAAGCGTGTGTGAGGCGATAAGTTGGATTTGTTTATGCCCATTACGTTGCTCGTTTAACGTTGCCTTCTTTTTGTTCTTGCTTATCTTTCGTTTTGATTTGTTGCTGGCGTTATCACAAAATTGTGAGCTTACCATTTGGATGGAGGAGGCCATTTGTGTGCCTATTTTTGTGTTGTTGAGCACTGCAATTGCCGTTGAGACCCATCGCTGCTGAAGGGCTCCCGTTATGCATCCGCAGCGAATAACCCGTATTTACACAGTGTGATAACCACTTGCAATCTGTCGGTATTTAAGGCAACATTTTATTGTGACTTGTTGTTGTTGTTGGTTTTGCGCGACATACGTTTGTGTAGACCTACATTCAAAACAAACAAAAAAGATCTAAGCAAGTACAAAGCGCACACGGTGGCCAATAGCCCAAATGCGAATCCAATTGGTGAATCGATATTAGTGATGTGCGATAACTATCGCTTGCACTTGCCGCAAGTATTTTAAAGTAGCGGGTCAACTTTTCATGTTTATGCGATTAAGCTTGTGATCTTCCCATATTGCAAATGTTGAATTATTCACATTATTTATATATGCATAAATCCAGAACTCTTTAGCAGATAATTTGAAATTGTATGAGCAAAAAATCCTTTTTTGGGCTTTTAAATATATTTACAGTAATGTTATAAACTAAATAAAGCAATTGTTCGTTTGATTTTTGTTTTTTTCTCTCTCAATACAGGTAAACACTACAACAGAAATTATGCGTGTATATATATATATATATATATATATATATATAATGTGTATGTATATGTATGTAGGTACTACAAGAGGCGCCTATATTGATGGAAGGTTTCGTGGTTGGTGCTTTTCTGGTGGCATAGCTTGGAGAGCAAGCAATTATTTAAGCGAATAGTAAGTAGTAAATACAGTTAATTAGCGCACGCACTTGTTGCAGTTATACACATAATAATAATAATAATAATGTTAATCATCATTAGCAGATCATTGCAAATATCCAAACAAATTCATTTATGTTAAAGTAATAAACTGTCTAGGTTGACTCTCCCCCATCCAGATCGATGAGCGTGTTCCGCGGACTTATCGCAGCTGGCGGCGGCAACAGCGGCAGCTGCTCCTCCTCCTCCTCCGCCTCCACCTTCGGCTCCTGTTTGGGCGGCGGCGCTGGCATTGGTATTGCAATCGTGCTCATCGTGCTTATCATGCGCGGCTCCGAGCGCGCCGTCGTTATCGGCTGCTGCTGCTGCTGTGCGTCTGGTTTGACAAAGTCTGGTTGCGCTACCTGCGCCGCATGACTGCCATGACTGTGTCCATGTGCCGTCCCATGGCCATGACTATGTCCATGCCCAGCACCATGGCTGTGACTATGATGCTTGTGCTGCGACTGCTGATGATGCTGCTGCTGTTGCTGATGGGGCTGCTGTGGAAACGATTTTGGCAGCGCAGCATGTCGCGTGGAGTCCGTGGCCTTAAGTCGCTCGCTGAGAGCTTTGAGCGCAATTTGCCTAAAAAAATCCAATACAATTTCAATTAGTAAATAAATAAATCATATTTACATGATACATAAATCATATTCAGTCGAGCTTATCAATAGATAAGTAATCTTCATTTTCTATTTATATGGATCTTGCTTCATTCATTCGCTAATTCACAAAAGTTACAACTTAATTGTGATCAAGTTCACTGTAGGCAAGTTCGACTGTAATATGCTATAAATTAAATTACTCACCGTCTGCGCTCAATATCATGTGGATCCACTCCGGGCATCTGCACAGAGATCGATGTCAAGCTGGCCGTCGAAATGGAACGCAGAGGCGCGGGCGTTTTGACCACGCCCACACGCAGACAACAATTGTAGATGGGATTGACGAGAATGCTGATGAACGGCTGCGTCACATTCGGAAAGAAGCTGACGAAGGTGAAGCTCTCGGAGCTGTCACCACGTCCGTTCGGATGATGCTGATAGAAACGTAAATAGATCCAGGAGACAATGGCGCCCGAGGCGAACATGGCCGGATATGTGCCGTCCAGCATGCCAATGGCCCAGCAAATGATGGCCAGGATGAGCACCGTCAGTGGCACATTGCTGAAATGAATCCGAGCAGGAATTCAAAAATGTTTGCGTGGCAAAATTCAAAATTTGTACTCAATTTTATGAGCCTCTCTAGAAGATTGTAGGGAATATATATAGATGGATCTACGCACCGATTGGTCAGGCGTCCGTAGCGAGTCTTGAAGATTAGATGATCCGGCATTATTTGCCGCACGGCCACACAGATGCCAGCCACGTAGCCGGCCAAGCCATGGATGTGCACATCAAATAGTATTGTTGGATTCCTTGTGACTATATAGTAGAACAGATAATAAAGGGTCGTCAGCAGCGAGACGCCAAAGTTGCTCAGCGCAAAGAACTTGAACATTTCGAATTGACCCCAGAGGGGCTCCAGCATTTTGCCGCACAGTCCAACGGTGACCACATCAACAATAACTTCCCACCAGTGCAGCTCGATGAAGCAGAACGTGAACGCAGTCCATATCCAAAATTTGCCATTGGGCAGAAAGGAGCCGGGCGTCACGCTGAGCAAAAGGACGGCCTTCTCGGAGAAGGAGAGCAGATAGCCAAAGGTGGTCACCAGACAGATGAGCGTTATAACCGGCGATGTGTTGTGCAGCAGGGCCGTTAGCTGCTGCTTCAAATACGGCACGTTTCGTATGAGTGGAGCTGACATGGCAACTCAACTCAGCTCAACTCGGACTCAACTCGGACTCAACACAACTCCAGATTTCGCTGCGGATGATGAGGAATTTATGTTTTGTTGTTGTGTTTGTTGTTTGCAGATTGGCTTGTTCCGCACTGGTCGCTGCAGCGCTGCTAAACGTAAGCGTAAACGTTGTTTGCCCCTGTTCGTAAATGCACATTAGTGTGTGCGTGCGTTGCGTTTAAACTGTTTAAAACTGTCGTCTCAAATTGCCTATTTTTATTTATGATTATTTTTCCATTTTGTGGCTATGCGCAGTGTGACCAGACTGCTCACAAGTACAAATACCGCGCGTTGCTAGAGAAGGGAGCCGATTGCTCAACTATCGCAAGGTGATTTTTAACAACTGAAATCATCGGAGTGCTTTAAGTAAATTTAAATATTTCTTAAATGAAAAAACATTACGTTTCTCCCTTCTTGTCTTAAAATAAGAATATCGATTTTGGTAGAAAAACATATCAATTGATGAAATCGATAGTTTTCAAATTTGCTTCAGCGGCAACATCCAACGTCTTATATATATTTATATTGTTGAAATGTAAAGTTCTTGACTCAGCAAAGTTTAAAAATCTCTTGCAATAAACAAAGAAAATGCACTTGTTGAATTAAAAAATCTAATTTACGTTTTATTATGATGACAATTTGTATGCATGGTTAATGTTCGTTTTTCATGTACTCATAGATTATTCATCGTGTTTAATAATTTCACATGTAATCATTCATGTTGTATTATTTTATATTACACACTCGATTAAAACAATAATAAATTGCGTTGAAATTCAATCAGTTCGGTGAAATATTGAACTTAAGCAATAAAGTCTCACATTTTGAATACAAACTAATAAAACTATTCAAACTAACGTTCTTTTTTCGCATTAAACACAAAACAATATTTTAAGCCCCTTAAAAAAAGCCTTCAAATTAGGCGGTATCGTTTGGAAGTAGTTTTTTCTTTTTTTTTGGGAACCATTCAAAGATAGTCAATGGGCGGGGTCGGGGGGCGTGGCGAGCTGACATGTGAAAAACGTATGATGAAGGACTTGCTTTACTGTTATTATTGTGATTGTGTTGATTTTTGAAGTTTGATTTTGGTGTTTTTGGCTGCTTAGAACAGCAGCGTGCCCATGCCACCCATTTCGGACTGTTCCTTAACGAAAATCTCAAAGTATTGATAGATGATCGTCACGGCAAGCAGGATGCCCGTGCCGGAGCCGATGGCACCCAGGAAATCGGCCATAACGGACAGAGCGCCAATGCACAGGCCACCAAATGCGGCAGCCGTTGGAATATAACGATTCAGCTCATGAATCATCGAGTTTTCGCGATGACCGCGCATCACCATGTGCTGCTCCTTCAGCTGCTTGGCAACCTGTCAAATTAAGTACAAAACAAAAGATCAGTTCAAGCGTACCTACGCAAATCGTAATGCAACACTTACATCCTTGGCTGAGCTGCCTGATACATCGATCCATGTCTTGGAGAAGAACGCACAGGAGCCGAGCATGAAGACAATGTAGAGCAGCGCATGAATGGGATCGGTGAGAATGTGGCCTACGCTCTCCGGCGGCGACAGATAATAGCACAACCCACCAATGGGATAGGAGCGGGCGGGGCCACCGCCACCAACATCGGCCCAAACACCCAGCAAATTGATGAGGAAATTGCCTTGGAATTTGACGGCCAACATCTGGGAGATGACATACAAATTGGAGACGAGAGCCGATTGCAGAATGATGGGAATGTTGGAGGTGTAGAAGAGCTTGATCGGATAGCTGCTGTACTGGCCACGATAACGGGCGCTCTTGATGGGCAAATCGACGCGGAAGCCTTGGAAATAGATGACGACAGCAAAGACGAGAATGGTCGCCAGCAGGTTCATCAGATTGGGCAGATTCTGGCGATAGAATGCCTCGCGCAGAGCACGCACCTTATCGTTGCGTGTGGCCATCAAATGGAACAGTGCAATGACGGCGCCCTCGAACTCTGTGCCGCGTCCCGTTGTTACCGTCGTCGGTGAGAAGGCCTTCCACACGATCGTCTCGCAAATGTTGGTCGCAATGAACAGCGAGATGCCCGAGCCGAGGCCATAGCCCTTCTGGAGCAGTTCGTCGAGGAGCAGTACAATAAGACCGGCGGCAAACAGCTGAATGATGATCAACAGACAGACGCCGGCGCCAATCTCTGAGGGATCACCGTACATACCGGTCATCACATAGACGATAGCCTGGCCAATTGTGATGACCATGCCGAACAGTTTCTGGGCGCCGTTGAAGAGGGCACGATCCTTGGGCGTATCACCGACCTCAATGATCTTGGCGCCAGCCAACAGCTGCATAATCAGACCGGATGTGACAATGGGCGAGATGCCCAGCTCCATGAGTGTGCCACGATTCGAGGCGAGAATAACACGTATCCAGTAGAAGGGATCCGCCGAATCGGAGCTCATGATGCCAAACAAGGGAATCTGACAGCAGACCAGGAAAATGAACAGCGTGATTGCGGTCCATAGTACTTTTTCTCTGAATTGAATCTGCAACAGGACAAAAAATAAAACGCATTTGGAATTTAGAAAATACATAAGAAACAATATTTATAATAGAATTATTTGTATAATTATTAAATGAATTAACATATAGGCAACTAAACAAACAGTTTATGCCAAACAATTGTTTTAATTCTAACTGAATTAATTAATAAATACAATTCGTTTGTTTTTTAAAATGAAAAACGCACAACAGCCAAAAATGATTATAATAATGGAATTATTTGTTATATAGGCAAAGTAAACACACAGATCTTGCCAAGCAATTGTTTATTTTTAAATTTAAAAAAATACGTAAGTATGTATTTATAACAACCAATAATTATTGAGTGAATATAATATAAGCAAACGTACAGCTTATGGAAAACACAATTGTTGTTTATTTGTTTAAAATCACTTGGTAACTCTTTAAAATAATATTCAAAAATAATTATAGTTGTATTTATAAGCGCAGACAGGTAAGCAGAGCTATTCTCTGACCTACATCCGAGTTCGTATAAATACGTGTAAATGCTTTAAATCAAGTTTTGCTTGTCGTTGTACTCATCATATGGTCGTCGTCGTCGTCAACATAATGACCCGAAGCTGACGTCGCACATCGTCGGGCGGCTGCTTCGTGCGGCCCGAAGTTTGACGTTTCCACGTCGCATACGGTTTCTTCGCATTGTTTGTGTCAAATATCGTGTCTAATAGTAGTATGGCAACAAGTAGCTTGCAAATAGTACTTGCGCTTTTGATAAGAAACGTAGTAGCTGATTTGAACAATTCTTGTTTTATGAATGAAAACTTGCATAAAAACCAAAATACGAATTGGACACATCAACTTGATACACAATTGAATTAATATACATGCTCAAACTGGTCATATAAAGGAACATTTTTTGCTCAAGAGATGTACAAAAATGTTAATTTGAAACACACTTTTTTTCTTTCAGATAGTGAAGTATTCCGTTTTTTGTTATCTTTTTGTTTGTTTTCTGTTCAACTTGCTGGTTCTGTGTCATCTACTACGAAAGCACAAAGTGTTTGCGTGGCGCATTCGGTTGACAAGTGAAAGCAAAAACGTGCGCGCTGGCAACACTGGTGCCCAGCACACCAAAAAACGACATTAAAATGCACTAATTAAACGCAAATTGCACAAGCAGTTAATAAATGTTGTTTTAGCAAATTTTTATATAAATATTTGAATAAGTATATCCAGTATTACTCACCTTGCGCTCGGGCTTTGCAATTTCAGGCAGTATACTGCAGAAGGGCTTGATAACTTCCAGGAATTTTACTGCAAATTAATGAATGACAAGCAAATAAAATATTAGCCATGTTTGCTGCAATGAATTTAGTACATATTTTTATATATACTGCACTTAATACAATTAGCAGCGGTAAATCACTTTTTTTTGTATACGTAAGCAAGTACTAGGGGGCGAGGCGGGCTCTGATTTTTGGTATGCGGTTTTCCGGCACTTTCACACAAGTCGTATGTGGCGTTTTTGATGTTATACTTACTTCCCATTGTGTTGGACTAACTGTAACGTACGGCAGGGAATTAAACTTCTGATTTGTATTGCTGCACTTTCTTCACGAAATTTAGAAAGTTTTACTACTCTTTAGGAACACTCAAGCGGACACAGCGACCGCATCAAATGATGAAAACCGAATGAACGATGCCGAAAAAACGATAATATACGAAGCAGGCACGACGTGTCATTTGCACATTTATTTGACGCTGCTTAGCACTGTTTAAACACTGGTAATACTACTCTATCGATAGTGAACTCGATATGATCAATATATATGATTTATTAATTTTTTTTAATTCTATTCCTCACCATCATCAATAATATTAAAATTAAAATTAAACTTTTCAAATAATATGTAAAAGCTAAGTGTATCCGATAATTTTTACAATATTCGATTAATGCACTAACTGCAAAAATATGATTGTAAGGCGTTGCCACTATTTTGGAGCAGATATGGCAGCACTGTATGCAAAAGAACTCTACAAAAAGCAAATCAACTCAGCCTGCGAAAACAAACGCAAGGCAACAATACAAACACAGTCGAAACAATTTATTAGACACAGACGTAATATATATGCGTAAAAAAAAACTAACTGGCAACATTAATAGTTGCGTGCGCTAAGGCCAAATGTCAAGAAAAAAAAAACAACCAAAAAGAGTCGCATCAAATAAAAATTGAGTGTAAAGTGATTTTCGACAATGACATCGGTTATATATGTGGATCTGAGCTCGGATTCGGAGCAAGAGGTAAAAGCGCCAGTCGTAGCCACCAGCAGCGCCAACAACGTTCAGCTGGTGTAGAAAAGTACAGTTGTATTTTTAATAGGTTTTGTGCATTGGTGTGCGCGTATTAGTGATGGCGTGCGTGCGTCTGTGTGTGTGAATTTCTAACTGTGGCTGAGTGTGCTGTGTGTGTATATTACAAATTCGTACTACGAATGTCTTTCGCGCTACTTTTATTGTCTCTCACACATACAGACACAGAATACACACGCAGCACACACAACAACTCAACACGCACACACACTTGCATATTCAATCCGTTCAGTGTTGCCACAGTGCGCGTAAAAATTGCTGCAATTGAGCGAGTAATTGGAAATGTTAAATATTCTAACTGAAATTAGTTGCTATGTGGGTGTTGGTGTATTCATGTTCCACTGGTGTACAATTTGCGACGCAATTGTTAACTGTTACTCGTTTATAATTTGTTGTTTACATGGCTCGTCCGCATATTGCTTGCAACTCTACACTGCATTTAGCGGCGCGCCTTAAAACTCTACACACAGTTTCCACTCACACAGCTGCAGCGGTTTTTGTTTATTTTCGTTTTTTTGTTTTTTTTCTCTTGTTTTTTTTTCGTAATGTTTGAATGCCGTTTCAAATACCCAAAGTAAACCGGTAGATTTTTAATTAAAATTCTTCTAAATTTCCAGGGGCCGCCCGTTGAGAAGCGATCGCGACTGGAACAGGCCCAGATTACCACATCAAAAGTGATGCCAACCAAACTGTTGCACACCCCAAAAACATTGTCGACCGTCGGGATCAAATCCACGCCAATTGCAACAACAACAACAACTGGAGCCACTGTTACCGGGACAGTTGTGGGAACTTACAGGTAACCCAGTGATTCAAATATAACGGCAGTTACTATTCAAACTAGTTCAATGAACTTTTCTAGTTTCCGTTGCCTAAAACTGAATTGAAGTGTAATGAAATTATTATAAGGAGAAACCAATTCCCTGCATTATAATTATTGTTCAAATACAAATTCATAACAAATTTATTTTACAGATCGATGCACATACCCAGCGGTATAACGGTCACAAAGCACAACAACAGCAACGGCAACTTGAACAACAACAATGACAACAACAATAATAATAACAACAATATTTTAAAATCAAAACCAATTAAATTGGCAAGTGTTGGGCAAAATGTGACCATGTGGCCGAAAGCAATGACTACCACACTGGCAACCATATCCAGTGTGCCCAGTCCACAGATGATGACGTCCAAAGTGGGAAACCAGAAGCTAACTGCCAACCAACAACAACAACAAAAGTTGCCTGCAAAGCAGAAACAAACACAACAGAAAGTTGCAATGCTGCAGCAGCAAAAGCCGGCAATGCTGCAAGAGCATCAGAAGGCGACAGCAATGCTGCAGCTGCAACAACTCGAACAGCAGCAGCAGAAGCCGCCGGCAATTTCTATTTCGACGGTGCAGAAGTCGACGGCAATGTTGCAGCTGCAAGAGCTGCAACTGCTAAAGCATAAGACAGCAGCGGCCACATTGCAACAATATCAACAAAAGACGCAGCCACTGCAAAAGCAACTGCAACAGCAGCAGCAAAATCCGCCAACGTCTACCCTAATAAATGCCAAGCCCATGTTGCAACAACAACAACAAAAGATGCAGCAAAAAACACAAACCATAATACAAAAACTACCAGTTAAACAGAAGACGCCGCAGATGCCACAGATGCGTTTGCTGCCCACGCTGCAGAAGATGACATCGTTGCAACCAAATTCGTCGGTGACTGGTGGCCAGAAGTTGCCGCCGCCCGCGCACAGTGCACCCAACACGCACACGTTGCAGAAACAGAAGCAGCAACAGCAGCAGCAGCAGTTGCCGCCGCCACCAGCGCATCATTCAATGAGCAGTGGAGCAGGGCAGCAGCCACCGTTGCTGGCCAAGCTCACACCAATGCCAATGCTCAGCAAGCAGCAGCAGTTGCAGCCTGTGGTCGTGGCCAGTGCAGCGCGACATTTGCCCTACGAAATGAAGGCAGCAACAACAGCAGCAGCAACAACAACAATAGCTAAGAGAAACGTGCAACACTTGTCGACAGCTGCCATTACGACGCCCCTGCAGTCCATAACAGCGGGCGCCACGCCTCCTTTGCGTTTGTTAGCGACGCCACCACATTGCGCTGCAGCATTGAATGAGCCGCTGCTACTCAATTTGCCGCCGACGACGAGCATCACGCCACAGCTGACGCCGACAACAACGCCGCCGCCAACAGCAGCAACGCCCGCCGTGGCAGCCGTAAAAATGTCCTTTCCCCGCGCCAGCATATCGCCAGTGAATAAGCCGCTGGCCAAGCGTGTGCAGCCCACAACGGTGCTTAAAAAATCCGACGAGGAGTGGCGTAGACATGTCGCCCAACAACAGCAGCAGCAACAACAGCAGCAGCAACAACAGCAGCAACAACAGCAGCAGCAACAACAGCAGCAGCAACCACAGCTGCTGCTGCAGCAACAGAAGCCAAAGGAGCAGCCCACAATTGTCCTAGTCGAATCGCCGCCCACAACGCCGCCCACCGAAATACTGGAAACCGAGCAGGCCAAGAAAAAGGTGGCAAGCGAAACGATTGCAGCAACAGCAGCAGCAACCACAACAACAACAACAACAGTAGCTCCCCTCGTCTCGGAATATACGGCACTGTTGCAACTATGCCGTGAACTGGACAAATCGAAGGATATGGAACGCTTGATTGAGATTAAATTGATGAAATATTATTATAGTGTGCACGAGAGTTTTGTGCGCTCGCGCGGCTTTCGCAAGCAGCTGGAGCAGACGATGGTGCGTATGCGCAACGAGCCGGACATGATCTATGTGCATCTCAAGGGTGTCGTCGAGGAACTCAAAGTGCGGCGCAAAGCCAAAGCAGTGCAACTGCCCGACAGCGAACAGCAGCAGCCGCAGCCACCAGCAGCAGCACCAGTAGAGCAGGATCAGAAACAGAAACAGTTGCAGAAGCCGGAACAGGAGAAAGATGATACCAAAGCAGTTGAGATTGTTGCTGCTACTCCGGTCACAGGCACAGCTCCAATCCAACCCACAACAACGGGCAATAAGCGAACCGACGAGCGTATTCGGAAACTGAATCGCACATTGTACACGATAACGAAACGTATTGCTTCGCTGGAGGAGGCGACTGTCGATTGGAATGACGATGATGACTCCAGTTATCTGCAGGTGGAACGCTACAAGAAGCGCGCCTGCCAAATCTACGAGAAAATCTGTGATCTAACCGGTGAGAGTAAGAGCGCCCATCGCCAGATGAAGCAACCGATTCTATTTAAGGACACGCCATATCCGCAATTTAATCGCACGCTGTCCGCTTTTGTCAATCGAATGCACGAATTTCCCGATTACCATGATGTGCTGCAGTTGCTCGAGCATTGCAACAAGGACAAGAATCTGGGGCTGGCCACATTCGAAATGAAGCGCATAGGTAGGAAGAGATTTGGGAAAATATTACAAAAACTTAAAGTATTTATTTAATTATTATAAATTGTTGATTAATTTGAATTTGAATTCGTTACGCAGCTCATGATGCCTTTGTCAAGGTGGGTCGCTTGCTGCAGGCGCGGCGCAGGACTGATCTCTATGAGACCGTTACACATTTTACGGCCAATTCAAAGGATCCCGCGGCAACGGATGCCTCGCTGCTGGCCAAGCTGAATGAGAATAACAAGAAGCAGACCAAGATTAGTGATATACTGGAAAAGCAAGTTAACCAATTGGGCTTCGTTTTTTTTTTTACATATATTTTTTTTATTTGGAGGTAGAAGTACTAACGATCAGCACTCAAGGGACCCAACGATATCAAGCATAGGCTTGTTAACGCATAGACCCTGGAAAACTGCGACACACCTAATCGACCACGAATGACTAGATAGATTACTTAACAGAACAGTTTTAATAGAAGAAATAGTAGAACCACGCTTATTAATGCAAAAGGCATATTATAATTTGTGCATAAGATTTATGGATAGCATAATTCGAACTACAAGTTTCTAGAAAAAAAGGTGGAAAATTCCTTGTATTTCTGATCGGAACTGTAAAATTAATTCGGCTGATTAACTCAGAAGCATCAGTCTCACCATTTATAAATAAGTATTGTTATACGATCAGAAAGAGCAGGAAGATTTATTTAAAAAGTCTATTACGGTAAGGTCAGCGAATATTACTATTCCAATTGAAACCCCTAACTGCAAATAATATAAATTGTTTTTGTACGGATTCTATTCAGTCCATAACCACACACACACACAATTGACCAGGCACGATTAGCAGTGGATAAAAATATGCTTGTCAAACTTAAGTTTGGGATCTGAAAGGATACTCGAATCATCAACGCATTCAATGCTGCTTCATTCCAATGGTTATAGTTATTTAAAAGTCTTCAAAACTATCCAAGTCAGCTGGAAGCCTCTGCCCTGTAAAAAGAGTCATTAGATGATATCGGCATACATAAGAGTGACTTATAACGGACGGAAGTACTCCGGAAGTAACTCGAACGTACTTAGAGACAGAACCTCCAAAACAAACTCTCTGTGGTTGTGAGATCCAATTAATTAAGTTATTTGGAAATGCCAGAAGTTTAAATTTGTGAATTAGCAATGAGTGATTTACAGAGTTAATCCTAGCTAATCCTTACACTTTTCACACAGATTTGCGCGCGAACAGGATCTCACGTCGGAAGAGCAGCGGGAAGCTCGTCTAAAGGAGAAACAACAACAGCAGCAGGTGGCAGCTGCAGCAACTGATGCAACCATTGTTGTCTTCGATGATGATAAGCCCTGCACCAGTGCACAAGCGGCACAAGCAGCAGCCCAGGAGCAGGCGCAAACTGTCGTCGATGAGGTGATGACCAATGGTCTCAAGAAGCGAGATCGAGGCAGCGAAATGGAAGGCGACAGCGACGACGATGATGATGAGGATGATGACGACGACGACGACGATGACGATGATACGGATGAGGATGTAGATGCCTTTGTGGACAGCTTCAAGGCCAATGGCGATTTGAGCGAAGCGGAATCGGAAACAGAAGCGAATGCAGCAGCACCAAAGACATCTGCCCCTGACGCAGCTGCTCCTGTGATAGTTAATAATGTAACGAGAGTCAAGACTGCTGCTGTGGCGCCCAAATCTCACAAAGATGATGTTCGTCTGGATAAAGCGAAGGCTGCTGTCAAGGAGCTGTTCAATGGCAACCTGAAGGATGCACCTGCCGCCCATTTACTAAAGATCATGTCCGTTTCTAGTCTAAATGCCACCATAATCCATCCCAGCAACAACAATGGAAAGAAAAATAGTCCAGCGGAGCAGCAGCCGCAACAGCAGCAAAAGAAGCAACAACGACAACAAATTCTAATTGACACGGAAATTGTCATTTCGGATGAGGAGTCATAATTGATGTTTCCTCTTTATTCAACAATCAATTCGAGAGAATGTTACCCTATTCATTCATATTTATTTATCTCATTGCGCATAGCACACTTTGTTAATTCTTTCATTTATTTCTCACAGACACCTCCATTGACACATTTTGATATATTAATTTTCAATTTAATATGTTTTACGCGGCACGTTTTTGGATGCTGTGTTCTATGTATTCTTCTTCATCTCTCTTAATTTTGTGCGCAAAAACTCTTAGATAGTGTACATATGGAATACAAATACTACTACGCTTAAGTGTATGTTTTCAAAAAACACAAATATAACATAAGAAATAAATGGAAAATTAAAATAAACCAAATTTTTTATTTTATTTCAAATTTTAGCAAATATTTTCGGTTGATTTGGGCAGCTGGTCAGATCCAAAACCCCAATTTATATTCAAAAATTCAAGTCTCCGGCGGAGACAGATGAATGTATTTAAAATCAATGTACTCTATTGCTTTCGGTACCAGAGTATAATCTTATCATAATTACAATTTCGATTATTTCGACTCGTTTAGTGAGCTCTTTACGATCCCATTTAACAGGTATTTAGTAATAGGTGAGTTATCGATGACAGTCTCTTCGATAATATCGAAATGATCGTAGCTATCGAACACTTTGAATATAACGTCAAATCCGCCCTCTTGTAATTTATGGGCAAAAACACGACTTTGCTCAATGAACGTAACACTTTCATGTTCCGCGGATATCACGTGCAACTGCACATCCGACCAGGATGAGCTATCCGCTTGCCAGGGCCACAACATGGGCGACACTTCCTTGGCCGTTTCAGCACTCAAGCCAAAAATATTGCTGGGATTAACGGGTTCCAGTTGCCACAGTTCGCGCAGATCGTAAACACCGCATATGAAAAATAAGACGCCCACTTTTCGACGTCGCTCCTCCGAAATCAAGTCAGGCACATGGAGCAATTGTGCCAGGAGGTGTGCACCAGCTGAGTGGCCGGCAAAGTGAATCTGCGTAGTTTGCGTTCGCTCCGCATAATCAAAGATCCAAAGCAGAAATTCGGTGAACTGCTCAAGCAATTGTGGAAGTGTTACAGTTGGACAATTATTGTAGTCGACGACAGCAACGCGATAACCCTGACGAACCAGTGGCGCCACAATCGAACAGGAGTTCGATTTATCCAGGATTTGCCAGTAACCTCCATGAACAAAGACAAAGAGCGGCGATGGTTCCGATACACTTTCGTTAAAAAATACATCGACTAGCCGCTGATCATCTGAGCCGCCATAGCGCAAATTCTGAACTTTGATCCCAAGTTTAGTGATGAGATCGTTCCTGTCTATATTTTGAGATAACGAAAAATAGAACTCAATACATAAATTCAATTATGCAATCATCTTACGTTGCTTTGTCACTTGAACGAAATTATCTTGGACGGCGAGATCCGGCTCGGGCTGATTTTGAAATCTCACTGTGTGATAACTGGGAAAATATTCCCGCACTAAATCAATGTTTTTCTCCTGAGGATTGTACATGATCTGGCAATGGATACAGAAATATTTGCATGAACAAACCGGTTTTCCACAATTGCAAAACCTTTTTGAGTTTCAATTACTTTCTAGATGAGCTTCGTTATTTGTTCGTTATTCGTTCCATACCTGTAAGCGCTGAGTAGCTCAAATGAACTGGAGAATTAATTGAGATGTTTACCAACACATTTTCAATCAGCTGGTAGCGTTTTGCAATTAGGTGGCAGCATTGTACACGAAAAGCCAACTCAGCTTCTAGTTTAGAAGTATTTTGTCACAGATAAATAACAAATTTAATAAAGATGAGCCGAGCCCAGAATAACGATGACGATGTCAATTCGTCGCTATTCGACGCACGCAACGAGTATTATATTGGCAATTTCATGGGTTCGATCAATTTCGTTCTGCCGGAGCAGGGAACGGCAGGTGCCGAGCTGCTTTCCTACATGTATTTATCATATTTGGCCATCGATTCGGGCCGGATCATTGCCTCCGACATAAAGGAGAACAATACGACGCCGTTGCTGGCGTTGCGTCTAGTGCACGAGGCATTCGAGCAGCCAACGAGGTGCGAGGAGCTGCTGGAGAAGCTCACCGACAAAGTGGCCGGCGATGAGGATGAGACAAACATGTGGCACATTGCCACCGCCATTGTTTACTGCTACGATGGGCAGTTTGAGAATGCCCTGAAGATACTGCATGGCTCGAATAATCTGGAATCGATGGCGCTGTCCGTGCAGTGTTTGTTGCGTTTGCAACGCGTCGATCTGGCCAAGCAGCTGGTGGCCAAGATGCAGGAGATCAGCGATGATGCAACGCTCACCCAACTGGCGCAGGCATGGGTTGCCTTGGCCCAGGGCACCGAACAGATGCAGGACGCCTTTCACATCTATCAGGAGTTCTGCGAGAAGTTCAAGCCAACGCCGGCACTGCTCAATGGTCAGGCCGTCGTCCATTTGGGCTTGGACCGTTACGAGGAGGCCGAAGCTGTGCTGCGCGAATCGTTGACCAAGAAGCACAATGATTACGACACCCTAATCAATATGATGGTACTCTCGCACCTCACAGGCAAATCAACGGAGACGATTTCACGCTACTGGGAACAACTCAGGCAATTCTATCCGAAAAGCGACTTTATCACCGATCTGGACAAGAAATCCGCCGAGTTCGATAGGCTCTGCCTGGAATATGAGCCGAGCAGCGAGCAACTGTTGGCAGTCTAAATTTAAATACATTCAATTCCAAAACATTAATTTCCATGTATAAAACTTTATGTGAATATGCATTAAATTACAAATACAAATTTATTAGCATTATATCTGAGGTAGTCTTCTGTTCGTCTAATAGCTGTGAATGGAAAAGGAGTAAGTATAATATTATTATTATTGGGTCAATAATATTATCCTGAAGTTTTTGCACTCTGATCCCAAAGTGAAGTGTTAATTGATTTTTGTTAGTCATTAGTCATTACAGTTTTAAAAAATCAAAGTTTAAAAAATGTGAAATGGGAGAGATTAAAGACGTCACCAAAATATTCCAAATAAATCGCCCGCTTTCAATTGGGATCAGAGCATTACAAAGTCGTTCAAGTCTTACTCACTTTTGTTTGAAGCCATATTTTTTGCGCTCATAGAACAAATCTGTTTTCGAACTGCCCAAATTGACAATCTTGGGGCAACCGTCGCGCTGCAAATTAATTCAATAATATTTAATATGAATACCTAATATTTTATATTGCTTTCTAATTCTTGTCGCAACTTACATCCTTCTCCTGTATTGTGCAGGATTTGCAGTAGTATGCATCGGAGACGCCTGGACCGCCGCAAATAACGCAGCGTCCCTGATACGAACCGTAATTGCACTCATCACAGATGCGCACCAAGGTGCAAGGACGCACGTACGAGTCACAAATCACACATTTTCCATCATCCTTTTCGCACAGCCGGCCAATGGCTGCACGTGAAAAATAAACAAATATTTGTAATCGAACTCTATATAAAATAACTGCTTATTGCAGCACTTACCAACACCAGGCTGTTTACGGCAGAAAATCAAATCGGGATGATGCTTTGCCATATTACAAGCTTTAAGTTTTAACTAATATTAAATCTGCGCTTATTTTGAGAATGGTTTCTCCAAATGTTTATTCCAGTGTGAGCGTCAGCTGGTAAACTAAAAATCCATTACTTTCTCCAAAAAAAAATACTGTATTCAAAATTATACTACTTAGTGTGGTCTGGTTACACTGCACGAACAGCTGTTTTCTATATTTTCTGTATACAACTTTATCAAAAAGTGCATAAGGCAAAATGCAATTCAGTTAAACGCAAAAATCCAATCAAAAATATACATTGGAAATAAAAACGTGCATAAAAAGCAACGAAATGTCACAAGTGACGTCGTCAACGACACAAAGTGCAGTTGCCGCCCAATCGGTAAGCAGGCGGTTGCCCAACAGCGATGCTGCCGTTTGCGTGGGTGTCGGTGGAGTTGGCTATGGCGAAACCGAATGGGAGGCTCGCGAGGTGAGCTTAAAACTAAACACAATACGCATACGAATAATAATTAATGCTACAACAGTCTCAGCGCCAGCGGGAGTTGCATGAAGCGCGCGCCAGAGCTGCTCAGATGGAAAAAACAATGAAGTGGTGGTAAGTAATCCAAGGAAGGAAGAGGAATATTATTGGTTCTATTGTGTTCTTTATGCGCATAACGTATTTAATTTTGTCCTTTAAATTGAATTGTATAATAAGAAACCAGTCGTCGCTGGCTAAATGTTAGTTGGAATAGGAGAGGCTGGCATTCGATGCAATGCAATAAATTGGTTATTACTCGATCGATAATCATACTTTTAGCTTTACTTTAATATAATGATTTATAATAACGCTGACCAATAATAGCAGCGACTGAGGAAAACAAATGCAGTTATGTCTTAGAGTCGGCGCTCGTCAAGCACATCATCATCTAATTAAAAATGCAGGCAGACGCTACTCTCTATGGACGTGGTTCCCGTCTCGTCTATTGGTAGCGGGATAACATGGGCAGTGAGGCAAATGCTGATGTTGCGATCATGGGCGACTGGTCGACTTGAGAGCGCCAGAAGAGCGAACTGCCGCGTTTGAGTTCGCTACGCGACTGCAAATCATTCCAACATTCAACCCAATTTTTGTATAGCGGCATTATTGGCGGCTGGCCGGCCATCAGGCGCGAGTCGCTAATTGAGGAGCATGTGGACACCACTTGCAGTGGATACAGTATGCTCGAGAAGGCGAACTGAGTGCAGACAGCATTACATTGCTGGGCCATCGTATCCTTGATGAGGTATTTGTTCAGCATGAAAATCGTGGAGCTCGATAGCACCAAACAGGTCACTTCGCACAGCAGTTTGGGGATTACGCCGGAAAAGAAGCCCGAAATGCCTTCGGTCGTCCAGATTTCGACAATGGAGCCAAGTATTGAATTGTAAAGCCTCTCGCGGCCCACAAACTGGGCCATCATGCGCAACGAAATCACATGGAACGGATGCGAGACAAGAATTCCGCTCACCGCCAGCACAATTTCGCGCTTCAGATTGTACTTGAATTGCATATAGTTCTCCTCCTCGGTTAGCTTGGATTCATCCTCGTCCTCCTGTTGCGAAAGTCCCAGCTGCTCGGCAACGCGCTCACTCACAACCATGCCAAAGACGTTGCCAACCAATCTGGGTGCCAAGCCGCGATAGCAACCATAAAAACCATCCACTTTTTTGATGTGACCAACATACTGAAAAATGTTTGGCAGGCACATGATGGGTCTGCCCAGCATGGATTTGCCGGGTCTGGCGTCAATAGGCTCGTAGCCTATTCGCATTAGCGTTTTTGAGTATTCCAATGGATGCATTGCAGCGCTGGTTGCCAGGCGCATTCCAAACAAAACCCAGTTATTTGCATTGCTCTCCTCAATCGCAGCGTTGTCATTGAAATTTGCCATTGTTGCTAAAGGAACGCTGCAATCTATGTGAACAATATTAAACGATCGATCAGCCTACAAAAATTTGACAAAACTTGCATCGATAGTTGTTCAATATTATAAGCGATGTTAAATGATTTGAAACTGTTGCAGGTCCGATTGCACCGCCAACTGGCGCGAGAAGTGGAGCAAGGTGAGTTTGCTATTCCAAATAAATTGATAGATGTGTGTATATGTATAGCATATATAGTTTATAGGTATAGATTACGCTAATCAGTGAACCAACTTAAACCAAACCTTTGAAGATTTAATTTTCCAAATATTTTATTTGTAACTTTTCACAAATTTTCAATTAACTTTTTTACTTTCGATCAATAAATCACAAACTTCTCAACTTCCGTTTAAAATAAGCTTGAGTATCTGAAACCAAAAAAGAGTTTTCTCCAATTGGTGAAAATACAACTTAATAATTTATGTAATTTCCACATTATATATTGCCAAATTAAATCGGGACTTGAAACTATTTGTTAAAATCGTAACATCGTAAAATAATTTGCTTCAATATAGGTCTTTAATTATTTACAACTTTAATATTCACAAAATCAATATCACTTTTATACAATTTGCATTTTTTTTTTGTGTATTTCTTTATGCAACTTTTAACTTTATTCAAATTTGGTTGCTGTGGCAACCGCTGAATCAATATTTTGTAGTTTGTTTAATCACACAAACTGAATTTTACAGGTGCGCAACGAGCGTAATAAGGCGCGCGAGGAATCCAAACAGTTGAATATCAAACTGGACGTCGCCATGAAGGAGGCATATTCGCTGAAGCGTGAGAAAAATGATCTGGAGCTGCAGATAACGCAGCTGAAGAAGGAAATGGAAAAGGTGCACACGCTGATGATGAAACACGCCGGGCAATTCCATCGCGCCGATACCAACGAGGATGCCGAAGCTAATGGGCGGGATGCCAATTGCTCGCCGGATATCTCATCGGATGGCTTGAAGAATGTGAACAGTGAGGATGGTTTGGTCACCAAGCTGCCAAGCGATGTCAAGGATCTGGATATCGAGGAGTTTGCACTGAAGGGCGCCATGCCCAAGCACTTGAGCGATTTGGATGAGGCTGCCGCCGCTGAGGAGAAGCGCCTGATACAACAGCTATCCAAGGATGACTTTGACGAGGACTATTTGCTGCAAAAGATATCCATGCTGCAGCTGCGCTTGGATGAGGCACAAAAAACCCTGCAAGCAGAGCGAGAGTGAGTCAAGGCAATGCCTACAAATAATGTTGTCACTGAAGATATTATGCAATATTTTTGACTATATGTTTAATGCTTTAGCGGAGACATCTGCTAAAGCATAAAATGAAGGATTTGTTAAAAGTGGGTAATAATTGTACATATCTTTTCTTGATCAGAATCAAACGCCAAGTCAAGTTCTTTGGAATATAAGTTTTCGTTTACCAACGAAAATCGAAATTTCAAATAAGAATCAATTACAGAAACTAATTTTATTTGTCCCGAAAAGACGATATCGGAACCACATCGTGGCTGAGCACTACATGTGTATGTGGGTTGTCTGTGCTTAAGCTGGTATATGATAAATATATTCCAAATTTGAGGATCCGTTTGTCCATACAGACGAGCATGGCTAGATCTACTTGGCTGTTGTTCTTAGTGAAGAAACAGCAGTTATTGCAAGAAGGAATTGGGTTTGGGGTATCTCCTCGTCGAGATCTCTCAACAAGAGTTTCATATTTCCTAATATTTTATTATTGTTAATTTGGCACATTATTAATTTGATTTCAATTGAAAATCCGTTCACTGCAGTGAAAAGCACGATTTGCACAAGAGCATTGAGAAGCTGGCGCTTGAGCTGCAGGATGTGCGTGGACGCCAGGAGGAGTTGCGCTCTGCCAAGCAGGAAGCGGTGCGTGAACTTCTGACATTACAGGTGAGTCACAGAAAACGAAGATCTCTTGATTTCTATTCTGCATCTATTATAAGCATACATTTGATTGCACCCAGGAACAACATCGCGCTGAGATGCGCATTGTGAACAACTCGCTGCAGGAGGAAATAGCAGCACGCGAGAATCTGGAGCGTCGGTATGGCTAAGATGGAAATTATGCAGCCGCTTATATAAATAATATATATATTTATAAATAAATTGCTTACCCATTTTAGGCTCAGTGAGCTGCGCACAGAACTGGAGCATTTGCAAGCCGAAAACGCTTCGGAATGGGGCAAACGCGAGCGTTTAGAATCGGAGAAGTTAGCCCTTGAGCGGGATAACAAAAAGTTGCGATCCGAGCTGCGTGACTATCAAGAGCGTTCGGATCGCAAATGCCGGCCGATGCAGGCCAACGATGTGGAGCTGCGGGCGCTGCAACAGGAGCTATCAGAGCGCAACAAGGAGATCAGCGAGGTCAAGATGTCCCATGCCAAGCTCAAAAAGTTGCTGGCCGAGACCAACACGGAGCTCGGCCATGCGGTGCGACGTGCGGAGCAATATGAGGCAGAGGTAAGCTGAATTTACGATTATTTAATGTGCGAATTATTATAAATATTCGAAATGGTATTAGAGGAATACAATTTTTAAAAAATACTGGACTGTCAGGGAGAATTTCGTTTCTGAAAAACCTGAAACACAATGAAACAAATATTTTATGCGTTGGCTGAAGGCAATAGTATCCAAGCTGATTGTTCAGTTTATGCTGTGTTTAATAAAAATAAAAACAACTTTGACATTTAATACTATAAAGTGATTAACATTCTTGCTTAAAAAACGAGCTAAAATTATAAATTGCAAATTATGCATAAATGCCAGCGATGAGAAGATCAACAAATCGAAATAACAAATTAATTGGCAAATGCCGCTAGACCGGTAATGGCACGTCCCAGGATCAGGGCATGAATGTCATGAGTGCCCTCGTAGGTGTTGACCGATTCCAGATTCATGACATGCCGGATGACATGGTACTCATCGCTGATGCCATTGCCGCCAAGCATATCCCTCATCTGGCGGGCAATGTCCAGCGCTTTGCCGGCATTGTTGCGCTTCAGCAGCGAGATCATTTCCGGCGTGTGCAGTTTCTGATCCTTGAGCCGGCCCACATGCAAGCACGCTTGCAGTCCCAACGCTATCTCTGTGGTCGCATCTGCCAGCTTCTTTTGTATCAGCTGATTGGCGGCCAGTGGTCGTCCGAATTGTTTGCGATCCAGCGTATATTGGCGCGCCGTTTCCACACAGGCCTCGGCGGCCCCCAAAGCGCCCCAGGCAATGCCATAGCGTGCATTGTTGAGGCAGTTAAACGGACCGCTGAAGCCCAGCGCATTTGGCAGCAGATTCTCCTCCGGCACGTGCACATCGTCCATGAGGATCATGCCCGTGGGTGAGGCACGCAGCGAGAATTTACCCTCAATTTTGGGCGTGGCCAGGCCCTTACCAGACATTTGGCGATCCACAATAAAGCCGCGCACTTTGCCATCCTCGCCCTTGGCCCACACGACAATCACGTCGGCAATGGGTGCACTCGTTATCCAAGTCTTCGATCCATTCAAAATGTACGTCTTCGTTTTGCTATCGTATTTGGCACGAGTCTCCATGCCGGCCGGATCGCTGCCATGATTGGGTTCGGTTAAGCCAAATGCACCTAAAAATTAAATTCAAAGTTAAAATTAATTAGGATGCAAATTTAACTGTTTTACACGGACTTCAAGCTATTAGTTGTTGCTCGAAATATCTATTCATCTTTTTCTTTTTATATCGGCACCTAAATAGTGATTTTAAACTTTTGTATACCCTGGTCGCGGATCTCAGAAATTCTAGGAGCTAGAGATATTTTTTGTATATGCCTAATAATCTCTGTTATTTTTTTATCTGTTTAATTTTGAGCTCACGTATCACATTCACTTATCAAACAAAACAAAACTAACTTTAAAAAGAAATTGTTATTTTAAACTTTTTTCAAATATACCAAAGAACCTCCGTTGTTTTAACTTGTAGTGTTAATATTGGCACGAAGAGTATTTCAACTTCGCCGTGAATATAACATTTGTTTTGTTTCGATTTTCGCTCACTTATCAAACACACACATACACAGGCAAATAAGCACCCACATTGAGAGCGAGCTTTTCAAAGCTCTTTGTTTTCGATTTACTTTTGTTTTCTTTGGCTCCGCATTTTTCCACTAGTCAAATTTTATTGATATGTTTACATCAGTTTGTTTTCTTGCTAAAAGCAGCCAAGCTTAATCTCAATCTTATCACTTTGCTAGCTGATAAACACACAAAATCTGTAAATTATTTTTAAGAATCCGAGAAACAGGTGACCGCTAAGCGGGACCACTAAAAAATGCTGCAAAATATAGGCACACATATTTTTTTTTTTGGCAACTCAACTCACCTATCAGTTTGCCCTGCGCCATGCTGGGCAAATATTTCTGCTTCTGCTGGTCGGAGCCATAATCGTAAATGGCACCCATGGCCAGGGAGCTTTGCACGCTGACCGCTGATTGGTAGGCGGAATCGACGCGTTCCACTTCACGTGTCAGCAGACCATATGCGACATTGGAGACGCCTGCGCAGCCATAGCCTTGCAGCGTGCAGCCGAGAACGCCCAGGCTGCCGATCTCCTCCATGATCTTCTTATCGAACTGCTCCAAGCGATTGGCGGCAATAACGCGGGGCAACAGCTGCGATTGGCAGTAACCGCGAAAGGCGTCGCGTATCGCCACCTCCTCCTCCTTCAGCTGGCTCTCCAGATTGAGAGGATCCTGCCAGTTGAATTTGGGCGCAGTGCTCATGGCTTTGGTGCCAGTCGCCAGACGACGGACGCAGGGACGCAGTTTCGCGATTACACTTTGCGCAATCATATTTTTTTTTTTACTAAACTTACGCCTTCAATTACCGAGGAGAGACTGAAAATAGCTGATAGTCGAAAGAAAGCTTTTCGCTAACATTTGTTGCTTTCGGAGGGAACTTGCATCTTTTTAATTGTTCGCTCTCTTTCTCTTTGATTTACTCTCGTATGCTTTTGGCTGTCATTTGTTGCTATCGGCTAAATGGCTATGCAGCTGCTTAATTCGACGCACTCTCTCTCTCTTGCTTTTTTGCCGCATATTATCTTAATGTTATGATTTAATAGCGCTGATAGTGGAGGAAATCAAAATATGTGTGTTTGTGATAAGTAGCAGCTCGTTGATCGTTTGGTGGATCTTTAGTTTTAATTATTAATTACAACAATCATAAAAACGAAAGCATCGAACAAAGCTCTATTTGAAATACAGAAGACATGACATTAAGGAATGCACTAATAACTGGAACTCTGGAATTGTGGGATTATTTTTCGCGTTGGATTTCTATTGCAGGTTTGCACGGTCACACTTTTCAGCAATATGCCGGCAAATCCAAAACTGAAAATGCCAAAAGCAGTGTTTAGCGAATCGATTTGCACATTTATTATCATCTGCGACCTAAAATTTGTTTATAATTATTGTGCTTATTGTAATGCAGGTAAAACGATTGCGACAGCGCGTTGAGGAGCTGAAACGTGAATTGGCCGGCGCCGAGGATGAACTGGACTCGGCTGTTAACCAGGTCCGTCGTCTGCAGCGCAGCAACGATGAACTGGTTGGCCAAACTGAAGGTCTGCAGGTGCAAATACAACATTTGCAGAACAGGTGAGTAATCAATTCACTTTACCCAAATCCTAACACTAACATAACGCGGTGATGGCTGTTGCTTAATTAACCCAACAACTACTAAAATCTACTAAAAACAAACGACCGACAAAAAAAAAACAAAAGACGCGCTCCAAGTCCGCAGTTGCGTGGAATTGGCGGCGTGCAGTTGCGCAACAAAATTGCCGTTGAGCTGCCCAGCGATTGTCTGCCGAATATCAACGATTTACGTCAGATTTTCGATGATACTCAGGCGGGTTTGCGCAACTCGCACAATGGCTGCGATGCGGCAATGGCACATCATGCCGCTGCCGTTAAGCGTTCCAGCCACACGGAGCGGACGCTGTTGCAGCAGCAGCAGAGCAACGCTGCCGCAGCGGCAACAGCGGCAGCAGCAGCGGCAGCCGCTTTCTACGATGCCAAACAAACGCATTTCGAGGAGAACGTTTTTGAGGCGAAGTCAAGGAATTTGGAATTTGAGCGGGCCAAACAAAAGTTCGATAATCCACATGGACAGCATCAGCATCAGCATCATCATCATCAGCACCACCAGGCGAGGCAGCAACGCTCGTCGGCTACGGGACGCTACAACAGCTCCGGCAGCAACAGCAACACCAGCACCGGTGGCAATCGTGCAAATCTCGCCCTGCCACTGAAATGCATGACCAATAGTGGCATCACATCCACATCCAACAAGGATGATATCAATAGGCAGCTGTACGAGACGCATGACAAAGAGCCACAGCCACATTCGGGCTATGCACGAAATAGTATTAATTTAGATGGTCTCAAGGTATCCGACGATGAGGTGAGCTCTATCCAAACTAACTGTCCTTAGCTGCTTTAATTATTATTTGGTATTTATTTCTTATTATTTGTAATTTGATCAATTGTCTTCCCAAATAATCTAAGCCTTTTTGTATCTTTTACAGACTCCGTAGCTATGGCTCGACAAGTTTGCTGCTGGACGATGAAACTGAGGGAAATAGCGATTGAGCTTTTCCTTTAGCATTTCTATTTACTGTTAAGTATTAATTTTAATTCTAATTCTAATTTAGTTTAAATTTCGTTTCGAGGCCGCAATTCGCCACATTCTCTTGGTCTTTGACATTTCGTTCCTTAGTTGTTTTTATAAGCTCAAACGGATTAGAATTCATGCTCTCTTTGAATAACTAGCCAGGTTTGTGTAGTATACTGGAAATTCCGCTGGGAAAATCAGAAAAAAACCTTATTAGGTTTAAAGACAGTTTAAAAGACCTTTTAAATTTAAAATATTCGGAATTATTTGCATAGCAACAAGTGCAAAAGCAGTAGTTGACTACGCAGCTGTTAAATAGATTCGAGTTGTATTACCAAATTTCCCATCAAAAGGTTTGCAGATGCAAATTATGTTTTAATAAGAATTGCTATCGTAAATCGAAATATATCGATATATGAGAAACGTAGACAGTTATCGATAAAATGAAGCAAACTTGTTCTGCCTATGGTATATTCCAAATTTGAAGCCTCTATCTCTTATAGTCTCTGAGGTCCGTATTCATACAGAGGGACGAACGGACATGGCTATATCGACTCGGCTGCTGGATCTGATCAAGAATATATATATAATCACTTTATGGGGTCGCAGATGCGTCCTTCTCCCTGTTGCATACATTTCCACAAAACCATTACTTCAAAGATTGATTTAAAAAAAGATGCCAGAGAATCCCAAAATGATGTACACCCTCAAAGAGTATTTGATCCGCCTGTTTTTAGGTGGTATTAAACTGATATCAGAGTATTTCGCAGTCGGTTACGTCTGACTTCTATTTTTTTCTTTTATCGAATTAACGCCTCTATTCACTGTATGCCTAGTGCCATAACTCCAGCTAAAACTGCATTTCGCTGCATTTTAGGTTTTAGCGCGTATTCCATTTACTATACCCAATATTCAGATCTCCTTAACTTTTGTAATGTGCTTCTAGAAAAAACAAAACAAAAAACAATTTTATAACAGAATAAAATGAATTTCCTGACCAATTTAACCATATTTATCATATTTCGTACCAATGTGAAAATATCACTTATCTTGCCCTTTTGGTCTTACACCTGCATTCAGCTTAAACTCTTGCATAGATCGGAAATATGCATAAATACATTTATTGGCCATAAGAAAGGCTACAGTTATGCCGTAAATATTTGGCCAGGAAAAACATTAAATATAAACTAAATATAAGATTGACTTCATAATCGATTTCGACGTGCTCTTAAATATTTGCGAACCTTTGCTGACTATATTTGTGTTTTCTGAGGGAACTGGATTCAAAATATGTAAATTTGTTTCTTCCATATTTGTTCAATTTCGTAGGCGTCTTTCTAGTCTTTATTTATATTTAACTCAGCAAAAGTTTGCAATTTAGAGCATATCTTAATATTTTGTAATTATATTAACTGTTACGTAATTAACGTATTAATTTATAGCAATATTATAAATACTTAATATATATTACGATAAACTACTGCAAAAATACAAATAATATGCATATTATAACATCAAATCTAAGCCATTTAAAATGTTGCAAATAAATTATGCACAAATTTTGAAATTGCAGATATTATTTCTGATTTTATTTTAACATTGAAAGTACTTTCAATATATCCCAAGTTAAGTCTCCCAGCACATATAGAGTAGCCTTTAGTTACTAAATTGTCTTATTTGAATTTTTCAAAATATTCAAACACTTTTTTAGAAAAAAATCCTTATTAACGATACTTTATGACAATATGGTTGGGCGTACCATAAAATTCGCTGGCATTTGCATTGCCATTTATTTGACATGTGCGCTTTTTGGGTTCTTTATATTGAACATATTGTTGCCCGATCCGGTGACCATGTCGCGAAGAATGCTCGCCAAACGGATCAATCATCTGGGCAATCTGACGGCCAATGCGCTGGCGGCCGGCGGACAGCCAAAGCGCTCGATATTGGTTACATTCAAGAGTTCGGGGGCAATTAGTCTGCTGGAGTACTTGACCCACATGCCGGGCTGTTATCATCACTTTTCGCCCCTAATTGCATACAGGCGGCGTTTAACAAACAAGCCTCAGATTGAGCAGGCTCTGGTCGAGCTGAAGGCGCTCTTCAATTGCGATTACAATCGGTCGCAGTCTATGCTGGAGTTGGGCATGAAAACGCCATCGTTTCGAAATTTCTATGGGATGCAGTGGAAGACGTGTTCAATGTATACTCCGGAGAAGTGCTCTGATCCGGAAACTTTGGCAAAGATTTGCAGGATATTCCCATTTCTAAACATGTCGGTATATAATTTGAGTCTTAGGTATTTAAGGCCATTGCTAAAACAAAAAAAGTGAGTAAGTAATTAATTAATTGTTATCAATTAAATTACAGTGGTCGTTTGACTAAAATTACAAAAATTGTTACTGAAAATCAGTTATTAATTTATATTATGTATTTGAACACATTTGGAGTTTTGTCTAACTTGAATATATTCGAATAATTTGAATATTTGCAAATTCAATAATCGAAGTGAAAAAATGTTGAATACAATAAAATATTATGAAGTCATTTTTATTATTCTGTAAATAAATTTGCTAGCGAACACAGAAATTAGTAAAAGACCGTTACTCAATTTAAACATTCTAGTCTAAATATTCGAATGCTACTCCTGCTACGAGATCCACGTGCTATAATGGCATTGCGGGCCAATCGTCCATGGTGTAATACTCCGGAGTGCCTTCAGCCGGATGATCTTTGTGAAAATATGGCCGATGATTTTGAAGCCGCTCAGATATTATTAAAAGAGTATCCACATCGCTTTGGGTTTGTCATACATATCTTCACGTACATATAATATTTTCAGGGATCCGTTTTTAAATGTAGAATCGTGCGCTATGAGGAGCTGGTGAAGAATCCCTATCAAGGCTTAGCATCGATTTTTGATTTCTACGGTATACCAAGCAAGCCAGTCAAAGATTTACTCGAATCAAATGATGGCATGGTGGGCATTGAATCTAAAAAAAATATGGATATGTTGGTAGAAGCGACTTTTCAGTGGCAGCAATCAATGTCAGGCAAGCAAATTATGAATATTCAAACGACCTGCAAAAGGGCCATGAGTGCATGGGGCTATGAGCCCATAATAGATTTCACAATGACAAGATTCAACAATATCACTAATTAATTGTTTTTAAAGTAAATGCCAAGAACATGTTTTAAGTGTGACCAAACCTTCAACAATAATCGCGTATGCAAAGGTAAAACAGTATTTTTTGGTATTTTGCTGGCTCGTAATTAGGTATTTTATGACTAAAAGCAATGCGCTCGCAACTTTGTTCACAGCTGTTCATTCAGTTTTTGCTGCTCTTGGAAAGCTTGCCAGACGTCGCTTGAACATTCCCAATTATAAAGTCCGTGGGTCATAAAGAAAAAAAAGATCCAAATATAGCGCATACAAAATTGCAGCTTGCAATGTGTATTTGCCAATAATAAAATGTGAAAAATCTCCCTCATACCGAGCTTACGTTGTGTGTGTGTTGTGTTGTGCAATTGTATTATTCGTGTGTGTTGTGTGTTTTGTTTATATAAAATATGTAAACAAAAAAGCGCATTGAGAGAGAAAAGTTTGTAAATAGTTTGTAAGCGCAAAAGTGTTTTGTTTTTTTATTAAGCCAATTAGTCAATTGAATAAAAAGCAAATAACAAATGATCACAACCGATTTGGATCTGGAGTCGTGTGCACTGTTGACCGGCGAAACCGACAAAACTGCTGCAACTGGAGACAGCTCCAATTCCTTGTCAGTCACAGCTCCCGCCAACGTCAACGCTTCCGCATCCGCTTCCGGCACTGTCAGGACACGCACTAAGCAGCGCATCATTTTATATTCAAAACGTCGACGCAGCCGCATGTCAAGACGCGCTAATCTCATTGGCATCTGTGGCGTTAGCAGTTTGTGCATACTGCTGCTGATTGCCACCACACAGCACAGACCGCTAACTTCACCGTTTGGTAGCAGCTCCAGCTCTAGCAGCGGCAGCAACAGCAATGGAGCTGCCAACAATCTGCTGACACGCAATGGTGGCGGCTACTATGAACGACTGCAGCAGCCGTCACAAACTGCTGCCATTATTTACAATATGACAGCGACCATAGTGGATGTCCTGGCGGCGCAACGCGCTCGCATTCTCACCGAAATGGAGAATTTCGAATATCCGCGCGGCGGCGCCGAGAAACTCAACGATATGACGCCGGAAACGCAGGGCACTCCCGTCCGCAGCATTGTCGTTACCAGTTGGCGTTCGGGTTCCACATTTCTGGGCGACATTTTGAATGCGATTCCGGGCAATTATTATCACTATGAACCGTTGCTGGACTTTGGAATTAAGCAGGTGCGAGATCCGATCGACCAGCAGTTGGCCGTACAAAATCTGAAGAATCTGCTCAATTGTGATTACGGTGATATGTCCGATTATTTGGAATATGGCAAGACGCACACGTACCTCTTCGAGCACAATCAGCGGCTGTGGGACGTTTGCCGGGAGTTTCCACGCTTCTGTTGGCGTCCCGCCTTTCTAACGCCCTTCTGCCGACTTTTTCCCATACAAAGCATGAAGACGGTGCGACTGCGTCTCGCTCAGGCCGAGCATCTGCTGCAGGATAGGTAAGAGATCAACAGCAATTGTCAAGAAGTCAATTTTTAACATATGCAAAATATATAAATTTAAAAAATTTGTAAGACAATATAATATATGTACAATAATATGTACATATATAAATAAATAGGCATTTTTTAGTTTTTGTAAGTGAATAATATTTCAAATAAAAAAGTTGCCTAAAATCTTAATTGTAGCACAAGAACCATGAAAGTGTTGCAAAACATCAATTTGCAAATATAATTCTCAATAGTTTGCTGCGCATTTGGTAACAATTTTTACCAGTTCTTCAATGTAGAGGGAGAAAGACACAGAGAGAGAGAGAGAGAGAAAGACAGGAGATCAAAGTGGAAGATAAAATCTGATCGTGTCGCGTACAAAGAAAGTGAAAGGCGGTTGCCGCATGCGCAAATTGTGGCGTCTCTTTTGACACGCGTCTTTGGCGCTGCCTCTTTTGCTTGTTATTGCGGTTTCTCTATCCATCTTCGCGGCATCCATTGAACTGGTTGATGGTGCGTCAGTTGGATTGTTGCATGTTTTTCCACCCATCTGCTTAATATTTTTATTTGAGTGTTGCCAATTCGGTTGACTTTTGGTAAACACAAATAAAAAATTGTAATTTTTTTGCTAGTGTTGGCCTCGATTTTGATTATCGGTTAACATGTTTAGCCAGTCTGGTGTTAAATTAAATAATAATCGCTAGTATAAGTTTTTGAACAAATTTTGAATACTGAAACTTATGAAATATAAGTGTTAAATACTAAATACATATCGAATAATCGTTGTTGGAGCTAAATGTTTTTTTGACTTCACAAAACATATATATTCCTGATCAGCATCAACATGCTTGTCATGAATTTAATAAAATTCGAATCCAATTGCAATCAAATTAGTTATTTTTAAAATGCAGAGCGATTTCACTTCCAACTCAAGCTTAGCTTTAAAATAATGCACAAATTGTGTTCTGTCTCTGATTAGAATGAAATTAAAAAGTTTCCAACAGACACATATATATAAATATTTTAATAGACAAATATTGCATTTGGCTTATGGACTCAGTGACAAATTCCTTTGTCAACATAATCGAATTTCATTTGATAATTTTCGATTTTAAATTCATTGGCAAGCAATCAAGAAAAGAAAGGAAAGTAAGTATAAAAAAATCAATACCATTTTGTGGCTGTCGTGCTTTGCGGCAATCTGGGCAAACAAACCACACTTCAAGAATGTAAACAGAAACCGAAAACGCATTGGATTGATGTGCTTTCTATTTTTCGGCAATTCTATTGGCATCGTGGTCTCAGTTACACAAATAATTAAATGACATTAGGGAAATGTTATTGTTGACCCGTTACGCAAGGGGAGGCCCAACAGACAACTGATCTGACATTTTGGAGTTGGGTACTAGATTTGGGTACAACAATGAAAGCACCAAATATATCAAGAAATTTCACAAAGTCTATTAACGATTCACATTAACCTTCACGCCTTCCATGAAGCACTTCAACGTATCACAGTACATCTGTGAAAATAAATTCGTATACTAATCATTATATCCAAATACGGTCAAGTATTTCCACACAATTTTGGCACTTCAAACAAGTTAATTAACTGCGCACCCGGACTGCTGTTTTGTCTCTTTGGCCTGCCATCTCTTTTTGGCATTGGCCATTGTCCGTTGTCCGTTGTCCGTTGTCTTATCTGGTTTCACCACAAAGAGTTTATGATTATGATTATAATTTGGAATTAATTAGTCGAGCATTCCCTTTTGGAAGTACACAGATATATTGTTTCTCAGAAGGGAAGTGATATTCTGGTTTGCGTTCGACTACATTTTGATATCATATAAATATTGAAGATTCAAATCTGTTATAAGTCAGCTAGATAAATATAAATCTATAACTATTATAATTTACTAAAAGTGCTTTAGTTACCCCCCCAAAAAAAATACACGCTAAATAACAATCTAATAACGAAAACATATTCAAGCAACATCATTTTTGATAACAAATTTGTGTGTGCTGAAAGATAAAAAAGATAAAATGATGTTTAAAGTTAGTAGGTCATTCAAAAGGTTAATTTTTACGATTAAATTCCGAAATGCATTTTTGGGAATTATACAAATAAATCCAAGTCTAAACAATGGGTCGGCTTGTTTATACACTTGGACGGTCAGACAGACATTTGATGAAGAATTTATTGTGTCGACAAGTCTACCCTATAAAAAAATGTAATTTAAGGAATTTAAATTAAGTTTTAAATAATTTGGTCTTATTATTAATAGACAATGTCAAACTTTGATCGTATCTAAATTTATTTCTTATAATTAGGAAAACATACAAAAAACTTGATAACACATTATAGAGAAAATGAGGTGGCACTTTTTGTGAGCTAGCTTCATTCAGCAGAGTTCAAAGAACCTATTTCTGATTAATTATTCATATATGAGTATTTGAGAATTTGAACATTTTTCAAATCTCTGCATTAGCATTTTCCACACTCTATTAACGCAACGTAGTTGAATGGCTTCAATGGCTTCAAGCACCCCGTTCGTTGTCCAGTGAAATGCATCTAAATTCCGGAAACGTTGTTCAACCGAGTAGATTTATGTTGGTCTGTTGCCAGCCGATGTGGTTGCCACTCCCCCCCCCCCCCCCAACCCCACCCCACTTTCTCCCCACACATTAGTTGGCTCTTAAATAATTTGGGTCAGTGCGAAGCGTTGGATGATGACTCACTTAACGGCCGCCAACTTGGCCAACTTTGTATCTAATTGTCGGTTGCTTCTGGGTTGACTCTGGGTGCGCCCAGCACGAAAATCATGCCTCTAATTATTAATTGCTCATACGCCGCATTGCACAGACCATTTTAGTAAAGTGTTTTTTGTTGTGGAAAACTTGTGTGATTTGCTGCTTTGCTAATTTACCTGAGATATATGCAAACAATGGTCTTGAAAAATATTTACTCGTTCATAGTTCACAACCAGCTTTGTAACATATACACAACAATATACGATAACTATATATAACTATAACTTTTAAAGAAAACTCAACTATGCCAGAACAATTTAAGTTTTGAAAAGTGCACAAGTACACATCTGAAAAACAGAGAACGCCCTAACTGTAATCCTTTTAGAGAAACTTTTGTCTAAGAGAGATAATAGTAGAATTAACGATCTGAGAATATATAATGGTATATTATTGTAGCTGTACTTGTTTGTGTTGCAGTCAGTTGTGTTGCCCCCTTTATTTCTTCCCATTCTCTTTGGAGCACTTTTGATGGCATTTTAACTTTGAGCGGATTTGGCATTAAGTAGATAACATTTTGTGAAAATTGAAAGCACCCACAACGGATCGGGGCAAAAGCGAGGCGCAACTCCGACCGCATCTGCAGTTTTAGCAGATGAAAACCAAAAACCGCAACCGCAAAGAGTTTTTGGCTTTCGTCTCTCTTTTAGTTGGCTTATAATGAGCAAAGTGGCCATTAACTGTAAAAGTTTTGTTAGCTGCGTTTCGAAGCGGGCTAGTAAGACAGACACAACGCCAAACAGACAGCCAGACAAATAGATAACAATGAGAAAAGAGTTTTCGCTTAATGCCAGACTGACAAGACCCCATTCAATAATGTTTTAAGTTTTGAGTTAACGAAACAAAAACAAAAAAAACCCGTTCTAAAAAGCTTATTGCACAATAGACCTCATTCTCGGACATGGCTGGCATTTAACTCTTGGCTATGAACTCTTGACTCTCTCAATGAGGGACACTTTTGACAGAGCCAAAGGGAGAGATCGGACTTGAGTTCACTGAACATACAACTGGCTTTTTGCGCCGTCATTAACAGGAAAAAAAAAAAACAGGTAACAATGCTCCAGTCGATAGAGCACGACGGGGAAATACTCCGGATCTAAGGGTTTACCCATCAAAGTTGAACACGTTTTGCATAATCGAATCAGCACTTTGAAAAACGTATTTGAACATTTTACGTCCGTGTTTGCTGATGCAATCTTTACAGTTAATCAAAGTGCTTCCAAGTTATACCTTTAAAATTCCAAAAATATGTATTCAATGTTCAATGCTTCTAAGGAATATTTATAATTTAGCCATTTTGAACGGGTAGCTGAAATAATCAAATACAACCAATGTTGTCATTTAGCCAGATCTGAACTGAAAGTCATCCAATTAAAAATTAAGTTTATTTAAAAGAAAGCGAAAAAAGTTAGCACTTTAATCCCCGAAGTGAAGAAGTGATGAAAAAACTTGATCGGCTTATAATATAAACTACAATAAAAATGGAATAAATAAATATATGGAGTGGAATCTATATATATATATATGGCATATGAAGACGGATGCATACAAAGAGTCTGAGTTACCCACTCAAAATGCATACAGGGTATACAATAAAGTAAATAAACGCATTTTGCATTTGAAAACGAGTTTTAGACACCAGCCTAAGTAAAACTTTTTGGTACGTGTTTTTTTTTTCTATGGCGTAAATAGGTGAAAAGCGCTAATAAAAATAGAAGAAAAAAAAATTGTCGACAATTGTTGCAGTTGCCAGTTGCCACAAGACCGGACCGAGACCGACACCGAAGCTGCTGTCACAGAGAGCGCTTCAGCTCGCTGACAAACTATTGGCCGGCAGTGAAAGTAATTTATATTTGTTTTTTAGCTGTGCTGGAAATTTCGCTTTTTATACTCTGATAACGCAGCTAGAAGAGTGTATTGGCCAGGAGCAGCTCCTGTCATCCTTGAAGCTACCAACTTGAATTTCTAATATATATTCGTTTATCGATAACAATCATCGATACACCTCGAAGTGCACAATGCTCAATTACAGCTTCTGTTCGCAAATATTGAACAACCTTTGAACCACAAAGGTTGAATCAGGCTCCAACTACTACCAACCCCATCCCATCTTTTATCAGCGGGTATTAGCCTGATTTCTGAGTATGTCGTAGTCGATTAATTGTTCTATTTGTGTGGCAATCGAAAAATTAATCTCTAATGTAACTTTACTGAAAATGTTGGTTATTATTTCGCTTATTGTGCGGTGGGCTCTGCATTAACCTTGCCACCGCCAAGCGATCATAGACGATGTTGCTTTAGGCGACTCGCAAACCGGTTTCAGAACAAGTATGCACATCCATAAATACTATTTGATGTTTTCTGTTCATCCACTGCATGACCACATAGTTATTGCTATTGATTTATTCGTATATTTGCAAGTAGCTTGCTGTTTCTATACTCTAATACAGAAGGTAGAAGAGCATATTGGTTTTGTGCAATTTGTTGGTCAGGTTGTCTGTCTGTCCCCATACCCTTGAAGGTGGTCTTGATTATATAATTAAGAATTCGTACTGCGTCAGACTGAGCGTTATGGATTGTATATCCCTTAGACCCCACAATTTGTTAGATAGTCATCAAAGATTGGCATATAAAATATCTAATTTAGATCATAAATCACTAAATCTAATTAATCTAATCTAATCGAATCTAATATCTATCTGATAACTGGCATCGGTACTTGAATCGAAATGTGGTTTGAGGGGAGTTGGCGTTCCCAGAAACCATATCTAGCAAACACCTGAACTATCCCAGATATATATTTTGTATGATTAGCAGTAAAAATTTGTATTTTACATATCAGTTTTTACAGAGTATCTTTCAAATGATTTGTAGAACACTTATCTTATCTCTTATCTTTAGAAACTTGTGCAAAAAAAAGAAATAAATAAATAATTCGCCTTTAGCATCATTTCCGATTAATATATATATATATATATATATATATATGTATTATCTGTGTAGTTACTTTTAATGTGCGCAAAATTGTTTTATTACTTGCAACTCTAAAATACTCTGCAATAAATCGTACGAATGAGTATGGATAGTTTTTAGTTCGTGTCATTTTCGGTTGATTAGCTCTGACATTGCACAGTCTCATTATTACCACACACCTAAAACACACAACACACACAACACAACACACACAATCGCCATCTATTTGTGTTGGCAATATAATGCTTATTTTTAAACGCTGACGGGGCAAGACACGGCAGCAATAAAAAGAAGGAAAACTCGGAACGTGGCCTGTTTTTGAATTTTGAATGGAAAAAGTATTTGGTATTTGTGCAGGTGTTTTTTTTTGGGCTAAGTGCTGCAAAGGCAGATCAACTCTTTGCTAACTACCTTGAGGAAACTTCTTAACTGGTTGTTTAGTTTTGAGTTTTTGTTCTTTTACTTCCAGCTGTACAATTACCAAGCAGTATTTATCGTTGACGTGTCGCGTTGTAAATTTTTAAGTAGCATCGCCTAATGCGATTTCCCCCAACTGCAACCGGCAATTTTATGACATTAGTTATGCTTGTTGCTGCCACATGGCCAGTGTCTTCACGGTTCATCTATTCACTGTGCTGTGCCGTGTTGTGTTTTGTGCCGTGCTGTGCTGTGACTTTGGGCCCAGTTTATGTTCTTTGTGCTGCCCCCGTCTGAAGTTGTTTCTGTTCACTGTTTTTTTTTGTATTTAATGCGCCTTTGTTTTTGGGTGGCTTTGTTGGTTGCATCAGTTAGATCGATGGAATGATTGATGGCCGCCACTTTGACTGCTACTAAATTATTGCAATTTACACACGCTGTTAAATTTTCTAACCAACGATGATTAGTTGTGATTAGTTTGCAGTACTTTTGTTAACGCTTCACTGCGTTTTATCTCTTCGTTATTAAAATGGAAATGGCCAGAGGCCAGATTGGATGTTGGCATTAGTTCTGGCCAACTGATAGCTAATAGGAGAATAGAAATCGTAGTTTATTTCCGACAAACTGAATAACTTTAATTAGTATTATTTCAATGCTTAACGTCTTTTCAAAACTACATGCTTAGAAAATAATTAACTTGTTTAGTGTTTACTGGTCTAGTGATCAGCCACAAAAATATTTATTTAATGCCAGCTGTTAATTACTTTGTTTACTTAATTGTTGCTGTGACCGAAATTCCTGTATGAAAAATAGCATTTAATGGTGTTAAATAGACACGCGCAGACACTAAATACATAAATTGTTCACTTTTGTTTACTTTTTCACTAATAATAGACACTATAAAAAGGCCAACTTCATTTTGAACAAAAGTGATAAACTCAATAGTATTATTTATATTTAAGCAGTTGCTGACAATTGGCACACCTAATTTACAATTGCAAAAACATCTTTTTTTGTGCCACAAAGCGTGGCAATACTAATTTAATAAGCAGCTGCAGTAACAATAGAAATCGAGAAATAGCTTTTGCTATTTTCGCTATTTGGCCTTTTGATGCTTTGTCTATTTTCAGAATTGCAGGCAACAACAGCTGCTGCAAGACTTTGTCTTTGCGGCATGTGCAGCACAAAAAGAGAGAAACAAAAAAAAAGCTGTGTGTGTGTGTGTGGCAAACAATACCGCTAACCCGCAGTTAGGTTGCTGCAGTAAAAGTGTTTTAATTTACTTTTAATGACCTGTGCAAAAGTTTTTTTTATTTTTATTTTATTTTCTTTTATTTGCTAGTTGTAGTTTTATGTCTGTTTTTTTTTTTCTCTTTATTTATTGCATCTGCCCCTAGAATCGTCAACGCACATTTGTAGAAAGTCTTTTGTAACGCTTCTTTCGAATTTCACGAGAAAATTAGATCAGCTGTGCAACAACTGTGAATGTCATTTTTCTTTAAGATTCCCATTTGCGATTTTTAATAGCTTCGTGAATTTCACAGCAACCGGAACTTTTGAATAGATTGCGAGCACAGTTGATTTAAGTTGCTGCTTTTCTATTTGATTGTTGTTGTTTTTCTTTAGATTTATACCCCATTAAAATTGGAAACCAGAAGTAATAAGATTATTCTTGATTCAGCACCAGCAGTCGAGTTTATCCGAGAGCTCGAAACACTAATAATTGAAAAACGTGTGATTCCATACCTTAATCAGCTAAACATCCGGGATTATAAAGGCACAAGTTGTTTGAGTTAAGTTTTAATGGAAATTTGTTGTATTATTGTACATAGGAAAATAATGAGTGCATATAAGCAGTTTTTACAGGGTATTTCCTACTCGGGCAGTCTCGATTAGAGCGCTATTATGTGTTTTAATTGTGGGAAACTTTATCAAGCTGTTAGCCTGGATGATTTAACACTTAAGTTGCATTTAACTGTGTTGCTAAGCTCCAATTTGGAGCCCTTTGAGTTAGCTAGAAAGTCAAGAATCTTTTCTTATCTGCTGTGATATGCCACACAATTATTTGATAAGATGACGCAGTGCTGCCAGTGATAAGCTTGGGCTGCATATATTCTGGTTGTTGTCGCCGCTGTACATTTTTATTAATCAGTGGATAGTTTTGGGTAATTTTTAGATAGCCACATGCTTCATACATATAATTATAAATTGCGTATTTCGTCAATCATTCATATTGAGCACGTTATTTGGATATACAAAATATGTTAATCGTTTCTGACGTGACTCGGCTGATAAGTTAGTGGCGCTATTTGGAAAACATAACACTTATGAGTAAAAGTATATTTACTTTCAACTGAATCTCGCATTTGGAGCATGGCACATTGAGTGTAGCAAGATGAAGATTTATAGCTTCAAGCATGCAACTATAACCCAGAAATAACCAACTGAAACCAATATCAAGTAGATATAATTCGTTTTTTTTTTTTTATCAGTTAGTGCACATTTATCAAACTGCAAATATTCTTCAGTCAATTGCAGTTGAGTACTTTGTAAGCCGTGCGGGGCTCAATTTCACTGACACGTATATATATCATTTGGCTTATGCCCACGGCATGGTCATAAATCTGGGGCGTGCGACCTTCCATTCTACATGGCCTGGACCTGTGGCAACCATTCTATCGCCTGCTCGAAAGAGTAAGAGGGAGCGTGAGACGCCCACAATATTGCCCCGCAGAAAACTTGCAACAAAACACGGCAAAGTACATTCATAAATAAATAGTTGCAGGCTGTCGGAAAATGCTCGAATTTATACAAAAGTGGGCTAAGGAGAAGGTATTTTAAAAACAGCAGCGTCCTTCCGACGTTGCTTGCAACTGCCACACCCAGAAATGTACTTATGTTGCAATTCCGCGGCCACAGCAAAGGAAAAAAAAAAAAAAAAACACTTCTTAATGTGGAGCAAAAACTGAATAAGGAAAATTTTACTCGCATTTAAACGCTGTCAAAAACAGCCAAAAATGCAAAGCGGAAATCGCTCAGCAGAAATGTAACGGAAATATGTTGGGAGCAAAAAGGGAACTCGAGATGCTGGACAAAGTAAACTAAGAATTATAAGTTCGTAATGTCATTTTCAGCACTTTTTATAATCTGATACAGTAGGTAAAATATAATGAAGGAAAAAATTTGCATTTAAATGTTTTTTTTAGAGTTTACGCTGTTTATGGAGAAATAAATGTAAAAAGGCAAAAAAAAAAAATGAAACCTAGGAATTAAAATATTTATCAATAAAAACTTTTGTTTAAGAATTAAACTTAAATTAAATTGGAGAAATAAATGTAAAAAAAGCAAAAAAAAATGTAAAATGCTCATCATTAAAAAAATTTAAGGCTTGTTTAACAAAAACCCCAATCAGGATCATAAATATGAATTCAAAAATGAGTTCAGTATGCATAAGTGAAGGAATAAGTTAAGGTATAAATGAAATTTACATATTACCAACTGAACCCATATTTAGTACGTAATCTTTGACAAGCCTTCTTATAATTTTTTGGTGCTGTTTTGTTATTCACTTTGGGCTAGTCACTTATCGCTGATTGCGATTCATTTTGCTGGAAAAGGAAGCAAACAAAAGTTTCCAAAGACAGGCTGCCACAAATTTTACCTCAAGGCACAAATTCCGGGGCTCTGGTCGCCCGCACAGACAGACAGCAGAGGGGGGGAGGCAGCATTGGCACAAGGTTGATTGTAGTCCACAATCCTAGATGATGGCCTCCATTCCAGCTCAGTCGGTGTTAAACACTGTAATCTGTACGAGTAGCTGCATTATTTTTACCGCTGCCACAAGAAGAGATATTAGCCTAATTTATGCGCGAAAGTGTTTGGAGTGTTTGGAGAGGACTGGCTTCGCTCGAATGCCTAAGCAATTTGCTTCACGACTATTATTGATTGAGTGCCGTGTGTTGCAGGGTCGACGACTTGCTGACTGCCACTTGCCTCCAAAATCAAGCGCATTTCATATTCAATATTTCAAGTAGTTCACGCATTTCACCGCCACAATGCAATCTCCGGACTTTCTCTTTTCCGTGGGTGGGTGGAGCAACGAAGCTCAAGTCTCAACTTTGACTCTGACTTCAAAACAATTGGTTGGATGTGACTTGACTAATGAATTCCATTCACACGTTGCCGTCCTAATGTGTCAGTCAGGCGGGTCGACTCGTAAACGCTGCTGCTCTCTATTTAGCCTCTAACTGGGTTATTTTCACTCCACTATCTTCTCTCTTGCACCATGTGGCAGCGTCAAGCCTGCCTAGGCTTTTGTTTTATTTTTCCATTATTGCGGTGTGTGGTCTTTGAGCTGTGTTGTTGTTGTTGTTGTTGTTATTAACTTTAAAGATTGTCATTTCTTCGTTCGTTTTTCTGTGCTAATTTTCCCTCTGTTTTTCTTTTATACAATCATTGTGTATCCGCTTACAAAACAAAAAGTGCTGCTGCTGCTGCTGCATAAGAGAAGAACAACATTAGAAAACTTCCGTTGCAACGGTTACAGTTGCTTTGATGCCCATTGCAATTATTGTTGCTGCTGTCGCTGTTGCAGTTGTTGCCATTGCTGGTTTGCATATGGTTTACAAATCGAGGAGTCACCCGTTTGATAGGCCAGGAACCACCTGCTCTTGTCTCTTGTCACTGCTTTGGAATCGCTGACAGAAAACATTGTTCTTTCCGAAAGAAGTTAAACGAAAACAAGAAAAGAAGTGCAACACGATGACTTAAGGAAAAGAAAAGAAACTGGTCAAATCTGAAATTTGGACACTTTGGACCCCCGATCAATAACAAATGAGTAGAACAAGCACCATGACTAGGCACTATAAGTAAATTTCAACATAATAAATAATATAACTAAATGATTGATGTAGTCTGTACTATGTCCGTCCGTCTGTCGGATCTGAAATACACAAAAAAAGATATATGGGGACACAATATTTTTATATATATATATATATATATCTATGTAATTAAGGAAAGACAAAGTTTGACGATTTTGATTAATTAGCATCGAACTGCTATTAAATATTATAAAGCAATATTGCAACTATTTGTTGGTTTTTTATTTTTAATCCGCAATCATTTACTTCGATAAATAATTATATAATAATGACGATAGTTAGGGGAATGATAAAATAGTCAGTACATCTACATTTTTCGCAATGACCAAATGACCTTATCCGACTTCCTTTCTGTTACAAACATAACAACCAATTTAGAGACAAATTGATTTTTTTTGCTCTGCGGCAAATTTCCAGCTTTCCACCTTGGTTACCTGAGCTACTTTTTTTTTCCCAGCCCCAAGAAAGTATCATAAGTATAGACAAAGCCAGTTTTACGCAATGTCTTTCTTTGTGGGTCTGTCAACGCCGCCAGTTAGCAATATATTGTTATGATATAATAAAAAATTTATATATATAACATTTTTTTTTGTTTTTCGGTGTCCGTGGAATTTGTGCTCTCTTTCTCTCTCTCTCTTTCTCTCTCTCTCTGTATCTCTGTGCTTGTTTTTCCTTTTTTTTCTTTCTTTGGCGTTGGCTTTGTGCCAAAAAAATTGTTTGTTGCTTGATATGTGAAAAATTCCAGTGCGTTTTGGTCTGGGTATACGCTGGAATTCGTGGATTTCTAAGTAGTGGCCTTCAGAGACGCTACTACATACTCTTCCCTGCATAAAGTATGATGATTTTACATATACGATATACGATATATATATTCAGAGTCTGACGTATATTATGTAGCTACGATAGAAAGGATAGGTTGAAAGAATGAATATTTGGTTTAACTGAATAATCCGACAAAACTCAACATGTGTAGATGAATCATTTAGCTAATGAACAATCATTCCTGACTTCTTTCGGTAAGGGTGTGCCATCTTCGACGTGCTAAAGAAAAGCAGACTTATTCTTTATTTTGTTTCTTACTCTTCTATTTTTCCGCTATTTTAACCACTTTGCCTAAGGAGCCTTTGGAACGTGTGAGTGCGTAAGAGATGGTATGATGAGTGTGAAAGGGATGGCAGATGCTTTGTGCTGTATTTTTATATAGAAGCAGTTATCTGTTTTTATTTACATTTCGATTTAATTATTCATTTATTTGAAAGTAAATAATTATCATACGAAAATGGTTGAACAGAACTTTCATTCCAACTTTGTATATAAGCCTTATGGGGGTTTTATTTTTTCTTTTTATCCTTTTTTACCTTTTTTAAGTGAGTTCAGGGTATAAAAATGCTCATGCCGAACCGAGTTTTCTATTTACGAGTCTTATATTGCTTTCAATATGTAATAGTCAAAAAATATCCTCCGGCTGAGAACAAGTTGTAATCAAACCGTTTATATTTATTTAAACTTGCCTTCGGGCATCGAAGTACGAATTTATTTTATGGCTTGATCTTAAGCACATTGCTTCAAACATTTGCACATTCTAAACTAATCTCCCATTGACTGTGCCTGCTTCAGTTCTTTGCATTTGTTATGTAAGCCAGCCCATGGCAAAGTACTCCGTTGTCTCGTAAATTATGTATTGAATGTTCTGTGCAATGTCAGCCTTGGTTTTTAGCATGTGTCAGTGTTGCACAATCTGCTAAACGTCCCCTCCCCTATCGACTCTTGTTCTTTCTCTTCCTCGAACACTGAGTCACGTCCTTTTGTTGCAGTACATATTGCTGAAGCAGTAGTCAATTTTTTTAGGTATTCTAGTTATGTTTGTAATATTGTGGCAGTCAAAACTAAGTTACCTTTCTTTCTAAAACACATCTGTTCATTTTACTCCTTTCTATCGATCGACATCGATATCAATGTTGAGTACAATCAATGTTAAGGTGATGTTGATTACAATCAATGTTAAGTACATAGTTGCTGTTAGTTTACAGATGTTATGTTACAGCCTTAGTATTGCATCAAGAGTAGTCTGTTATCTATATTATCTTGTCTGCTACAATATGTGATAAATGTGTGATAAATGATATCCTAAAATAACGCATAATAATTAAGGAGTATATGTGAGTTTAAATGCAAGTTTACAAATTTTAGAACTTGATAGAGGACAACGTTCAGTTGAGCGCATCAACTTCAATCAATTTTTCCCATTGTCAAAGTTAGCTAGTTGTACTTGGCAGGCAAAACATGTCTTGCACCTGCGCTTTCGATTATCTTTGGATGATTATCTGTGCGTTGTGCGCACACTCTAATAAAACCAAGACCAAGAAGCTCTTGATCAATGCTTTGCCACATTAGGTTAAGTTGAACTTGCAGCTGTTAAGGCGTCAGATTTCTTCTATCTGATTAGTAAAGGCGCCACATTCACCTTTCTCTTGGTATTACATCTAGTGTACTCTCTTTAAATCATAACGTTGTGAACAGCAGCTCCGTTGGTATTTGCTTGGTCCGTTGGTTCATTGGCTCATTATAATTATTATCAAGTTGGATGTGTTGTTGTGGAGCCAACACTGCATTGATGCCGCTTCGCTAATCGCATTTGTCCCTCTTTCTTTTTTGCCCCCTTTCTACATGTTTATCTAAGCCATTCATTCTTTGTTAAGTTGGTTCTCATTTCGAGCTGCGAGTTGCGAGCTGCGAGCTGCGAGCAACGCGTCACTTGCTTGCTTCAATTGAAAACTGTAAACTGTGTGTTGCCACAATAATCGTTATAATTAAAAGCGCAGTCAGTGCTACAAATCATGAAAGCGCAGCATAAAAAAATGCTGAGCGGTAATTGAGGAAAATGTAGAGCAATAAGTTTGCCGACAGCTGCCACTGTTCAGTTCTCTGGTCGCTTGGTGAAAGGGTTAGCAGCTGCATCAACTGATAAAAAGCAATAAATAAGAGGCTTCAGATATGGTCTGCCAACGCTGCCACTTCTGATATTCTTGACAAACCAAGTGTTAGATTGCAAAATTAACTCATTTTTTTCTGTTTACATGTATCAAATTAAAGTAAAGTTGTTTTTTTTATTACCGATTAACGATTAACGGTTGACGGGTATCAAAGAGAGATGAAATGCTTTTCGCTATGATTTGTTATAGCATAGTATTTTCAATTGTTTTGCAAGAACTTGAACCAGTTTTGAATATTAAGTCGCTAGCATCCGGTAACATTTATGTTTAATCTTTAAATCTAATTTGCATGTCACGCACTCAAATTAATCGACTTGAATATTAAACAAGATGGTTTTGGAGATTCGACATGAACTTCCGACGGATTTTCTACTGAATCCTAATATCTAAATATAATTTTCTATATGTAAGTAAATAATTTGTTGCTGCTATAACAGTCTCTTGATTTTTAATAAAAAATTACAAGAATTTTAAATATTCAGAACATCAGCTTTTGTTACACAACTTTGGCTTCACTTTTCAATCAAAAATCTTGGGTATGCAAGTATCTTTTAATATTTCAGTTCCTCGGCGAATTTTTGGTGAAGCAGCTTTTAATCTGACTCTTAATAAAACAAATAACTCTTGTGGTGGTGAACAAATATTCGCTTATCTTCCATGCACACCGCCCCTCCCCATCCAATTGTTTCTCCAGTAGCAAGCTGGTTGTGCAAGTGGCACAGCGGCGTCTCGACCAACGTGACTTTTGCTTAACAACCTGTCTGGACGCGCTGTGGCAGAGGCTACGACAGCGACAGTGTCAACCCATCCGGGTGGTGGAGCAAGCAGGGGCAGGCCATGTGGTCGCGCATAAAAAGCTACGTGCCCCACTTCGCTTAACTGTGTGTAATTTGTTTGCATATGTAACGCTTGCTGAGTGGAGGCGGAGTGATGGGTATGGTGGTGGGCGTGGTTACGTGCTACGTGAACCGCCGTGTGTCGCCGAGCAGTTGTTCCGGTTTCCTTGTTGGATAATTAAGGCCCCAATGTCAAGGATTGACATGCAGTTGTTTAAGCTGCTGCGAATACATATATGTATATATATATATATATACTCTCGATTATATGTGTACATATAAAGTAACATTTACATTTAAAAGTGAAAATATGTTTTCTGTAAGCTCTTTATTTTGCATAACAAACCCATATAAGCCATGAAATTCAATTAATTATGTGGATGTTGCGCACATGTTGCGACTGTCTGTGAATATAATAATAAAAAAGCTGAATTATCTGTAAAGTATTTTGGGAATTTCGAGTTTTGTCAGATTCCATGCAGCAATCGAGCTGGGTTGCCTTTGGATTAGTTCGTAATTTCTTTTCAACTGCTAGCTAGCTTGATCTTTCACAACCGTCGACTTCTTGATTTTCAATTTTCTATTCTAAACACATGCTCCATTTAAGATTTGTTGAAACACATATTTTTTGTTCACTTTCAATCTGTCCACAATCCGAGCAGATGTCCAAAACGTGGCAACTGACACCTTGTGCTGAGCATGGAGTACATCAATTTTATTTCACTGTAAATCACTTATCTCCCAAACGAGAATCTACATCATTCCAGTAGTAATCAAGCAGCTTCGCTCATCAAAATTCAAGCGAAAAACGATTAGAAAAGATTAGAATAATTTAGTTTGATTTATTTTGATTTAGTTTGTTTGCATTGCTATCTCGCTGACTATCGAATAATTGTGGAACCCAAAAACTCACTCATACTGCGCCAATACATTCCCCTTGCGGATTTCACTCCATGCCCGTCCGGGTTGGTCGATGGGTGCAGTTGGTTAATAGCTATCCGCCGTGCACCTTCACTTTCTGTGTGCGACGCAGCCACGTAGATAGATAAGCGGTTCAAACTACCGTTAATTGCCTGGGGGCTTTGTCAATAAAGTTTTGATTTGTTTGGTTCTTTGTTGGTAAGTGTTTTATTGATACCATTTACAGCCGCAGAGGCTTGGCCATTGACTTTTATTATCAGCAACAGCTGTCGTCGTTGCTTTTCTTGTTGGTCACTTTTAACAAGTTAATTCTTTGTCTTGCTTTGTGGCTTAAATTCCGTTTCTCATTTTGGTGCCACAATCTTTGTTGCCGTCGATTTTAAATATAATTTTTGCCAAGCACGTTTATATTTATATTTATATTTTAATTTGTTTCTTAAAATTAAAAAAAAAATATATATATTTTTGATATTTCCTCGAATATGACATTGGTTAAGGTTTTGCATTGAGTAATTATTTTAAACTTTTATACAAATATTTAGAGCATATGTATTTAAATAACTAT